>VXBJ01000871.1:60711-182724 GCA_013400055.1 Nycticryphes semicollaris | reverse complement strand
TCCCTCTTTCCCTGCCAATGGTTTTCTGAAATAATGTTTTATGCACCTCAGTAGTCTAAGGCATTTTTGCCATCTGATGTTGGGGTTGTGTGTACTTTGCAGCTCCCCTCGCCTGTACTGGGAGCATCCATCCTGTACAGCCACATGACCTGATGTATCAGTTCCTGCTCTCTGCTTGCATCAAGGCTTCTCTTTTTCTGCTGTGCTTTCAAGGTGCTCCATTCGCCCAGTGTTTCACTCTTATTATTTCTTTTTTTTCTATCATAAGTTGATCCTCTGATATCTTGNATTAACTGTCTCAAAAGACAGTACCAGTTAAGCTGTATATTGAACAACAAATATGAGGTTGTAAAGGCAAAACGTAGTGTGCCCAACCTTGGTGTAGCAATATGGCAATACTTGAGGTTTTGTTGGTCTCAAATGCTGATGAGTGACATGGTTATGCAGTCATAACTGCATGAGTATGATTCATTCTGTTGTTATGGTAAGTAAGTTGTGTTTCTGTTAAGATCTTAACTGAACATTTAAAAAAAAACCAAACCAACCCAAATTGCCGAACCCTAAACCTAATGTCTCAAGTGTGGTTTGACAGCACATCTTAGCCAATGTAATTTAGCTAAAAATGAGCAGTGGTGTTGCTTGGCTCTGGACACATGCTCTGTTCCTTTCTGCTGTCGGGGATGCTCCTGTAACCCTAGAGAGAATTGGCTTAGCCACAGGATCATGAGAAAAAATGGGGAAAAGAGGAGGAAGAGAGGACTTCCCTTTGTTTGTAAGAGCTAGTTGTTAGATGACACACCTAAGCCCTCTTGTTGACGTACATGGTAGGCTTTAACCCCATTTCAAAAGATCTTTTACCTTATTGATAAGCAGCTCAGGATGCCTAGGGTTTGGTTTTTTTTCTTCTCATTCCACCAGTCTCTTGTTCTGTTTCAGATGGCTGCAGCAGTTGCTTGTGGCCGTTAATGTTCTGCTCAATCTCTTCTGTCTAAATGGAGAGGGAGCTTTTTTTTTTCCTCCAGCAGCAGAACAAGCTTTTGATAGTTTCTAGTGTCTGTGAAGCTGCCTGGGGAAGTGAAATTTTAAATGACTTAATGATAGTGTTAGAGGTGTTCAGTGGTACAGCCTTTTTTAATACCTAGCTTGTTCAAATTTTTCAAATAAGCATTAACATTAAAACTGCATTAAAACATTCTAATATTAAAATATTGTGTGCCACTGCTTTACAAAGACAAGCCAAAGTCATGAACTGTGCTTATTAATTTTGCTGTGGCAGACATTCATATATACTTTGTAGTAGGAGAGCATTCTGAAGTGTCAGAGGAAAAGCAGAAGAAAATAAGATTCTTGCTCCTTATTCTAGCCAAAGTTTTTAATAACAATGACGCTATGAGTACATTTTGTTCCTCTTGAAAATCTGGTACAGAAAGATGAAGAGATAATAAAAATGTTCTCTTTTCTTTTCTCTGTGCTAAGATTTTCAGAGATAAATATTATTCCTCATTGCTCTTCAGGCTATTTGAAATGCCCTTACTTCCCTGTTAACGGTCAGAACTCCTTTCTCTGCCTTGCTATGTATTTAGGAGGTGCGCTCTTAGCAGCTTTTGCAGGCTGCACATCCCAGGGTTTCGGGAAGGAACCAGGATCTCTGTTTGTCTGCTACCTCAGCATTAGGGGCTGTCTGTAACTCCTTTATCCCGAAAGCTACACCATGTCTGTGGCACATGGTTATGCCATCTCCCACCTCACCTCAGTNATTATTTCTTTTTTTTCTATCATAAGTTGATCCTCTGATATCTTGAACCCTTTCCGGAAGGGGACAGAGGGAAGAGTGTCATCTTTATGCAAAGTGCTGATTTGTTTCTTTATCAGCTCTGCAGTGAGTGCAGAAGTGGCCGAAGTTGTGCCTTCACTGACAAATGATGGGTGGATTATTGATAGACCGCGTATGTCTTTCTGTATCCTTATCACATGTGCTATTTTAGCATAAGCATCTGGTTTAGCCTTTAGGTATAGGCATCTGTTTCCTTCTCTATGAAACTTTAGAGAGTTTTAAGAACAGTAAGTGATCATTGAAGAAGTGAGTAAGCAGCAGAGTATAAACACAATTTCAGTGAAAATCTCTGTCACTGGAGGTTTTTAAGAAACAGGTCGACAAACAGTTACCATTTATCAGGAATGATTGATGCTTTGCTGTTCATCCGGGATAGATTAGGTGACCACTCAAAGTCTCCTGCAGCCATATTTTCTTTGTTTCTTTCCACTAAAAGATGCTCAACTGTGACATGATTGTTGATCTTATGCATCAGGTTTATTTACTCTTGCTTCTCTAAAACTGCCTCTAAAAATATTTCTGCTCTGGAAGCACCTTTCCCACTATACTTATGCCAGTATGGCCACTTTAGCATGGTCTCAGGCTATATAGGCAGCTCAGAGAAAGAGGATTTGTTGGTGGTGGATTTTTTTTCCCTCCTAGAAGTAAATTTTTGCCTCCCTTCTGTCCCAAATTAGCCAGGTTACGCTGACTAAAACTGTGTTCTTCTGGCAGAGTTGTATCTATTTTTATACTAGGTTTTACTAGCATAACTATTTCTGTGCGACTTCATGGCTCCTTTACCCATGCTATTTGTGGTAGTTACTGTGCTGGAAAAGCTCTCTGGTAAAGGACCAGGACAGCTATAGCAGTAGTTCTGCTTAGGTCAAGGATTTCTCAAGTGATTTAGGTCACTTCTTGACAGTGAGGTTATAGTACCTACTGTTCTTGAAATCTCATGTTGCTTTCATAAGCAGACCCACACACTCAGGCTGTCTGAGGCATTCGCCAAGTTTTGGAGGGCTAAGCACAGTCTTTGCATATAGTCCTTCACTGCATTGTAACCAGGTTTCCTCATCCTTTTGTCCACACTTGATTGATCATAGTTTGTTCTTTATTTCCCATGTAGAGTGTTCTGGTTTTATTACACAAAGAGCAAACATTTAGAAACACAAATAAGTTTAAGAAGAAAAAATATTTACCTATAAAAATATAACAAATATATATATATATATATATATCCCACCTCTGAGAAGAAAAATGAGACTCCTTCCTCATCATCCCAAAACATTTCTGACTACTGCCTGGCTCAGTTGATTCAGGAAGCCAGATGACAAGGACTAAAAGCTAAATTCTGACTGTTTGCCACTAGGGCACTAAGGCATCCCATTATTTTTTCTTCAAGGATTGCAAATACCTCATTGTTATACACTAAGAAGTTATTGTTCTATCCTTAAGTGGTTTCAGGTTTTTGCGTAAGTTTTGGAATAAAGCTGGAGGCATCATGACCCAGAGTAAGTAGTAGCATGAGGTTGCAGCATCTGCGCTGTTGGAAGGTCCCTTCACTTGTTGCTCATAACTAATTAGAAACACTAGAGTGTGGTCTTTCCAGCTGCTCCATTCCACAAAACTCCTGCTGTAAGGGGTGATCACCTGTTTAATTGTAGAGGGAAGAGCTGAGCAGAGGGCAGCTCCTTTGCTTATCCTTACCATTGCATCACTGTGTAGCAAGATAAGTGAGATGTTTGAAAATTAAAATTAAAAAAAACAAATCAGTGTGTAAAGGGTTTTGACAGGCATTAAATGTGGTGACTTGGGGTTTTTTTTCCCCCTACTTCACTTGAGTATTCAGGATTTGATCCTATCTCACTGATGTCGTCAACGTCAGGACCAGACCCTTAGATAAATTAGTTTTGATGGATCAGCGTCTCTAAATAGATGAGCAGAAAAGAACATCATTAGCAAGGAAGTTACTTTCCTGTTGTACTGACATTAAGCCTTAAATTACTACCACTGTTACTGTGGGGATGAGTGGATGTGTGTTATGTAGTTTGGAAAGAGGAGGTGCTTGAGTTCACAGTCAGCTACACCAGCACTACTCAGGGACAATCCGGGTTCGGGAGCAGATTCTGACAGTGGAAAACGCTAAAGCTCCTTCATTCTCTGAGATATGGACTTGAGCTCAACAGTGTATTTTGTTAAATAGGCTACACTATACTGGGAAGGCAGACTATACCAGTCCTGTAACCAAAATGAAGTATTACCCAAGGAAATTAAAGAGTATGCCTTGGATTATATCCTTGGTAGCATTATTTGTCTGCAAACTTGATTTTGTTCCCAGTGCATTGTGCTCTGTGCTCAATTTTTAATGTCAGGAAAGTAGTATTGTGTAATATAAAGCCTTGAGGTCTCAGGCTTTGAAATTACAATAAAGGTAACGTGTCACTTACTGATGTGTGCTGTTATTGTACAAACATCAGCTTCCTGGTTTGTGTCCCCCCTACTGCGGCTGAAGACCTGTCCTTTCATACTGGAAAAAATTCATATTGGGAAGACAAATCCCAGAACAAGTCTTTCTTACCAAACTGGCTTCAAGACCTCAGGCAATGACGTTTCTTAAGCAAAAGACTTTCCCAGTGTAATCATACCCATGAAATCTTATTTAGCGAGGGCTTCTGGCACTGGCTGTTGCTTTTGTGCTCTCCGGTAAGCTGGCTTCGATCTCACTCTTTCACAGAGCAACTCCATGCCTCTTGCCAGCTCGGTGACCTCCTGGGTTAGTTCATGAGCCTGATCTATAGTCCATTAACAGGATGCATCTGCTGCATGTAGTGGGAGAGAGGCCATGCCACTGCACTACAGTTGGGAGATGTTTCCAAGGCTTCTCTAAAGCCCTGTTTTACTACAAGGCTTTTTTTCCTCGCGGCAGTGGAATGTTATCACCATCTTCCATCGTGTAATTTGACTTGTATAGTCCTGAATTGGGAGATAAGAAATCTAAGTGAATTGTCAGAGCAAAAGGTCTGGATCTAAGAATAGGAGGACAGAGCACCAGGTCAGACAAGTTGAGGAAGCATTCATTTGAAGATTTAATCAGATTCCTTGCTTTCTAATGTTCATTTGGACAGGGAACTGATGTGAGTAGCAGTAGGTAAAGTGGAAAAGGATAGTAATCTGTTATAGTCTGTTATATCTTTAATACTCTTGAGAAAACTTAAGTTGTACTATTTTTATTTATTTATTTATTTTCTTTCTAATACTGATTTGTTTGGTGGGTAAGGAGCATGAGTTATAGGTTTTTTTTGATGCCTGCAATTGTCTGTTTAATACATACCATGAAACCAGGAGGGTTCTGGCTCTTTGTTACTGAAGTGGTGTACATTCATTCCCCATTCAACGCAGCTCTTAAGCATAGGTTCAGGTCTAGATTTTCTGATTCCAGTAAGATTTCACCTTCCTGGAATTTCTTGGACTAGGGATGATGTAATAAGATTCTCCAGACTTTGGATTAAAAGGAAAACAGGAACTGCTTCTTCAGATGTGCACTCTCTGTCAATAGTCAAGATGTGTGTTAAACACTGGAGAATCTTTCTGTGACTAGAAAGCTGTGTACTTGTTTGTATGTATTGCTCCTGTGTCATGGAATAGAATAAATGCCCATTATGTTTTTACCGCTATTAAGTCTGATTATATTTACCTGTAGCCACAATTAGTTGAATTAATGTCCCTTGCAAGTTTTAGGTCTCTTTTGGCACAACTCTTCAAGCTGTTGGAAAACTTACTAAATTTGCTGGCCTGTGCTTTTTTCCTCAAACATGATTTTTTCTGCACCTGGAGCCCACAAGAAACTAGAGTGACAGAAGTTGGTGGAGTTTTTTTATTACTCTGAACCATTCAGAGTGGATTCACGAAGCATTATGTGGACGTACACTCTTTCATTTAAAAATAATGTGCACCTTACCATAAACAGCATCTACCCTATGCAAACTCTTCCTAGAATGAAATCTGTCAGTTTTCTCCATCACTGTCCGTGGGGTGATTCTTATATGTTACCACTTCTATGTGGTAAAGAAGAAACAAACCTGCCTCTTTATGTAAGTAAGGAGAATTTCCTTTTCTCTGCTAATAGGGTATATGATGCCTTTTTCACAAGTTACTGCAGGCGATACAATGCCCTGCAGCAACCTGGGGAGGATTTTTGTTTGCATAAATTCCTTGTCTCTAAAGATAAGGTGTTGCTATCATTACAGGTCTCCATAAACTTCTCTTATTGTCCTCCAATCATAGAATAGTCCAAATTGGAAGGGACCTTTAAGGGTCGTCTGGTCCAACCTTTTGTGGTTGCCTGTAATAGTAAAACTTTCATTTGATCTCATCCTTGTCTGGGTGCCTACATGCATTTTCACTGGCTCAGATCATGCGTGTGTTGCAATAACCTATATCATGATGAGAGGACATCTGGTTTCTTTTGCTTACTTACGGGTCTCTCTTGATGTTGTCCTTTGTCTTAAATTTAATTTTAAAATGTCTTCACCAGGAACTGTGTGTGTGTATAGCACCGTGAAAGTTATAATATTCATTCACATCAGTGACTTTTGAGTGTGATGGTAATAAAAAGAATAACATCAGCTTTTTAAAATTTGTTAAAGAATAGAACGAACTTTACTTTCTGCTCACAGTGGAGAGTGGCAAGTTTCTTATACCCTCTGTATAAGGCTCTATGTGTCTGTTAAAGAGGAATTTGCTAAATACAGTGTTTATGTGCTTATTCATCTGCATAAATATGTCCTCTAAAGTAAGTATTAGCAGGTTTGCACAAAACGACAAGAAGCAGAATAATTGTCATTGTGTTGAACTGTGTACTTTTTCTTTAAATTAAGACTGTTCTTTTTAGATACAAGGTTGTTCTAAGTTAAATATTTTAGTCTAATTAAAGAGAACATGGCATATGTTGTACTAAGCTACTCAAACCATGAATTACCACCATGTTTTATTTTAGTAACTAAATATTAGGTTTCCTTCCAGAGACTTTTTCTTAATTTATCCTTGGAGCCTTAGGGGATGAGGAATTGATAACATTGCTGAAACACCTTAAACTAACTGCCTCAGCTTTCACTGTGTGCTGGTGAGAACCTCCAACCAAAGCAAGTATGGAGGATATTTGCAGCTGCTTTCTCAAAAGCTGAGGTCTTCTGATCGATGTCACATTCATTGGTATCACTCTCTTGGCTGCTTCAGTGTAGTGAACAATAGAAGCCATATATTCACGTAAATGTGTCAGTGCTTGGTATGTAGCTATTCTAACTGACAGTTAGAATGGAATAATGTGCAGACTAGGTATGTTGGCCAGGTGTTGAAAGGAGAATGTGGAATGTAAATATATCACAAGAGAGACACATTGATTTCAGTCCTAAAACATACAAGTACGTGGACTGGGAGAAGGTGCTTATACTTTTCTTTTTTCTCCAAAGCTAATAGTCTGTTAATTTTTGGTGATTATTTATTTATTTTTAGAACTGTGCATTTCTCTGTGATGTATTTCTGTTAACTTGTTTTTTTTTTTTTCTTTTAATCTTCTTTATTTTAATGTATGCCTGTTTGCCCATAAAGGGATATTACTCTATGAGCCCTTGTGATGACGGATATGTAAGTGTCTATATCTTTATATCCTTTCACATTGCCTGCTGCAGTCTGTCCTGGTCTATATTTCTCTTCATTTCACAACGTGTAACAATTTTTCATGCATTTTAACTTGTCATTACGTTATCTCTATTGTTTATGAAGAGCCAAAAAGTGTGCAAGGCTTGGAATTTCTGCATGGAGAATAGAAGTTCTGAGTAACAATATGGCCTCGTAACACACGTACACAGCATGTCATCAAAAGAGCAGCTTTGCCCACTTTTTCACAAAACACAGCTTCTTACAGCACACAGAAAGCAACTGTTCCTTCCCCTTGAACATCGCTGTATATAGCATGTGATGACTCTGAAGTGTGCCAAAACCAGTTGATCCTCCAATACCTTTGAGAAAGCAAATAAATATTACTGTATGTGGCAGTGTGTATAGCACACAATGTGTCTCAAGTGTTTCAAGACCAGTTGATCCCACACCTTTGAGAAAGCAAATAATTATTATTGCTTAAGATAATATAGTAAATTGTGCTGTGCTCCTCAGAGGTACGTCTCCTTTTACATATTTGTATCTTTAATTTGCAGAGTGAAACATTCTTTCTGTACTAAAGGTTATAAAATTGTTTCATACAATTAAAATGGATCCTCTTTGACTGAAAACTGAAAAAGCAAACCAGCATTCTGTGTACTGTCTGTGACTTCTGTAACCCAGATGGAAGTTTGTATTCTGGCAATATTACAAGTACGCCATAAGTATCTAATTTTGCCCATAGTCAGTGCATTCTTTGCAAAGAGAGGAAATGAGTGCTTCTGAGTAACTCAGTATGTAATCAATTCATAAAAGTGATTGACACCAATTCTGAAAAATGTCAGTCATTATTCTACTTAAAAATAATCCCTATTTATATTTTTCTGCTTTCTTTGGATGAAACAAGATTCCACCTTTCAAGAGACCCTGCGCTTTCTTCAAATGTATCCTTCACCTGGAATTAGAGTAACCCCTGTGAGCCCCCAACTTCCCACTTAAAACAACGTGTTGTTTTGAGAAATAGTCATAGAATTATTGAATGCAATGGACTATTCCGTTTGGGCTTCTTTTTATCTTGATGCAGAGACTACATTTGTCTTTGTTAAAAGACCACCAGTAGCAAGCAACCTGGTCCTGTTGTTGATGTGAGTGGTCATAACGGCCACTTATGCCTTGACATTTAGCTCTCCATTTCCTCTCACAATGGTCTGGTTTGAGAATGAGAAAAGTTGATTACAGATGAGACATTTTGAATGCAATGAGCTTTGCCAAAGAAAAGTTTTGCCTTTATGCTGGTACAGCCTTAGGTATATGTAACTTTATGCAAAGCAGAATGCAGTAACTTAGAATGCAGAATTGTTTATCATTTTTTCAAAGCTATCTGACTCTGATTTTGAGATATTTCTTGGACACCTAGATAAATTTCAGCCTCCCCTCACTGTTTATGTATAGTATTTTATTCCTATTCTGACATTTTGCCGTGTTAATACATTATCACATAGTATTACAGTGTGATTTTTGTTATGTGCACTTCAGATGTCTTAACCTGTTTTATATGCCAAGTGGAAAGTTTTTATAACAGCATATCTCTAGTATAAGTAAGGCAAAAAAATTAATTAAAAACATTTGCAGATCTTCTGATGAAATAAACTTGCATAGCCCCAGTAGACCTGCCAGATTACACAAGCTCAGAGTCTATCCTGTCATAGGCTGCATGTAGAAGTCTTGTCACAATTAGCATATAATAAATGAGCTCAACATAAATTTCTGAGTTCTAATAATACTTACAAATTTGCTTAAACTTTGGTTTTGCTCTTCACGTATTCACCACCTATCTTTGATTATTAATTCTGAATCTGCATCAATTTACACTGAATTCTTATAGCACATTTTCAGAGTGGTACCTGAGGACAGAATCTGGCTTTCAGGCTTTAGCCTTCAGCATATTATGAATATATACATCAAATAGCAAAGTGGAGATGGTTTGAATATGGGGCTACACCATTTGATAAAATCAATCATGGTTTTGGCTTGTGCTTGAAATGCATCTGTTTTCTTTTATAAATATTGATTTATTTCTTTTCCTCCTTTGAACTTTGTTTTATTCCATGCTGTTCATATTCATGCCTCGCTTCGTTTGAAAATGAAGGGCTGCCATCTGTGGCTAATCTGCATTGTGACAGAATTACTTGACTTAAAATGGCACCTGGTTTGGCTTTGGCAAGAACCAACACAAACATTAGTCATACCCTGTGATCCTACCAGAGTGAGCTATGCTTGGGCTCTTGTTTTCCTTGTGCTTGTTTCTTTTCCTTTCCTTTCTTTAAGACACCCGGTTTCTGCATGTGTTTCAATTATGACAAATGGTTCTGTCTCAAGGTAGATTTTGCACGAAGAGTATTTTGTTCAAGACTAAATCTGTGAATGTTTGGTATCACGTATTGCAGATGAGTCGCAAATGCCCTGTGTTCTTCACAATCTTTCATTCACTGGCAATTTTAGGAATGCTGTTACTCAAAAACTTGAATTAATATTTAAGCTATTCCAGGAAAGGTAAGACTGGGGAAAGATCTTGGGAGAAAATGCCGGGGAAATAAATGCTTTTTAATCAAAGAAAATGCCTAGTAAAGAGAAGCTACGTAAACTTCTGTGACTGAGGCATGGTTTGGTAGTTGACCTGTTGGATGTGTAATGAGGAACCCGTCAGCAGTGCCTTTGACTCTGTTTGCCTTTCAGTCTGTGACCTTGGATTCATCACCTGGAAATGAAGATTGCAATGTTTCTACTAACCCTATAAGAATATAAAGAATTTACTTGCTATAGAGTGCTTTCAGGGCCTATGAATGCACAATGCTGATGGTTTTACTTGCTCTTGTCCAATTCTTTAAAAGCAGCTGTTATGAATAAGCCCCAACTTTCCTGCATCCAAATATTCTCGCTCTTGAAAAGACAGTACAGTTGGAGGTTTTGCCCTATTGTCACGGAAATGACATATCAGAGTTCAGCATTTACATTTGAGTAAGAACACCAGGAAAGAGAAGATCTGTGAGGATCAAAAACCCAACAAGCCAAAGTGGGTTCAGTTCTGCCCACTTCCAGACTTCAATATTAACCTTTTCCTCAGTTAAAATAATTCCTAAAAATAATTTTTAAAGGCTTCATGTTTTTATGTGTATATGCAATGTCGAAGACTGTTTTTAAAAACATATGGCTAAAGTTTAGCAAAGAACTTAAAAGTTTGTTATTAATTTGAGGGTAGGGCAGGCTTTTGTTCCTGAGGATCTCTTGCTTTTGCTTTCTGTGGTAGGGATGTGTTGAGAGGAGTGAAGGCTGGTTCAGCTGGTGCTCCTGCCAGGAGTCATGCGTGTGGGAGCTTGGCTTTGGATCTGCTGTGTACAGAGATGACCTTTTTCCAGGTTGTGAAGACGATGACCTTTTCACATTGGCTAGATTATATGTTGTAAATGAAGTAAGTGCACTGATGGAAGTAAGCCCAAGAGCTGATTTGTAGGACCCAGCTGTATTTGAGGTGTGGTTTTCCTTTTGTTAAAGCTAATGCTCAAGTCAAGAACTAGAGCTTAACATAGATAATTAACTGGGTAAATATCCTGAGACTGGGACATCTCAGATCCCTACCAAAGAGGAGAAACGGAAGCAAACAAACAAGTACTACCCAGTGAAATGTGAAAGGAGGCGCTGAGGCTGAAGTGTATTTGCTTTGGTGGGCTGCCTGCTAGGGAATTTGTAATGCACGTTTACCCTTCCCAGCTTGTGTGCGGCAAGGTGGTTTGTGAGACAGAGAATGCTCTGCTTAAGGAATAAGAGTATTAAACCAAGTTAAATTGAAGTGTTAGGACAGGTCTCTATTTCACTGTTTTAATTAGAAATGTTACTGTGAAGGAAGCCATTACATTTTCAGTAGAGTATGGGTCGCATTCCTCAGCCTTAATTTCCACCGGAGTCTATAACCCAGTGCTTCCTATTGCTGAGACTGCTGCTTCCAGCTGGTGAAGTCTGCTGGCGTTAAACGTGAGGCATGGGGCTGGTACAAACTGTTAAGGCCTGTCAGGGGATATCTGCTAAAGTTCTGTCCTGGGACAGGAGCCCCTTGACACTGCTGCTGCTGCAGGAGGTGGTGAAAGCAGCAAAGGAATGGGTGCAGAGGTGGTGCCAGCCAACCTGACGGTGGTCTGGGAGTGAGAGCCGAAGAGGCCATGGTAGGAGGACAGGAAAGGCTGACAGGGTGGTGGAGCTGAGGTACTGCATGTCTGCCCTCTTTGAAAACGAGGATAAAAAGATGAGAAGTTGAGACCCTATGGCAGTAGGTAGCCTGGACGTTAAACTGAAAGATCGGTAGTCAGCAGGACTGCATTTGGATCACCTGTTTGAAAATTGGACTGATTGAAAAATCTCTTCAGACCCACTTAGCAGCAGATACAGAGGGTGCGATGCTGTCCCTTGGCACACTGTGTGGCCCTGTGCTTCCCAGGGGGCCTCAGCTCTCTGACCCCAACTAGGGCAGACTCTGAAATCAGCCCTACGAGCCACAGGAGAGTTGCTGGGTTGTTTTAACTGCCACAAAATGCCCCGTGAAAATACAAAAATACAGTTCGCTAGCAATATTTTACTACAGTCCTTGTTCTTGTAAAATTACTTAGAATAGAGGCCTAAATAAATGCCAAAACAGGAAATTACTTCTACCAGAGTTGTTACAGTACTGTATCAACTGTTGTTAACTTATTTCACAGAATTATTCTGCCATAATCGAACACTAAATCTGTTGTCTGTTGGTTTTCTGTTTATGGTGGCTGTGCCATGAGCTTCCAGTTGTTTAATTGTAAAATAAGATTCAGCTCTTGCACACTGCCATTCACTGGTAGACCTCAAAACCAGCTTATCAAAGAGATTGGTGCCTGTATCTGTTTTCCAAATGAGAAAAATTGAGGCCCAGAAATATGAAATGACACGTTTAAGTTCTGTCTGCAGCCGGTAGCTGAATCAGGATTAGAAGTGTACCTCCTGAGAACCAACCCAATGCCTTTCTTCATATGCCACACTGGACAGACGCAGATTAGTTTACTGATAACTAATCGCGGTCATGTAGATGAAGATGAAGAAAGGAAATCCCTGCCTGTAACATGGTTGCATTCTTTCTCTTTATTAGTGGTACTGGCTGTAGTCGGTCAGATTCATAAGTGGAAGACAAACAGCCCTGAAAAGTTTTCTGCATTTTTCTCACTGAACCTGTCATAATGTGAACTGTATCTTTATTGCTTTCCCAGAAACACCAAAAGCCAGAGACATCTTCCTTATTCCTGTGCAGGTTCTAGACTGATAAACTTGGTTCTGATCAGAAACGTGAGTGCTGGACAAGCAGGTTCTCCACCCTGGTGGTCCTGCCCTCAGAGCTCTGGTATAGGGTCTGCCTCACCACGTGGTGCCTTTTTGGTGTTGGTAGACAACAGAGCCAAACCGTACTAACTGCTTTGCTCTGCTCCATCTGCTGGTTTAAAGATTAATTTGGTAATTAACAGGACTTGGTCCTGCTTAATCTGATTGATTTTTAAAATTCTGAATACTTCTCCAATTGAAGTTTCTGTAGTTCAAAATTTATGAAAG
Source organism: Nycticryphes semicollaris (assembly GCA_013400055.1). Lineage (NCBI taxonomy): Eukaryota > Metazoa > Chordata > Aves > Charadriiformes > Rostratulidae > Nycticryphes > Nycticryphes semicollaris. The sequence goes on along the minus strand of VXBJ01000871.1, from coordinate 169,634 downwards.
CTTGTGAAGTCTTACACTTGCCAAAAAGTTTTATTTCTGTGAAAGGGTGATGTATGTGTTTTTACCAATTGTATATCCTTTAGTTGGATTTTGATTGGAGCAAATGTTTTTCTTTTTAAAGCAACAAAGAGGTGGTGGGTAAAAAGGACTTTACTGAGAAGCAGAAAACTTCTGCATCTGTGCACGAATACATCTATTTACTCTTAGTGACTTGCTCTATTTCTTTTCTCACTACTGTTCTTTGTCTCTCATCCTCATCTTCAGGGGCTCTGTTAGTTCTGATGCTTCAAACTACTACAGTCACTTTCTGCCCCGTTTCCTTTAATGGAGGCGGGTGTGGAGGAAGTCAACAAAAATGATTTCTGATTTCATTGCACACTCAAGTGTAAGATGATAGGTTTTGACTGTGAAAACAGTTTTGTTTAAACAGAAGTTAACTTTTTTTATTTATCAAAAATGCTAAGGAAAATGAATACAAATAAAAGCGGGGAAAACCACTTGGGTAGATATGATACTTTGAAAGACTTCCCTATTGTGTAAAATGAATTATGGTTTGAGAACTGCTGTCAAGACAGGTTAATTTTGAAGTGTATGACCTGTTAATTGTCCATTGTGTGCAAGTCATTCATTGACTTAAACATAGTATAAAATGTTTTCCAACGTTCGTATAAGTTTAATTAACATCTAAGAGAGTAGTTCCTTGTATTATGAACGAAACCCATGAGGTTGTGTTCAAGAATATGTCAGATGGTGTAATTCAATATTCTCTATGGTATTTCATGCTTTTTGTCTCCTAAATCCCTCAGGTTTAAATCTGACAATAGACATTGATTATATAGCTCCCATTGAAAGAGGCTAGGTTAGAAGAAAAGACAGGTTTTAAAGGCATAAGTGGTAATGAGAGATTTTTCAGAAAGTGAGTAGGGAAATCAACACAAAGAGATGACACTGAATATTCTGCGAATATGGCACATAGTTGACATCAGAATACATGATACGAAGCACTCTTCTGCCAAAATTGCTGCTTCTTGGCTGACGTACAGTTCGCTCTAGCAAAAAATATTTACTGAAGCAGACATCTTTTATGTGATGTTGATATTTTTAAGTTTTGCCTTACGCAGCAGCGGTGGCTACATTTGCTCTGTGTCACGCTGCATCAAATTGAACTATACCTGGACAGTACCTCTGAGAATGGCATGCTGTTCCACATCAGTCTTATCAATGCTAGAATATATAGTCTTTTCTTTTTGTATTAATAGTTATATATAGGGATATATATTAATAGATACAGGCGCTCAGAGAACATGAGCGCCAAACCAGAGAATTGTAGCACATTTGGGTGCTGTAATAGGTGCTATGTCCCAGTGGAATATTATTACAGCTTTAAGGTATTAAAGTGTTTTAAGTCAATAAATGCACTTAATGACAGCTTCACCTTCCCCAGTGGGTTTTGTATGGTAGTTTCTACTCCCATTTTTTTCTTTTATTTATCTTCAAGTACAGTTAATTTTTGGAGTATAACAGTGAAGATAACCTAGCCAGATCATAACGAAGGAGGTTTTTACCTGTGAAACACTTTAAGGGAAAAGTAAGATAAACATTGAAGTCTTCTCTTTCTTTAGCTCTGTTTCTAATTTGCAACATAGGTTTTATAGGAAAAGAACTGCAGAACCTCAGTGAAAGAATTCACTGTGGACCTCATTAGTAACATTGTTGATTGGACTAATCTGTTGTGATTTCTTTTTTTCTCTTTCTGATCCAGGCTTCAACAATGTTAAGAGCATCTTTAGCCCCTGCGTAAGTATTTCTTCCTGGGCTTCATTTATTTTGATAGAGAGGAGGAAGAGGGGTTAATAAACTAAGTGCACTGCCAGTTGTCTGCAAATGGGAATCACTCATCTTCTCTGTGGTTCGTCTGATCTCGGTGAACATTGTATGAAAATGTTGTGTGCTCTGTATTCTTCTCTTGAGCAGGTTCAGTAACATCCTAGTTTCAGCAGAATGTTTCTAATCTGGTAAATCTGCCACTCCACACCTGTGAGTTGGTTGCTGTGTTTTCTTTACTGTTTCTGCACAGTACAGTCCTGTTGTTGTAGTTGGTTTGCTTCTCACGTGTCCGGGAAATGGGGGAATCAGTAATGTGATTTTTTGGGTGCTTCAAGCTCAATATTTTTGTGACTGACTTAAGAACTTCTGTTTTATAAGATCAAATAGAGATGGTATATCTGAGGTGTAGGTTTTATTAAATTTTTGAGACACTGTTTTGATCCTCATGTTGTTTACAAGATAATTAAAAGGATAATTATACATATAAAATTTGTTTTGAAAAGGGGTAGGCTAGGAAGATAGGAGCAAAAACTATATAGTGGAATATATTTAAATACTAAAATTAAAGCATTGATTGAACGCAGTTTCGGTAAGTGGAACTTCTGTTGCAGTGTTAAAACTCAAAATAGCAAGATAGTACTGGTGCATGGAAAATGGTCTCATGTCAAGTCTTATGTGAGGCCGGCATCGTCCAACCTGTAAAAATCCGCTCAGCCTCCTACCTTTGCCTTGAAGAAGACATTTCTGTGTGCATGAAGGCTTAGAGGTGGAGTTGAAACTGCAGCTTGTTGCTGTGTCTGTTTATAACTGTGTGCCAAGAGCCACAAGCTGCTGCCTTCATGCTCTTGTGGCCCACAGAGGACAAGGAAGGATGTCACTGTACTGTTTTCTGCCACTAGAAAGCTCAGATCATCAATTAAGTAGTTGTCAGTGTCTGCAGGTTATGATGGTAAATGAGCTGCATGCATGGTGAAAAAGTAAGACCAAGTTTAAAAAGTGTGTTGTCCTAACATGGTTAATAAATGTATAAAAGATGTAAAAGTGTGGAAGCTCTTTTCCTGAAGGGGACTTCCTGTTTTGGCTCTTCTCACCTCAATAACATCAGCTGTGCTGAATAAGGAGAGCGAGTTTTGATACATGTCTTTCCCCTTTGCATTGTAGGAAGGTGCAGGATGTACCATTGTTGCCTTCTTTGGATTATGAGAAACTGAAGAAAGATTTGATAACCGGGAACGATCGTCTCAAGGCCTTCTTGCTTCAGGCTCTACGTTGGGTAAGGGAGATGACCTCTGCAGAAATAAAGAAATAGCTCCCTTCTGGAGGGGTCCAGAACTGAAATCAATCTTGTGAGCAGGAGGATTGTACTGATGATCAGCTCAGCATCATAGGCAACTTCTCTGTCGGTGAAGCTTGCTGAGGCTCTTGAGATGATGAGGAAAGGCCAGGCAGTAGATATATATTGTAGCAGTACTCTCTCTGTCATAGAAAAAACAGATAGGAATTACTGGGATATTCAGTTGAAGTAATTTCTGACATGTTTTCAAGGAAATTGTTGTTGTTTTAGGAAGTTCCTCTTTCCATGTATTGCCCTGGTTTAGATTTATATAAATATTGCTGTATTGAAGAAATGCCTGGCACTAATTAACAGTTTTCCTTTATAATCGAGGTACTCTACTAAAGCCTACATTTTGTTTGACTCAGATCAGGTAACGATATTTCAGGAAAATTGAAGGCAACAGGAACAGGAAGATGCATTTTCCTGTTGAAAAGGAAGCTGATGGGTTCAAAATGACAGAAGTGGCAGATGATAATAGTGGAATTCCCATCAAGCTTCAGTGTCCATTTTCACATAAACAAACATCCGTTGGGTCTGACCAGTGGTGGTTCTAGCCCAGTGCTCTGTCTCAGATGTTTTAGAAAAGCACCACATCTGTAGCTATAAGATGAGCTTTTTAACTTCATGGGAAGTAATACTTCCTGTATGGACAGTGGTGAAAGCTCCCAGTTAATGGTTTTGTAGTGGATCACTGAGCTGAGGTCGGGTCAGTTCATTTCATCTCTTTCCTTTAGATCACTGAGGTTGAATTCCTTCTCCCTGTGAGAAGAGTTTTCTCAACTATCAGGTATCAACACCTTTAAAATCTTCAGTGGCCATCAATTTGCATTACTGTTTATTTATTTGACAGGTTTATTTTTGTTGTTATTTATTTTAGCGTTTGACAACATCATATCCCGGAGAACAGAGAGACACTGTCCTGCAAGCCTACATCAGTAATGACCTCCTAGACTGCCACAGCAACTGTCAGGTTAGCTGGAAAGGGCTTTCTTTCAACTTATATGTGATATTGCTTATTTGATTCTATAAGGTGTTGATTGGGAAAATTGATCATTCTCTGGAAGGGGAAAAAAAAAAGTAGAAGTGCCAAAATCGTGTCATACATTTAACTTCAGTCTTTAAATGTGATGGGCAGAGCTTTGGATTACCAGAGCTCTCGGTGTAGATGCAGTAGACTTTTTTAGACAAGTGGAAGTTTGTCAACTCTCCTAGTGCTTGATGCCTATGAGGTGAGCAGAAGCCTACTAAAGTCCTTGCTTAGGAGTGAGCTCTTGCTTATCTGATGCTGTGTCTCTTTTTGAGTGATTATGTATTGTTAGTTAATACTCGCAATCCATTTCACTGATCTCGGATAAGAACTAAATTGGGACTTCAATCTTGGTACCTCTATGGAATATCTGATTATGCACTTGTTAATAACATGGTCAACAGTATTTCCGTGAATTTGGAATGGATTGTTACCTTTCTTTAGAAATGGGAAATGCTGGTATGCTGATTTTGAAAGTTTGCTCCACTCACTGATAATCCACTACTATTGCTAACGGAAGTGCAACTTTTTAAATTTTTAATAGTGAATTTTGTGCATATTTGAGTTCCCCAGTTGTTGGAAGCAGTGGGCCTACTTGTTACGTTGTGGCTCCTGTTGTCATTGGAGCAGTAACTTCACTGCAAAAGTTAAAGGGTCATTAAATCAATGATCTGTTTTTCTCCCTGTAGATTTCTGTAAGAGGAAAATTATGTATAAATAATGCCTGAATTAAAACAGATTTGAAAAAGTTTGCAATTGGGTGTTCTTGTTACAGAGCTGCTTTCCCACACTGTTAGTTGTCAAACAATAGCATTCCTATTCAGGTAACATTTAAGTTCATCAACAGAACTAACCAATTTTTTTTGTCACTGACTAAATATTAATTTTAGATACCAGCTTTAACTGATAACTGTGTTGGTTCATTATAATTCTCACCCTACACCACAGAGCTTAATGAATTTTTAATAGACTGAGCCTCCCTCGGTCCCCTGCCAATAGAAAAAAAAAAAAAAACAATGGGGAAATTAATTTTAAATCATATTTACATTACTGAAAATATCAATACGAGTTCAAAGTTTGTTTGCTGTGAAAATTTAATGAGCTTTTAAAACATCACAGAAGACTAGCTTCAGGTTTTTTCCTGCTTTGGTGAGTTTTTCTTAATGCTTGCTTTCTTTTTCAGAGAAGTGTCCTCAAATTACTACATTCTAAGAGTGAGGTTGTCAGACAGTATATGGCAAGGCTCATTAATGCTGTTGCTTCACTGGCAGAAGGTGAGAGATTTGCTGCAAGGGAGAGAGAGCATTTTCATATAATGCTGGCTTATTCCTACTTCACAAGTGCATGTTGCTCCATGTGGAAATTTAGAGCCTCGTTTGTGCCCTTTTTCTAGGGATTCACAGTCTTTTGTTGCATGCATTCAAAACGGTTTTTTAGTATCTTGAAAGTTTGCATTTTGACACGGTCTATGCAGCATTTCTAACTTCTTTTGATGATTTGTGATCTATCTGGGAACTTAAAAGAAAATTCCCATTAATTAAAGGTCCCGGAGGCAGACCTGCTATCAGGCCATGCAGTAGTAATTAGTGCAGCTGCTCTTGCATCTTTCTGGTCCACACCTAAATAAATTTTTGTGCATCAATGCTGTTTGGTTAGATGTATATGCAGCTTTCTATCTCTGCCTGTCCCAGATTAGCCCTTGGTTTAGTGCTACTTAAGGAGCTAACTACTGCTAGGAACTGAAATCCCATTTAAGGTCAGTAACAGCATCTAACTTTCAGAGCTCTTTGGACATCTCTGTTTCCTAGGCTGTACAAAACTGTACGAGATCAGAAAGCATATACTAATAGAGGAGTAGTGGATTCTTCGTGGTGCTACCTTGGCAAGTGGGGGGCTCTAATGTCCCAAGTGGCTGGATGAATGCAACTAGTTTGCTAGACAACTCATTTGTGCCGGTTTGTTTGGGTCTTGGCACAAGATTATGGCTTTTCAAGAAGAAACTGAGGTCCATCCTGCTTACTTTTTTACTTTTCCAAGGAGAGGGAGCTATTCTATCATAAGCTGATATCTCAGCATCTATTCTTTCATCACTTTTTTCACCAGGTCGTGTCTACCTTTCTCAGAACCCAACGTTGCTGCAAATGCTGGAGGAGAGACTGAAAGCTGAAGACAAGGATTCCCTTACATGGGAGAATGTTCTGGGGACTCTGCAGAAATTTAGCCTCAGGTGATGAAAGCACAGCATGCAGTGGTGACAGCAGGAGAGGAAATGCAGGCTAGTTAGGCTCTGTTCAGGGAGGAAAGACGAGCACTTGATTTTCCCATAACAATCATCAGAACTTCTGATGACTGATGAAAGCAGTGTCGTTTATTATGGAGAAGAACTCAGGTTTGCTGACTGAATTAACCTGATTTCCTATCACCTGTCAAGGCTCAATTAAATGTACATCTGCCATAACCTTGTGCGCTTTATATGTATTCCTTAATTGAACAAAGTAAAAAACTTAATGTAGAAAGATCCTATGTAGAAAAAAAGAGTTGCATTATGTTCCAGAGCATAAGGTTTTCATTATCCTTTCTGCAAACATTTTTCAGGGATTTCATCCTCATCCTATTGATCCTCTTTCCTGGAGTTGTCTGCACATGGGCTGTCTTGTGTCTTACTTTTGCATTAGCAGTCTGACTCAAATGCCCACCACAAAATAAATACGCAAAAGCAGTAAAAGGACATTAAGTTGATCTCATTTGTCAAATAAATATGATCTAGGGACTCTGTTTTCACAGTACTCTAGAGGCATATTTAGCCCTTAGTAGTTAACTAAACATAAGGAGGTGTTTAGCTCTTGTTACTTTCATTCATATTTCTTCTAGACTGAGACTGCAAGTGGTGGGGTTTTCTTTAAATCTTTGTGGGGACTTCTTGAAGAATGAGGGCTGCTTTTGGATTTGCCTCTTTTAGAACTTGTCTGGATGAACACGTTTTTTGGGTAATATTCTGCACTGCTTCCTGACACGATACCTTATGTATATTTGAGATGAAAAAGAGTAAATCTTCACACTCTACTGCTTGAAATCCTAAACCAATCTTAGAGAATATGATTTTTCTATCAAAGCGGTTGTTGACAGCATTATGTTCATTTGAATTTTAGGGCCTAAGATACTGAAAAATTGAAAGTTTTTTACTTTTTAAAAAATAACAGTTAACCTTATGGTTAGCGGTTAATTCCAGACACTTGACATGAGGGAAGTTTTGGGTTTTGGGGTTTTTTTTGGTTTTTTTGTTTAAATGTGTGGACAGGTGCTCCCTTGGAGCAAAAGCTCCATCCATAGATCTACTGCAAAATCCAAGATTGAGAAAGTGTATGAGCTTTCAGGAGTATACAAATCCCAAGTACTAAGACCAGGAAATGCCTGATTTATCTTTTTTAATTGCCCATTAGAAATAATGTGATTAAAAATGGTGTTCTTCTGTAAGACCTTCCTACCAGCATATACCACTTTTTTATATTGTAAAGCAAGAAATACCTGTTGCAGGAGATCACCTAGCACTTTATTCAGTGTACTCTTTGAAGGGAACTACAGGTTGAGTTAAAAGAATACATTATTTTAGAGTTTCTAGGCAAAAGAGCAAATAGATTTAAGCAGAAAATCTTGTTGTCAATTCAATAGTACTAAGTGCTGTAGCTACTTATGGAAGAAGAGGTAATTAATTTATTTTATGAGTCTGTTTTGTGAAGCTGGCTTTTTTTTACCATTTTAAGACAATTGAAAATGCAATTTTAGGTGGAGTTGCCTTAGAAAATAACGAAGAAGCTTACCTCAGCAGCTTGGAGGTTAAAAAAAAAAAAACAACCCAAACCCCAAAACACAAACAACAAAATAAAAGACACAAAACCCCAGTCTACCCAACAATATTTTAGTCCTTTAGCCCTATGGGAAACTACATCTTCAATTTCTTCAGGCTTTGTTAATTCCTTAGTTTAATTGATTCTACCAAAATGAGTAGTTTTGGGTTCACTTTGTTGGCAGGCTGCGTGTAGCAGATAGGTGATGTAGGGTTTTAATGTGCTTATATTAGCTGTAAATGTATTTGAAAGCTGTTTATGCTGTGGTGTTATTTTTGTGGGCTTTTTGTTTTTTAATCTTAGGCGCGTGCTGCAGTCAGCAATGATCAAAGATGGGCTCATTTTCTGGCTGGTGGATGTTCTAAGAGATACAGATTGTTTGTCTGATTACACGCTGGAGTATTCTGTTGCCTTGCTCATGAATCTCTGTCTGCGGAGTTCAGGTATCTTACCTTTTGAATTACAACCTTATTCCAAGAAATATATAGGGAAGTGGATTCTTTCAAGTGACTATGATTAGGAGCAGGGACTCACGTCACCAGATATATTTGAGTGTGGTTATAACCAATACTTTTGAGCAGATCTCTTTCCCAAGAATGCCAAACTGTGCAAGTTAGCTGCACCAAAATCTAAGCAATTAAGCAGTTAATCAGTGGAACCCTCTAAGATTTGATTCTTTTTTCATATCTGCATGTGAGGATAGCCATTTCTACATTCCAGGCCCACTTTTCAAAGGACGCTTTATATTTGTGGAAGAGATTTGTTTGTATGAAAGAAAGTCAGAACTGAGTTGATGAGTAATGGCAAGGAGCTTAACCTTCACCTTGTGGAGCAAAATACTTGCATGTTTCACTTCTACAATGCAGAGATTCCCCCCAAGAAAATAAGGTCCTGTCTAAGTCCAAGAGACTTGAAAAAAGCTTGAAGTAAGTTTCCTTTTAAAAAGGAAAATAAAGGAAGGGTGAAAATCAACTGCTTGCCATAAGTAAAATAATGCCTTTGTTAGAATTTTTAAAATCCCTTTGTGTTGCATACTGTCCAAGATTACACCCGTATCAATCCAGAGTAACTCCACTCAGTTACACTGAGCAGCATTTGGCAGGAACAAGGAATAGTATTGCTTCGTGTAAATTATATTTAGTACTGATTTTAAGAAGTAAGCAAGAAGCTTCCTCTGACCTGTTATGTTTTTTCAAGTATAGTTATGTTTTCTCACTTTGCAGGGAAGAGAATGTGTGCAAGGATCGCAAACCACGTGCTCAAAGTTCTCTCTAATCTTCTTGGCCATGAGAATCATGAGGTATTTATACAGCAAACTTTGGGCTATGGAAAAGGTGGGGGAAAAAAGGAAGAAAAGGAAAAACATAAATTGGTTTTGTTTCTTTTTTTAGGCACTCATGTAATGAAGTTGTGTGAAATTTTCCTAAAATTCACAAAATCTTTTTATCTACCACTTCATATGACCTGCTGCTTAACCCTTATGCAACTAATTTCTTTTCTGTTTCCAGACATTTGCAGAACTTTTACCAGGGTATTCTAGAACGATTCCTTGATGATTGCACAAGGTGTTTGGGGACTTCTAGTAAAAACTAATTCTAAATTGTGGTGTCTTATGTTTATATGCAATGATTGTATCATCAGGTTTTGTTGTTTGTAACTGAAAGTAGAGAATAAATTTCAATGTAGTGAATTCATTAGAAGCTGTAGATCAGTTCCTCACTAGCACTGTTTTGATATAAGATGAAACTTGGCATACCTTTGTTGGACTCTTTCACCAGCTTTTGTTTTTGTGAATGATGTGTGTTAATACAATACCTACTAGTACAAAATAACATTCTGGTCCCTAGACTGAAGTACTTAGAGATGCCATTGTACTGTTGAATTCTGTGTCTTAGAATGACCTTGAAATTTCTCTCAGAGGCTGCATGCTTACAGCCTAGTTTGCACCAGTGCAGCTGATAGAGGTGTTGTTATCACAGTCAAAGGTAGAAAGCAATGCTCTTGGGTACCAGGAGAGCTTTCTGAGAAGCTGTGGAATTCTTGTGTAAATCCCAGTCCATTACCTTTCTGTGCTTCCCCTGCTCCCAGCCTTGCTTATTGTTCATTTTTCCAATTCATATATAGAGAATGACTCTGAATCTTAGTGCTCCAAAAGGCACTGACCAATACGAAGGGTCTCGTAAGTGCTGATAAAACTGTTTGATGGATCTGGTGGCTTTCACTAACCATAATGCAGAGCTTTTGTCCTAGCTGGTTTTTGCCTCTGCTAAGGGCGAGTAAGAGGCAGCAGAGTGAGAGGATGAGGAGCTGCTACGGCTATTATTATCCTGCTTAAAGCTACAGTGCTTGAAGCGTGACCTGAGTTCATGCTGATGCAGTCTTGTCCCTATTCTTCATCCTATTTTTGTAGTCTCACCAGTGTTTGTCATAAACTAACCTTTTTTTTCTCCCCACATCTTTTTTTTTTTTATGAGCCAGGTCAATTTGCAAGATATGTTTTCAGAAAGGGGTGGGGAGGACATCAGCATGCAGCAGTATTGATTTAGATCAACTGTATCCCAGTATATTTGCATCCTGAAAGTTCACTGCTTCCTGAGTGGGAGTTTTTGCAAGTGCAGGATAGCCTGGTGAAACTCTCTGAATATAGGTGTTCTGCACCTTCACTCTTAAATGTTGCTTCTGATTAGCTGGGGTGAATGTAAAAAGAGCTTTTCCTGATGCAATGACTATTTTTTCTCCTCTTAGATACAACCATACGTGAACGGAGCACTGTACAGCATTCTTGCCATCCCTTCTGTCCGAGAAGAAGCCAGAGCAATGGTAAGAAGTGCTGCTTTGCATAGCACAAATATCAATGCATATGCCAGAGGTGGCTTGCACACAGGTACCTGTTAAGCAATGTGCAGCAAGGTTGTGAGGTAGAAGCCATGGCATTTTGAGAAGGGAATCCATAAGAGGCCTTCCAGCTTAGATATTCAGGCAGATACAAATATATGTCTGAAACACTTTTGCCGTATGTGCTGGTCTTTTCCTAGAAGTGGAGCCCCAGCAGTGTGAAGGATTCTGTCTCAATTATAAATTAAAGGTGTTATTGTAGAATAGTGTTGTCCATGTAGCATTTTATAGACTGGATGTGGCCAAGGAGCTGCTTTCCTCTGACCTGCTACTTCATCCTCTTACTTAACTCGTTCAGCACCAGTGAATAGCCACTAAAAGGATGAGTTCCTCTTGCTGCTTTTGTTTCTGCCTGGTATAAACATGGTAAGCTGGGGAAGGCAGCAGGAGGAAGGTTTTAGCAGAACTACCAGTTGATCTCCTGTGAAAGGTAGTCTAATGGTAATGAATATGATTTAATTTCTGGATTTGAGGAAGCCGTTCCTGGGATAGCAGTGTACCATTGCATCTTAATAATTAACCTAGAGACATACAGACATAATTGTTGTCAGATGTTTTACCTCACAGAGCACAGAGGATTGGAAGTCATCTAAAATGATTAAAGACGTAACATCAAGCCTATAAAGGGCCACAAATAGAGGAACTGGGTTTAAGAGAAGGTCAGAGTCGGTCCCGCTTTTTGCTTTCCTTGTCTGAATCTTGCAGTGTTGTCTATGTGAATGCAAGTTTTCCCTTTTCTGTTGGCTAATGTGTACTGAGTTCAGAAGGCAGAAGCAGCAGATGTGCTGTAAAAATTTGCTGTTCACCACGGATACTTCTACATTTAAACCTAGAAGCAATCTAGCCAGAATATTTCTTTTGTCTTTGGGGGAAGTGTATGGACAAAATAGAGTGCTTAGAGCTGGACACAGTGATTTGTTTTGTGCTGCCTCTCTTTTTCCTGACAAAACAATTATTTTACAAAACTGTCACTGTGGTCACATGAAATACTAATCTAGCAATGTTTTCCACTACCTCCAGGGAATGGAAGAAATCCTGCGCTGTTTTATCAAGGAAGGAAATGCAGAGATGATCCGGCAGATTGAATTTATTATCAAGCAGCTCAATTCAGGTCAGAAGAACAGATGCAGCTATCTGAGCTGTAAATCTTTCACAAAAGCCATAAGAAAGCTCATGTTTTACTTGGTGTTGAAACTCTCAAAGAATAACTATAGTGTGATGATCTGAAAGAGGGTGAATAGTGAATGTCAGGATTTGAATTTCATATGTATTTTAAAATTTCCTTTTGTATTATGATTATAAAGAGGAAATAAAAGGCTGAGTAGGTTTCAATCCCAATGTCTAGACTGACCTTCACTGTTCTCTGTGAGGCCAGTGACCTCACAGTAATGAGAGACTGCTGTCAACTGCAAAAATAAACAGGTGATACAATTTGTAAATTAGAATTTAGGGACTAGGTCTGTCTGTGCTCATCACTTGCTCTACTGAGGAGTATAGCTTTGTTAATTGAAGTGGCTTATCCTGAAGAGGGGGCAGAGACCATCCTTTTTGGAGAGAATGTTGATGGGTCCCCGGAGTTGTAGATGCTGTGTTAATACAGACAAGTGTAAAAAGGTGAAATATTTATTGTATTTTCTGTGACTGAAAGAAAGACCGAGGAAAGAGAAAGCAAATACAGAAAAGGAGGTGAATTCTGGTTTAATCTGTTTGTATGGTAAAAATAGAACAAATTTGACTGCTTGCTTTGACTTTTGGAAAGAGCAGAAAACAGCATATCTTATGGTCCTAGCTTGTAAAACTAAAAATAAAGTATTTATGCACTGTATTTCTCTATGCAATATTTGTTCATCAAGGTTATAGAATCCTTCTATTCTACCTGTGATAAAGGGTGAGTGTAGAGATTTCCAGTGTAAGCCTGGCTGCTTTTTTCTAAGGAAATGAGATTGTCCAAAAGTAACAGTAAGTATTCTTTGCAAGTACTATCATTTTATCATTCCATCAGTATGGAATCATAGAATGGTGTAGATTGGGAGGGATCTTAAAAATCATCTAGTTCCAACTGCCCTACCATGGGCAGGGACACCTCCCACTAGACCAGGTTGCTCAAAGTCCCGCCCAGCCTGGTCTAATATTAAAGTGTTTGTAGGGACAAGTAAAGTCTTTTATTAAAAAGAGTCTTTTGTTGAAAAATGGACAAACTTGAAAGTGCACACTCTTTCATTCAAGTCTTGTCATCATAGTGGGATTTACAAGGTTTATTCTAGGGTATTTCTGTTTCCTCCATTTTCCCAAATATGAGTTGATTTCAGTGATTTTTAGAGTGCATTATGAGAGCAAATAATTCCAATAGCTGTTTTAAAAATAATAGGATGTCTATATGAGAATAAATAATTATATAAGCTAAATCTTACTGTTGTAAAATAGCTGGAGTTTCTGTTAAGTTGCATATGTACTCTTACACCATTTTATTTTGCTTCTTTCTAGAAGAGCCATTAAACGATAGTACTGTGTCTGATGATGAAGAGGAAGAGGAGGATGAGGAAGTAAGTTTAAAGGCCTTCTGGCACCTTTTAGAAAAATCCTTAATCTTCGAGACAGAAGGTGTCAATAAGCTAGACTTGAGGGTTTTTTTGTTTGAGTTTTTTACTTTTATTTAATTTACGAGGGTGTATTAACAAGAAAATTTTATCTGTTTTCATTACCTTATCTTCATTTGAAGTCTTACTGTTTTATTTTGGCAAGTCACCTCCTCTGCGATAGCTTGAAATAAGTAAAGAGGTAAGAAATTACTGTAGCAGTGGAAATCTGGTTTTCAAGCAGACCCGTTTCAGCAGTTAAAAGTAAAGGAACCAAATGAACCAGTATATTACCAGAATCGTTTATAAACAGGTTGTCACTTTTTTCTTAAGGTCTCATGATCTATTTGGAGTATGACTTCTTTTCTGTTTAGAAACTTTGAAATATTTTTAATAAATTGTCTGTACGTAATGATGGAAAACAGTAATTACAAATTAAAAAACAAGTCCCCTAAGAAGAGAAGAGACAAGAAAATCTGAGAAAGTAAGCGTGAGAAACTGTTACAGTAACTATAAATTGGTTAGCTGTGTATTTCTAGTTCTGCTAATAAATGCATTTTATACCAATGCTTCTGCACGCTGTCTGCACAGAATAATGGGATCTCAGGTACAGATAACACTACGTATTGGATCATCTAAACTAACAAGCAAACAAATGTGTGACTGTTATAAGAGAAATGTTAAACCCGGTCTTCACTGGTGATGTTGCCATTGTTACGTCGCTGTAAATGCACAGGGGGTGTTGAAAGTATATTATGTAGGCGGTTACGTGTAAGTTTTATCTCAAAGAAGACTATCACATAGCACTTTTCTTTTATTGAAAAGTCTTCCATAAGAAATTGAGAATTTCCTTCTGGAAGAAGGTCTGGATTTTAGTCCCTCAGTTCAAAAAATACAGTGTACAAACAGCATGGCAGCAAAATGCTACACAAAATGCATAATGTTGTTACTTTGATAAATAAGATTTGTTGACCCACTGCCTCAATGCCTGGAACCTTTTTGCATTTTGGAAATGTAGCGAGTTATTGTTCTTTGGGGTTCTGTGATAACATCTGATATTGTTTTGGAAAACTTTACAAGAAGTCTTGCCTTTACATAACTTTATAAAACTACCACAGACTGTATTTCAGAATCTGTCCATACATTGGCAATTTAGTGACCTGTATTCAGATTGCTTGCTGATACTATAATTTGTTGCTGATCTATTTAATATCAATATTTATACCTTCACGATTTAAGAAACAACAAAAGACTCTTTTATGCAGACTTAGTTTGCAGGTTTTGCCCCAGCTTTTATTGTTTCCAAGAGCATGTGAAGGTTCCTTGTGCTGTTACTATTACCTTTCATGGTTTTTTGGTTTTATCTGTGTTGTATTTAAAATTGTTGAATCCTGTCTTGGCTTTGAGCAGATCTTGAGGTAATGCCTACTTTCTCCTAAACACTGCCACAAAGATGTGGCTTAGCCAGTTAAAGGGTAATTTTGGCATTTCTAAGGGCATCATACACTAAGAAATTTAAGATTCTTTAATGTGTGACATTGGAGCACATAAACTGAATTAAAAAAAAAAGTCTACACCTATGCCATTATTCAGAAATAAATTCACTTTTGGCTTTGTCTGCTCAGCTTTAAATTAACTAGTGTAGAGCTCAGGATGCATTAACTTCTGGAATATGTACCCAACGTCATTATGTTAGCCATCTGGGGTGTGTTGATACCCACAATCACAGTGCATATTTTCTGGTGCATAATATTCTCTTGACTGTTCTATTAAACATTAACTTAATTTATCTTTAGTTTTTGATCTTTACGTTTGCTTTTTGTCTGAATTGGACCATCGTATTAACTTGTAAAAGTTAATATACGGTGCTGTAGCTCTCATCCAAAAGTTTAGTTACAAGTTTGAGATAACTCTATAGTTACCACATGTGAGACACCCTCTGATCCCTAATTACTCGGCACCTAGCAATAAAATCAGTAAACTGCAGTGTGAAAATACACTTCAGCTAGAGAATACATCAAAATCACAGACCTAATCGGAGGACCTCAAGCCTTTATGTTATTTGCTACCAACATCTGCTGCAGCCTGTGAGCAACGGCAGACAGGGCACCAGTTGTGTTGTTTTAGTGGTGGAATAATGGCACATTTGTCAAAGCTTTATTTCTGTACACGGAGGCAGAGGAGGGGCATTTTCAGGCTCAGTTGCCTGTTATGTTGAATAACATCAGGGAGCAAGGCTGGCAGAAAGAAAACTAGAAACTGGTGTTCTCTGTGTAACAAAAACACATCAAACAGAATATTGGGAGAGGTGGGACCTGGGGAAACCAAAGTGATCTGTGAAGAGAACGTAAACACATCTTGCATGCAGAGAGCTGGATGAAGAAGCAGGATAATGCCCTGCCTCTAATGTGTAACATTCTACCCAGAGTGTAAAGGTTTCTGTTAAGCATTCTTGAAGAATGTTAGCTCTTGATGCTGCATTAACAGATCATTGCATGCTGAAGAGCATTGCACCTCTCTTCACTCTAGCATGCAGTGTTCTACAAAGATACTAATGCCTGATATTTTTCCAAAGTTGTTATTAGGTCAAACAAGGAATAAATATTTGGCATTCAAAATTTGAAGGAGAGCAACTTTTGAAATGCAAACTGTACTTTGTACAATTGTACATTGTAGTTGTACAAAAAACAGGTGATTTTTTTTTATCTCCTCCCAGAATTCTTTAGTTGCTGGTTATAAGTGTAGGGCAACAAAGATGATTAAGGGAATGGAGCATCTCCCTTATGAAGAAAGGCTCAAAGAGATGGTGCTCTTTAGCCTGGAGAAGAGAAGGCTGAGGGGAGTTCTTATCCATATTTACAAGTACCTAAAGAGTGGGTTGAAGGAGGATGGAGCTGGACTCTTTTCAGTGTTTTCCAATGATAGGACAAGGGGCAATGGGCACAAGCTGGAACACAGGAAGTTCCATTCAAATATGAGGAAAAACTTCTTTATGTTGAGGGTGACAAAGCCCTGGAACAGGCTGCCCAGGGAGGTTGTGGAGTCCCCTTCTCTGGAGACCTTCAAGCCCTGCCTGGATGCAGTCCTGAGTGACGTGCTCTGGACAATCCTGCTTTAGCAGGGGAGTTGGGCTGGATGATCTCCAGAGATCCCTTCTAACTCGGACAATTCTGTGATGCCCTGATAAGTTTGTCTTTAGATGTCTATTTCTTTAATAGAAAATGCTCGTACGTTACCTCTTACGTGTGCCATAGTAACAGTCAATAAATCTAGAAAGTAAGTATCATCCAAGTGACTACTGAAGTGAGAACTAAATTTGAAATGAAAATTTCTTGGAACATGGGCTTCAAACAACGTGTGTGTTCCTGTTGCAGGAGGACCATGACATCATGGAGGCTGATCTGGACAAAGATGAGGTTTTGCAGCCTCAGCTGGGAGAGCTTGCAGGAGAGAAACTGCTAACAACTGAGTACTTGGGAGTGAGTACCACACACTAGCATCTTGAAATAAATAAATTTGCTGGATTAAGTGTTAAGTTTCAGCAGTTTCATCACTTTCTAAAATCTTTCCTTCTTCAAATTGTTGCTTGAAGAGCCAGGTTCTGCCTCCATAGCAGGCCAAATCTTTCGGTCTGATTTAGTAGCTGTTGTTCAGAAGTGGAATAAGTTTGAGCTACCCTTTTAGAGGAGGTGGTCAGGCTCTGTTTTAATAATAAGCAAAAGGCAGTCTTAGGGTTCTAGTGCTACATCAGTGACTCTGTGGGCATGCAAAGCAAAGTGCTGAGCAAGTTAATACTGGAACACTTTGCTGGTCTGAAGTTTAATTTGGAAAAAAAAAAACCCAAAACAACTTGATAAGTTAACTGCTCCTGCAGGTTAACACCTGGTCAGGCATTGCACATCTTACCTCACATAGCAAAAAGCTATTAAGTAAAAAAGTGCAAAGTTGGCATGATTGCAATTTAGTATGCTGTCAGTAATTTGAAATAAATGTGATTGTATGCCTCCTGGATTCTAGAGTCCATACATCTACCAATGCTGATAATGTAAATGTGACCTGAGATAAGATGTCAAGGAAGAACCTGCAGTGATTCCAGAAAATGTTATCTAGTGACACGAGAATGCAGCTTATTTTCTGATGCAATGTTCCTGTGGAATTTCCTCTATGGGGTCAGTTACCTGTCTTTCCACTGTGTCTTCTTTTTTTTTTTTAATACCTTTTTCTTTTTTTCCCATTTCTTTATTTCCTACGTAACAGATAATGACTCATACTCCAAAAACCAAGAAGAAGCTGTTTCCTGGTGTCCATCAAAGTATGGATGAGCCTCTCCAGAGACCTGTGACACCAGGTTACCACAGAACTGTGAACCTAATGTAAGTCCAAAGAAATGAGACCAAGTTGGATATTTTTTTAAACCCGTTTAGAAAACAAAACAACAAACAACCCCACCAAAAAGCCCCCCAACAATGCCTGATAAAGAAACCTGCCCTAGCTAAAAGTGCATTATCATTGTCATTCCTGAAAGGTAATTTAGAAAAAAAGAAAGGAGAGGAATATTATAGGCAGAAAAAAAGTCCATTGGCTGAGGTCACATACTTGGAATAGCTGAGTAAATGTTTACTGATCAGTTCGATTTAAATTTGCATTATATCCTCCATGTCCATTGTCCTTTCATCTTCTCATAATATATTCATTTGCTAAGTTGCATGGAGTGTCTAAAATGCCTGGGATCTTCCACTTTATAAGCAAGAAAGTATATTACTCAGGGGAGATTTTGCTACCCACCCATAAGAAAATGGGAAGGACAAAATCCTTGGTATGTCAGATTTCCTGCTTTGGAAGAAACACTTTTTTCCAACAGGAGTGTCTGTGATGCCTTGCTCTAGGTACGACTGGGGTCAGAGGTACAAGGCTGCATGGTAAATGGAATAAAGAAATCTTACAGTATAGAGCTCCTTGAATACGTTGTGTCTGCCTTCGTATACCTTAATATTTGAATTTCTGAGATGAGACTTCTTTTCACTGTCCCGACTGAGGAAGCAAGATACCTATGGGAAGTCAGAAAAATGGTGGCAAAGCGGTTGGAGTGGCTTTTATTTCCTGTTGCCATGCAGCACCCTGCAATTTATGTATCAGAAATAATCTCTAGAAGTGATCTCATGCCTCCCTTTACCACAGTCTACCCAGGTAGTGTGTTTATGCAACAGTATCCCAGGGTACCAGAGTGACACTGCTCCTGTATTTTGTGAAAAATTGCATTTCCTTGTGAGCAGCTGTGCAGCTCATGCCTCCCGAGACAGCCTCAGGTCACTCTGGGTACCTTTCTACCATACTGGTTCTGATAGCCCTGGCTCTAAGAGAAGTGTTAGTCTGATGGTACGAAGCAGTCTTTACAGATTGCCCCACTGTGCAAACTAGAGAGGAAAAACGTAATCAGCAGAAATCTAACGTGGTGAAAACATGTGAAAATTCATTTCTCTCCTGCTCTGGCCCAATGGTAGAAATAACATCAGTGTTTGGTTCTCCCATGTTTTAACTAGGAAGCACGAGATACCACCCTGAATAAGAAGTTTCTATTTTTAGTTAATTTGTCTGCAAGAAAACTGCAGTAAATACGTGAAGACATTCTTAAAATAGATTTTGCAACAGAAAAGGACAAGCTTTGACGGCTTTTATGCTGTTCTAATTTTAGTGTGAATTCATTTAATAAGTACTCTCACATGAAGCCTTGCAAGAGGAAAACAATAAAAGTGACCAAATCTTAGCTGTCATAAAGTGATATCTGAACTGGATGTATTTCATATTTCAAAGTATTTAATGGGCTCGTGTTTGTATCAGATGAAATGGCACGAAAAATGTCAAACTTTTTAGCCTCGTAGGCAGTTTTGTCTACATAAGAATAATCCAGGACAGTTGAACTGAATTATCTAAAGATTTTTTATTCAGTAGAATAGTTTACATTAAAAATGTGTGTAAATGCTTGCATTCAGAATTGAAGTGACTTGTTTGAAGTTCTTCACATGAGACTCGATGTAACGTATTCCATTTTGTAAAACATTGTGAAAGAGGGAAGGGTTGATGGAGATACTATACTGTATCTCTTTGAGTTGATGGTTCATACCTCCAAAAGGGTGGGAGGGGGAAGGGGGGCAGATTTCTAGTGCTGAATAGAAGTATTCACACAGAAAATTAATGCGGAATAGCCACTGCGCATGTAGCAACTATTCCATGCTAATTTTTCTATGACTTCCTAGTGCAGACAAGGCTCTAGTTACTTCAGATGAATTGTCATGGGATCCCTATACAGACAAGCTCCTGCTGTATGGAGCTGAGGGAGCCAGGAAATACTGGAAAGCTGCTTCTTTCTCCCCGCCCTCCCCCTTTTTTCCCCCTCCTCCTCTTTAAAGACTCACTGGCTGAGATCACTCAAGGGGGACTGAACTACTTAATATTCTGCTAGCTCTTTCCTTAGAGACTGATTTAGCTGTGAAATCGTTAACTGCCTCCTTAGACTGCATCCTTTCTAACTAGAAATATAGTCTAGTTATCTTAACCTGATATTGGTTAGGGAATCTTTCTGTGTCTACCATCTTTTCACATGCTTTTCACACCGCTCTTGCTTCTGCCGTGTTTTATTGCTTATTACTAAGCAATCCTGTCCCTGCTCTGTCCTTCAGCTACTTCAGTTTCCAATTGTTCCACCTCACTTGGGAAATCAACAGTTCCTCTTCTTATTTGCTTTAAGTTTGTGTTGTGGAATGAAATCCTTGTAATATTCAGGAACAAATCTTAAATCCTTGAAAAAGCTAACTATTGAAGATCTCTCAGGCCTACTGCTACAGTCTTTTTCTTTAAGTGTCCTGCTGGTATTTTGGGTCTTCAGACTGCAAGGAGTTACCGTTTCCTTTATGCAGTTCTTTTATTGCAGTAGGAAAAAATATTAATTTCAAATACATCTCACAGCAGCTGGTTTGGGGGAGGTACAGTCATGCAGTTAAATTATGTCCTTAGCACTAGTTTGCAATACAAAATATAAAATAATGTCAGTATCTTCTGTGTCATTACAGGCAGTTAGAAGATATTGGAATTTACTGTCATGCAACTTCTTACACTGCAAACATTTATCACCCTGCATTCCCCTTTCTCTTCCAGGCCAGAAAACGATACCAGTTCATGTCCTGATAGGGATGAGAAGCTGCAGCCTCTGCCAAGTGGTCACCCTCCCGTTGGTGGTGGGAGCAGGTCCAGCATTTCTGAACTCTGCATTTCCCCTTCATGTAAGGATATTCTGTGAATGCTGTTGTTAACGGTTGCTGTCTTGACTGGGGCAGACATTTGGGACTTAGCTCATGTGTTGTAGATTGTTTGGTGGGGTTGTGGGTTGTTTTTTTTTTAAATGTAGCTTTGGTACTGTCCCTCTGGGGCAGTCTGCAAGACCTTGGGGCATATGGTTGGATTTTGGCTGGAGCTGAATGAATGGCTACAGAAGGTCATGTGTGGTCAGCGGAGACCGGTGGTCTCACTTGCTTTGCTCCATCTTGTTTCCTGTGGAATGGCTAAGCATCATACCCAAGGCATACTATATTTCACTCCGTGTTGTCCTCTGCCTAGGGAAAGAGCTGCAGTGCAGGGACTGTGCACTTCTCAACAGGCAAAGCCCCTTACTTGATCAAATATACCCTTGTTTGGATCTAAATGAATCACTGTCTGCTGGCACCTGCAGGCTCTGCTGGCTCGACTGTTAAGTTGAAGGCAGCTGCAGTTATCTGCTTAGATTTGCAACTCCATTCAAACCACAAAAAGCTGTGGAGGATGGGAAGGCCTGTGCTGTATAGCTACATTGTGGGTGATGCTGCTGAAGATTCTGTCCTTGCAACTTAAACTGAAATTAATGCAAACTCAGCTGGACCAGAGAGCTCAGGAACATGCGATGGAATTTAAAAGGTTATAGGTTTCCGAAATACTTCATTTCTGAACTGATATTCACAGGATCATGGAACTTCATATGTGAGAGTTTCAACCTTCTTGCAGGGATTCATTAACATTTCCAATTAGGGATTTAAGGCAAAATGTTCTGAAGTCTTAGATAAAGGATCTTTGCAGCGTATCCGGTACAGAATTATTAATAAGTTCAGACAAAGCATGCCTTCACTTTACTGAAAAATATGCTTTGAAGCAGTAAAGGAATAGCATACTTTTTTCTCTCTCTTCTTTTTTTTAAATTTCCTAGAGGAAATGAAAAGGATTCTGAGAAAAGTAACGAAGGTCTTGCAGACAGGAATCTGCTTGCGTAATGCCTAGAGCTGATAAATACAACATGCTGAATGAAAGCCATATGACAGAAGCTGTTGAAGCTCCTGTCCAAGATGGGCACTTGTGTAGGAATGAGAGCTGCTGTCTTCAAGCCTCGCCGTACCACCTGGAGTAGAGCTGAGCCTGTTCTCCAGGGAGGTTGGCTGGCCAAGGGCAGCACCTCAGGACAGCAGAAGTTGTACACTAATCGAAAGCACACTGACAAGTTTCCTATACAGAGGGGGGGAAAAAAAAGCATATTCATGTTCCATAAAGGAAAGTAAGCCAAGCAGGTATCAAAGGTGATCCCATTTGCTGTTTTAAAGTGTAATTAGATGCAATTTCTAAGACATTGTGCAGCCACCAGGAGCTCAGTGTGCCTTCTGAACCACATTCTGATAATATCTTGCCAGTGAAATGCATTCACTCACCTTGCTACTTTTTCTGTACTTTTGATGCTGTCTGATGGGTTGTTTGTAAAGATGTGTGGAGGTTTAAACAGGGATCATGGGTAAGTCAGCAAAGTAAATGTTGTTCTTTTTTGATGGACAATATTTATTTAAAGCCTTCATACTGAAGAAATTCCCACCAACTTTGGTGTTTCATATTGTCAAACTTTTGCTTGTAGCCGCTGTCTAAAACAGTTTGTTAGCTGTTTTCAGTCACAATTACACACAGGTGGATACTAAGAAGAGAACTAAATTATATTTTCTTCTCTTTAGAAAAATCTTGGACATCAGAATATACTGCATATTGCAAGGTTATATGCATTATACAACTTTTAGTGTGTGGCAGAGACAATTCTTCCTAGGATTAATCCAGGCTATAAAAGAACATTGAGCTACTTGAAGGATTGCCAGAGGTTTATGTCAGGTTTTTGCAAGTTGTCAGTGAAATACCTGCTTGTCTCTTTACCTTTTGGGATTTAGAAATGAGGGTTAAGAGAAGAGGAAAGAGAGACCACAGTGCTGGATCCCTGGCTGTTCATGTCAGTGACAGTTATTATGACAATTGGACTGGGTCTTTGGACATCCCCTGTTTTCCAAAAGGCAGTGGGTTTAGTAATTCTTAAATCAGAAAAGCTTTAATTTAAGAAAATGGGAAATAAGCTCTTTCTCTTCTAGAGCCTCTGAAGATATGGCTGGGAACAGTACACAGAAAGGTGTTAAAAATAGTTGAACTGCTTCTAGAGACTCTCATGCCCTGCCAAACATCTTTGCCATGAAAAAAAAAATGCAGTTTATTAAGTTCTGATCTTGGTTGGATGGTCTCTATGCAGTACTAGGAACCTGCTCACTTCAGAATATGTGTTTTCCAGCATCACATAAATATTTTGGGATTCAGAGTTTCATGCAATCAAGTCGTGAAATCACTAACAAGAAACCAAGACAGAAAAAACAGTTAGAAAAAAAGCTTCATGTGAACAGTTAGCATCATCAAGGTCGTATCTCAAGGAAGCTAAATTTAGCTTCAAGAAACCTTGATCCTCTTTGTTTTCTAAAAATGAAAGCAGTTCTTGATCATGCCTGGATTCATTCAGCTGTTCTTGAATCGGTCTTGTTTTTGTCTGGGTCCATCCTCCCTTTTTATCACTTTGGTAAAGAATCAATAATTCTGGTGCTTTTTTCTTCTTTGTCTCCCGTAAGCAGAAAACATGTGGACTAAATATGAACCCTGGTCATCTCACTATACATATTATGCTGAATGTCAGACAGACCATGTGCTGGGCAGCCAAATGCTTGTCTGAAAGTGGCCTGATCTGCATCCGTATCAGCATGTGACAGCAAACCAGGATGGTGATCTGTCCTGAGCACGGGAGGAAAGGAGCTAGGGATTTTCACTAAGCTCGTATTGAACTTGCACATGTTGTAGCCTTGTGTGTCCTTCCCTTCTCCATTAGTGCAAGGCAGATAGTGAGGTACATTGAACGAATCTAAGTCTGACAGAAGTGTAAAACATTGGGTTTTGTCCACAGTGGCTGCCTGTTACTATGGATACATACAGACAACTAGTGGTTGCATTCCTGTGCCTTTAATTAATATCAGTCATTAGCTGATAACTAATGATATGAAGCTGATAACTCATTAACCAATGATCTGCATGCTCTTAGCCCATAGCAAATGCAGAGTAGCGCTGCTTTGAAAACGATCCAAGCATGTTTTGTGTTCCAACTGCAAAGGGCCAGAAGTACACACACTTGCAGTTGGCTTGGCTCAGCCTTAATGCACCCTGCCACACTGACTTGGTGGCCTGCCATTCTCTCAAGGTTTCCTTCATACAGCAGGAACTGTGACTTGATTGTGTTAAGCTGGAACATAGCAGGTTCCACTTAAATATGAGAAAAGAGAAAAAACTTCTTCACAGTGAGGGTGAGGGAACACTGGAACTGGCTGCCCAGAGAGGTTGTGGAGTCTCCTTCTCTGGAGACATTCAAAACCCGCCTGGACGCGTTCCTGTGTGACCTGATGTAGGTGTTCCTGCTCTGGCAGGGAGATTGGACTTGATGATCTTTCAAGGTCCCTTCCGATCCCTGATATTCTGTGACTCTGTGACTGTGACTCTGTGTTTCTAGTAAAATTGTAAAGAAACAACTCCTCACTGAACTGTGTTTCCTTTTTTAAATAGCAGTTGAAATGAAGTCATCTAAAGTATTCTCGTCAGGCCATAGAATGGACCGAAGCATCTCAGCTGGTGACAATATCTTGTCTTCCCGATCTGCTGACTTCACCCAGAACAAAGTAAATGGTCAATTGCACAGGTATGAATTACCCAGAGGAGTATCTAGAAGTGCAAGAGAAATCTGAGGGGACTTACCAGCTAATTCCATGCTGCTGTAAAGACAATCTGTGAAGTCATTTGAGGTATGATGTAGTCTGGACTGAGACAGCTGTCGTGGTGCTGGCCAAAGAAAATACCCTTAGCTGTGCCAGAGGCAGCTGTTCAATTTCTAAGCATCTGGTCCAGAATGGGAGAAATCTCAAGCAATACATTATTAATGAACCTCACATGTACGCGCAATGCAGTCTTCTGCAAATAAAACTTCCTGATTGCTTCCTTAGATGACTTGACTCTAATCCATGAAAAATTACTTATTAGTAAAGAAATAGGTAGGACTGTGGGAACAGGGCAGGAATTAACTTGCAGAAGGAAGAAAAAATTAAGCATTTAAGTGGATTCAGAGTGGTTAGACATGCTGAATTGCTAGCACTGCTGACCAGAGTCTCTGATTTATCCACTAGATGGATGCAAGGGAGGCAATATTATGAATTCTCCCAGCAATGGGTTTCAACTCTTCCTTGAAACAATTTATGTCAAAAGATGAAAGATCTTGCTGTCCTTTTGCTGTTCGTACCTTTAGTCCTCCGAAGCCTTTGTCATATGTAGGACTGTGATGTTATATCTTGGATGAGAACTAGGAATTCATTAGCAATTGGACCAAGGTTTACTGAAGCCTTTCAGTGCCCGCGTGTGTCCTTCAGACATTAACAGCTTTTTCCTATAGCTAATTTGATTGGGCCAAGTTTTAAATGGTGAGCATAGAGAAATTTTAAAAGTAAATACATTCCAGAAGTAAAACACAGAATGGGTGGAGATGTGTTAAAGAAAAGGTTTTACCAGCTCTTTATGGACCTGATTTTTCAGAAGTGCTTCGTTATTTGTGTCAGTTAAAGTTCTAGCACTTCTGAAAATTGGACTCTCTGCTTAGAGCTTTGTTTCCTTCTGGCCTACAGATACTTGTATGTGGTTTGAAGGGGAGGAGGGTTGGTATGGTTTTGGGTTTTGGTTTTTTTTTTTCCCCCAAGTTATGCTGTTTCCATGGTGAGATCTGAGGAATCATATATTGTCAACAAATTATTACTGGTTAGCAGTTGAAGTGCTTAGTAGTCATACCCCTATTCCAGCATTACTGGTTTCGTTTCTGTTGCTTGTCCTAACAGTAGCTAAGCACTTACTACAAATACAAATAGACCGTGAGAATTTTATGGCCAAATTGCTTGCTTTGTGATGGGGAGAGAGATCATTTTTTCAGGCTCTGGCTTGCAAGAAGCAAGCCAAATTGGCAGCATCTTGCCCTCCACCTTGGTGACAGCTTTGCTTCTCTACAGTCATACTCTGTTATTAAAAAGCTGTGTCCCCGGTAAGCTTTGCTTTTTCTTCATAAAGGTATATATCTAAATATCAGTAAGAGATGGATCTCTAACTGAAGGCACAGGTGTGCAGTATCCTGCCAAAGAAGATAATATTTTTTCATTGTGTGCTTCCTTAGCATGTGTACAGTAATTTGTATTTACAAATGCAGCCTCTAGTTACGGATATGGGAATATGTAGCCATTCACAGTCCAAGCAAACGCAGGGTTTCCTGTGTCAAGGGTCTTTTGTTAATATGTTGGTGTTGTAATAGCTAAACCTGCCTTTTTGTTCTTTAATTATTGGAAGCATACTTTAATTTGTTTGCAAAACAAATGGAGATAATAAATCCCTGCTTTGGTCATAGTTTTGACCACTGTAAGAGATGTCTCCTTCCTACTAGGCAAATACCAAGACCTTAATAGAAGAGGAATGTATGAGAAAAGAAAGGATGAGTTGTGGTGATGAAGCAGCTACTGCTATTTCCTCTCTTCCTTAGCAATATGAATTGGGAATTTAACTGCATAGAGATCAGAGAAATTATGCTAAATCAGTGTGAGAAAAGAACGAGGCCCTAGTCTCATGTCTGTTGTAGTTGTTCTACTTCCACAGGAATAAATGATTGTTGTAGCTGATGCATGTCAGACTGGCCGCTGCCCTTGCATTGCTATTCCCTGCTGCATTTTGATCATCTAAGAATATAAATCTGTTATGCTTTTTAGCTAATAGGGGATACATTTTTAATAGACTTGTGTTTACAATTGTATAATTTTAAAAAATTTATCAGCAGTCCTGGCTAACTGGGGAGGTCCCAGTTGACTGGTGGTTAGCAAATGTGATGCCCATCCACAAGAAGGGCTGGAAGGATGATCTGGGGAACAACAGGCCTGTCACCTCCTGAAGGTTGTGGAGCAGATTGCCGTGAGCACCATTATGTGGTACACAAAGGACAACCAGGTGATCAGGCCCAGTCAGCACAGGTTTATGAAAAAGTCAGGTCCTGCTTGTCAGATGTGATTTCCTTCTATAATAAGGTGACCCACTTATCCACAGACTTTTGTTCATCTGCTGTTGTTTACCTGGACTTTAGTAAATACTTTGATAGTGTTTCCCCAGCATTCTCACGGAGAAGCTGGCTGCTCATGGTTTGGATGAGTGTACCCTTTGCTGGGTAAAAAAACTGACTGTATGGACAGACCCAAAGAGCTGTGGTGAGTGGAGTTAAATCCACTTGGTGGCCAGTCCCAAGTGGTGCTCCCCAGGGCTCAGTATTGTGGCCAGTTCTCTTTAATATCTTTATAAAGAACCTGGTAGGAAGACTCTACAGAGGTATTTGGATATGCTGGATTGATGGGCTGAGGCTAGTGGGATGAGGTTCAACAAGGTCAAGTGGGGGATCCTGTACTTGGGCCACAACAACCCCATGCAGTGCTACAGGCTGGGGGAAGAGTGGCTGAAGAGCTACCTGGCAGCAAAGGACCAGGGGCTGTTAGTCGATTGTCTGAATGTAAGCCAGTAATGTGCCCAGGTGGCCAAGGCAGCCAACAGCATCGTAGCCTATATCAGAAATAGTGTGGCCAGCAGGATTTAGGGCAGTGATTGTCCCCCTGTACTTGGCACTGGCGAGGACCCGCCTTGAATGCCACGTCCAGTTTTGGGCTTCTCAATACATGAAAGGCATTGAGGTGCTGGAGCGTGTCCAGAGAAGAGCTGGTGAGGGGTCAGGAGCACAAGTCTTACAAGGAGTGGCTGAGGGAGCTGGGGTTGTTGAGTCTGGAGAAAAAGAGGCTGAAACTACCTGAAAGGACGTTGTAGAGAGGTGAGGGTCAGTCTCATCTCCCAAGTCACAGGCGGCAGGACAAGAGGAAATGGCCTCAAGTTGCACCAGGGGAGGTTTAGGATGGATATTAGGACGAATTTCTTCACCAAAAGGGTGAACAGGCTGCCTTTTGAAGTGGCGGAATCGCCATCCCTGGAGGTATTTAAAATACAAGTGGATGTGGTGCTGAGGAACATGGTCTAGTGGTGGTTTTGGCAGTGTTATGTTGATGGTTAGACTCGATGATCCAACCTAGATGATTCTGTGATTGTGGCTGGATTAAAAAGTCCTTATTTTTATATTGTGGCTATGCCTAGTATCATCATCATAAAGAGCTTAAACGCTACAGGGTCGTCTTAAGTCTCTAATGGTCTTGCTTTTCTGGTAATCTGGTAAAAAATGGTGAAAAGTGTATTTCTCTTGGAGAAAATGGTCTAACGCATCTTTGTATGTTCAAGTCCTGTCACATCTCCAGGTTGATTATTCCAATCCCAGTGTCAGTCTGTTGTTCACTTTTCTATAGACAGTTATTTCAAATTTTCGAAATAAACAGTTTTCCTTCTTCTCAATGCAAATGTAGGTGTCTGTGTAAGTTTGTTGTGAGTTTGGGTTTTTGTTTGGTGGTTGTTTGGGGTTTTTTGTTGGAGCACTTGCTCTCAATTTATAACAGCTTGTCATGGAAGACTCCTTTACCAAACACTGTGGACCATTTTCCCCCAGTAGATTTTGCTGCTTCTTTCTTCATCTTATCAGGCTCTAAAGGGCGCCAAATAGCAGGTTTCTGTGTTAGTCTGAGAATTATTTTCTGTTGATCTTGGCCTATTTATTGATGTAGTAAAAGATGAGGTGGTTCTGTGACTCCTGGGCACATGGATACCGAGAGCTGCTTTGCATCCTGCCAGAAAGACAGCAGGTTTTGGTTTGTTTTGGGTTTTTTTTCTACTTCACAGTGTTAGCTACCAGTTTATTTCACATAACCCTGAAGATCTGCAAAGATGTGAGCCATCCTGTGTGACCACTGTGTATCTCTCTCCCTTTGGTAAAACATACTGCCAGTGGTTGCATTACTTCACCTTGTCTCCAAAATGGTTGTAGTGCCCTAAGTTACTGCAGTGAAGCTCTTTGAAGATTGTTGATGGCTATAAAAACGCTTATTACTGTATGGAAATACAGAGTCAGGGCTTTGGTACCTCTTGCTGAGTAAGGAGGAAAAAAAAAAGATATAAAAAGCTCATTTGTGACTCAGAAACTGCAGTGAGGCTGTTGGATCTTCCTTTTTTATCTACATTACCAGTACGTAGTACGTAAGATTACCATGAAGAGCACTAGTGAATTGAAAACCCACCTCTTGAACCAAAGTGAATAAAATTACGAAAAAGCAATAACAGTGAGACTATTGTATGGAGAGGGATATTTAAATATGTCTGTGGCCCACGGCTTGGGGTTTTATCTAACCAATCTTACTTTTCTGGCTTTGTTTTGCTAGTATGGTTCTGCTGCCATCTGCTACCTCCTCCTTTGAAATGAGACAAGGGTAATACTTCTAAGATACTAGATAGCTCTTAGCAAACTAGTTAGCATGTCTCTGTCCTTGATAGTTAGCATATACATATGCAAAATACCGACAACCAATGCTATTTAAAATACAAAAGAAACACTTGCTCAGATCTTCTTGGAAGGAGAAGCAGGGGTATGGAAGGGCTAATCGGCACTGACTGACTCGGCAGCATTCCCAGCGGAGGAGGGGAGATTAAATGTCTTGAAAATCCTCCTAATCACCCTTTCTGATGGTCACAAAGGGTTCTTTTGATGGAGCTAATAACACGGGGACTTTCCTTTTTAATCACCTGTCTTCAGATGGCACCTTTTTCCATCTCCTGCCTTTGGCTCTGCTTTTATTTGCTTTTTGAATATGATGAGCTTTTTCATGTGGCTGTTACTTCAGTTAACTTTTTCTGCTTCTAAGATAAAATTAACTCACTAAAGCAAACGTGAACATCGATTCAGAATTATTTCATAGACTTACTATTTCCTGGTACTCTCCATTTTTTACCTGAGAGAAACTGTATTGATGGTGGGAGGCAGGGAAGGATGGTATATCCTCACACCGTGATGGACTAAGTTTTAAAGAGCAGCATAATTGCAGCAAATGCAGACTGTGAAACAGCAGCGGCCGTTTTATGTTTTCAGTGTGAACAAGGAACCTGTGTGCTTAGGGAATTTATTTCATAGAGAAAAGAGCGCTTTGCTCTTGACAAAGCCTTCAGGGAGTTCTACAAATCTTATCGCAGCTGGGAGCCAGGGAGGCTGCCAAGATTGTGACCGATGCCTGGGAGAAATACTAGTGTCTGTGCCCTAACAGCGTGTGTTGCTGTGCTGTAGCATTTCTATACGTTTTTGCACCTCAGATTGATGGTGTGTTTGTTTGATAAATACAACGGAGAAAACAAGTTGCAGATCTACTGCTTGTTTGCGGGCGATTCAACTGAACCTGTTCAATCCTGTTGTCCAAAGAACCAGGTTTGGGTAGGATAGATCTTTTGATAGAGCCAGGTTTAGAGGCTGTGTGTGAGTACGTGCCCCAGGGCAGTACCTCTGCTGCCGTTTCCCTTTCCCTTTGCAGTCTCTCTGAATTTTGAGCAGCCTGTCATGCTGTCACAGCATGTACTGCAGGTTTCAGTTGGTTGCAGACTTAATTTTTCTCCATGCATTGCTAACTCGTTCCATCTCCTCCTACAGCGAGTTTCCCGCAGCCTTCACCAGCAAACCCAAGATCCCTCGCACTCCTGAAGTGCAGAGCGCCAGCCCTAGGAAGGGAAAGATGCCAGCCATTGCCCCCCAGTTCTCTCAGTCTGGACCCCAACAAACAAGCCGTCCCAGCTCCTCAGGATCATCCACAAGGAGCAGACAGAGTAAGTGGAAAAAGTCATCATTCTGTTTGTCAGTCCTTGGGATGAGAAGGGAGGGAGTGCTCTAGTAGCTCTCCAGGAATGAAGTCGTATGCTACAAATGTGCCAGGAGTGTATGACATTGTACTTGTCATCTGCAGGATATACAACCATGTAATTATATCCTGCTGAACACTGCTTCTATTTCCAGGCTGTTGTGTGAGCCGTTAAGAGACATGCTTTTTCCTGTCTCTTGGGTGGAGAAGTGGCCCAAATTCTCAGAAGCTTGGGGTGAAGCCTTTAGTCTCGGATTAGACTTTCTCTAGATGTCGATAGACGTTTTCCTTTCATTTAGATGCTTGACACTTGTTCAATCTGATGTGTAACTTGTTTAATGTTCTTGAATTTGGATCCCTGGGTGTGTCTACACTGCAACAGAATGCAGACCAGATGTCAGGCAGTACAGAAGATGGGCTTGGGGTAGCCAAGCGTGGGGCACTGCTTGTGTCAGTCATCATTCTGCTGGAGACTTGTATTCAAGAACAATACAGATGTGTCATTGTCGGAAGAAGTGTGAGCAGTACTAGTGTGCAGCAGGCTCAGGAGAGAAGAGGGCTGTGGTTGGAGGGAAAAGATGGATGCTTGCTTTAACCCAGCCAACACAAGCATGATAAAGTGGAAACCTTGATCTCACACAACAGTAAACAAACGTACGGTGGTGTGTAAGGTGTGGGGACTGGTGGGAGGGGGAAGAAAGATGCATTCTTCAGTAATAAGTAAGCTTTTTCTATGGACTGTGAGTCTGACAAGCTGGATTCAAATGCACTTCTGGGTCCATCATCAATGACAACGGCAGGAACTATGTTTTGCATATGCTACATATCATAAGAGGTTTAGTTATGATTATCTGATCACAGTGTAGCATCAGCTTTGCTCTTCAGCTGTAATTGTTGTCTTTAAACATTTCACAAAAACATGGTAACTCATAATACCTTGCAAACCTTCCCAAGAAATTTGAGGTATGTATATACTATTAGCTCCTCGTTACAGGTAGGGAAAATGAAACACAGAGAATCGAAATAACCTAGTAAATCAGCAGCAGAGCTGAAAAAAAACCTTCCTAAGTCTTCTGTGTTACTCATGCACTGTCATTCCACACAGTTGCACCTACAAGGAGATGGGGTGGTTTCATTCAGGGACTACAGGTGAGGCAATGGAAGGGAATGTCCTTTGTGGTTAAAGGAGGTTTTGACCAAGAGAGTACATGGTTGAACAGTCCTGTGCTTAGGTAATACCGCTGGCTCCTTGGGCTTTACTTTTGCTGCATATGCCCCATGTTTTACCTCTGACATCAGTGCTTTCTGTTTCCTGTGATAGGAGCACTCTCCTGCTCTGACTGAATGTGGTGTTAACACCAGAGGGTCTGTCCCTGGTTCATGTTTCAGTTCATTTACAAAGGCGTGAGCCCGTTGAAAAGGAGAAAAGGAGAAGCTCTGCTGAAGAAAGGAGAAGCATAATGTGTGTGTGTGTGTGTGTGTGCACAAAGTTCTCATTTCTCCAGGGCAGCTTTACATTCCCGGACATGTGTGTGTCCCATGAAAGATATAACATACATATGTTGCTTCCATAGAGCCCTGGATTAAGTTCCTTTTTCCAGTGGCACGGTGCATAATGTATTTTATTTTGTAATTGCATTAAAGCAGAGCATGATTAGAGTCCTACATCACTTGGGTTTCTCTGTTGATTCAGTATATGTAAGTCCAGACTCTTGGACTCTTCTAACTCTTACTGGATGGGATTTGTCATACAACATACCTCTTATCTTTGCTGTGTCTGTGCACCCAAAATCTGAATGTATAACAGGCATCACGTCTTACTATGTGTGCATGTACCTTTTCTCACGACTTTTCTATTGGGATTCCAGGTAATTGTTTTCTGTCTGTCCACATGTGCCATGAGACAGACATGGTGTCAGCAACTTAACCTTAAATCTTAAACTCTTCCTGCTAAAAATAACAAAGAAATTATTTTGCAAACAAGTCTTCTTCCACTCACTTGGTGTATGTGTATCCTGCATTGCTGTCTGCTGTCACAGAATACCTGTTAGTTATTGCCCATCTTGCAGAGCCTTTCACACAGGTTTTTATGGTTGGGACAAGCGAGAGGAAAGTAGTAAGGACCAGATTATTTTAAAGGAGTAAAAATTGCTTTAAGGGCCTATGGCCAAATCTGAGGTTCTCAAAGGTAATTAAGTTCCCAGCTGTCACTTAAAAGTGCAGGGAGGCATCTGAAGCAGGTGAGTCCCTAATGTTTCCCTAATAAAGCTCTGTACTCCTATTCCTTTAATTTCATAGCTCACTTACCTGTAAGATAAAAATAGTATCAGATGAACAGGTATCAGCTCTCGGCAGATTTCAGCAATTGCTGACTCCTGTTTGCCTGCTGCATAGGTATGTAGGTTATTACATATCAAAATACTCTGTCCCAGTGGAAGGCTGTCTTTAGTTTGTAGGTTTCTTGGTACTTCTGGAGAAATACAAGTTTTTATAGCTGATGGCCATGAAGAGAAAAAGATGAGATTCTGATTTTACTTAACTTGATGTGCTCACTTATTTTAGAGAAACATCTTTAGCGTGCTTTTAATATTTATTGAGGTGTATTTTCTGGAAATACACTTGCTTTTACATAAACCTAGCTGAACTAGCTGGGCTGCTCCTCTTGAAGCACGGAGTGTGTGGAATGCCTGAGGAATGCAGAGGAAGCTCAGGTACTTAGTGCAGCTACAGGCCTGGGGCCAGATTCCTGCCTGAGATGTAGCCTGCTGCTGTTATAAGGCCAGGCTCTAAAGCTACACCTTAAAGCAAACCCAAGCTCCTCCGAATAAAACCAGCCATGCTAGGATTTTCTGTGGATTCCACTTCCTCTCTGGTACAGGGATGACACTGGCAGCATGGTTACAACATAGGGTGGACCTCCAATTCTAGACTTTTTCAACCGTGCGTAGGTACTCCATGTGGACATGGTGGAATGGTTTCATCTGACCTGTTCCTTGCTCTGTATCCGTTCCAAGCTCGCACTGAGTTCTACCCAGGGCACAGCAGAGCTAGAGCAGTACAAAAACCTCTACCAGAAAAACGGGGGATGATTTTTGTCAGGGGTATGACTGGGCCCTGCTGACTCCCTGCTCTTCCACAAGTTTTTTCAGTGTTCCCTGACAATTGGTTGCCACAAACACCTCCTGCATTTTTAAGTTGCACCATCAGTGGTTAAGGTGTGTTTGTGCATATTCTTTGCGGTGTTTGTGTCACTGTACAGGTTGAACAAGTGTTGCCCTCAGGCAGCTCCTGTCTTGTAATAAATCCTGCTTTCAGCTGACAGACCCTTTCTTGCTGTTTTTCTGCAGGCAGCCAGTCCTACAGGAAGTGAGAACAGTTCCTTTCCTCGAGAATCACCTGTCACATTGTTGAAGGACAGAGCCAGCTTCCTGTAATGAGATTTACTGGCGACCTGCTGAGAAAGGAGTGAAGTTACTGACGTTACATGGCATACACCTTGCATGGGGATTCATAGGTTATCTGATGGGATACATCTGTTATCTCTAAAGCTGGCTAAGACAAGAGCCTTGTTATTATCATTCAAGGTCTCAGCAGCAGCCCAGGACAGATATGGGAGAAGGATGTAGTCCCATCATCTCTATTAATTTACTCTAAAGTGACATTGCTGCCTTGAGAGGAAGCTCTTGTTCTCTACCTTCTGTGTCAGAGTAAACAGCCTTTGGAGACAGTATGTAGGGCTCAGCACATGAGTCTGACCAAGCAGCTGTCTTGTTTACATATTAGTTGCTGAACTAGTCTGTCACCTGCTTTTTTAAAATTATGTCTTTGTCAATGAGTTGGGAGATATCTGAGGCCAAAGGATCTGCACTAGAAGGGAAAATGTACAATATATGTGCAGAGCCTGACTGCCTGGAATGAGGAAGTTTGTTTCTTCATTCATAGAAGAAATGATGAGAATGTGAACAGATCAGACGCAACTTTCTCTTTCTATGTGGCTGTGTACAGTTTTCTTTGGTCTTTGTTGCTTTTTTATGTTCTTTGCTTCTGAGCAATGATTGGTTATGTCTTTATGGAATTTGTGCTGGTCTTCAGTGAATACGAAGTGCTGGTTAGGCAAGATTGATCAGGAAGCCCTCCGATAAATTAAAAACCAGCAGTTAGTTCTGGCAGTGAATTATGAAGCTACTGTGGTGTTTGTTGTTCTTTCACTCAAAAGTAACAGTGACCAGGAAACACAGAAGTCTTTACAGGCTTTTCAGTAACATCCCCTCATGACAATGCTGTTAGGACAACAGCAGCAACTTCTCCAGAAATGCAGTTTACCTTGGGACTTGGGTGCCACTACGGCAGAATTGCACAAAAAGCAAGGATTGTATTTGTCGTAGGCAGACTTTAAAAGCAAATGCTTTAACAGATACAAAAAAAAAGGAGAAGGTAAGGCTTTTGTTTTGGAGTTTCACCTTTGAGAAACAAATGGAACACAGCCTGAAAGATGAAGCAACTCCAATAGTGACACCACTTTCCCCTAGAGTGAAGAGTTGTAAAGCCACCAATCATTTCAGTATGACCAAAAGAAAGCTTATGCTTCTGCTGAGACCTTGAATCGTGGCTCTTGCTATATGGTGGCATCTAAAGAGCCAAGGCCTTTTGATCTTGCGATGTAGTTGCCTTAAGACCCACAAGATGAGTGACACTGGGTTAAATGTTTGCAGAAAGGGGCCCCTTGCACAAGGTCATGTAAACCTGTTGGATAATAGATTGAAATCACGATCTTGTAGGAAAAGACATCCCCCAGTTTAAAACCTAGTCATGTTCATGTGGAAGTTAAAATTTACCACTCGGTAACTTCAGGCCTGACATGAAGCACTAGTTGTTGCTTTCAGTCCCAAACTAGATAGGACATGAAGTGGTTATAGACACTTGATAGCCCCTGTCCCATAGATCTCCATGCTGGAGAAATCACAGAAAATCTCTGACCTGTGCTTACACTTCACCCACCTCCTCTCAGAGCTGATAAACACAATTAATGGAAAAATGTCCTCTGGTTCACAAAAGGGCCAAACAAAAGGGAAAACAGCCATAAAAACTCATCTAGTGGTTTTCCAGGGTAGGTGGTTTTTCTTTTTCCTCTGAAATGCTGTCTTTTTTTTTCCAGGATGTAATGGCTAAGTTGCTGTTAACACTGAAGTGCTAAGAACATTTATTTGCATATGCAGAGACCACAGGATGCTCCTGCAGTTAAGTTTTATTAATTTTACAGCAGAGTAGCTTTTGAAAAGTGCAAAGGTCAGGACTATTTTTGGGGGGGAAACCAAACCAAACCAACAAACAAACAAGCTCATCTTCCCCCCAAAACCCCCAACCAAACAAATAAATGAAACCAAGCCAAACCCACCCCAAAAACCTCACATCTTTACCATTAATTGAGGGCAAAAATTGTACCACTTTTGAAGTCAACTGAAAGAGGTGGAAGGTGCTCTCCAGCAGACCAAGACTAGTGAAAATCAAAATGCGTCTTGCCAAACTGGACCGAAAGGAATAAGCTGAAGGGTATGTGCTTGTGTGTTTGTTTCCTACTCAGGCCTATTGCAATGCAGAGCTCTGTATGTACATCTTTCCATGTTCAACTCTTTTGGAGGTTTTGGAGTGTGAGTATAGAGCTGGAAAACTGAGAGACTATTTTTTTTATATTAATGCTTGAGAAACTTCATTTTCCAAACACTTGAGAGAAACTATGGATGTGCTTAGAAATAAATTGCCACCTGAGCAGTAATTAGAGAGGCCAATGAAGTAACGTGTCCTCCTTTTCTCTGTCTTGTTCCCAAAACCCCCCTCTGATGGCAGTGGGAAGGTTTTGAAGCAATGAAAAATGTTGATTCTGCCTTTGTTAGTAGGACACCACTATTCAGGGTTGGAAGGTCCCTGGATAGAGGTCAGTAACATGCACGTAGGAAATTCTGCACCTCCCTCTTAAAAGTTGTTAGGCATTTTTTGTATATGCCACGTAGAGGCTGCTGCTTGATAAACCACTACCCTGGCAAATTTGTAATGGGAGCAGTGGAAATTGCTGACCTGAATGAGAGGGGTGAGTGTGCTTTAAGTGACTATGATTTTGTTTACAATAAGCAAATACAGTTATTGCATATGACAAACAGATCTGCAAGGGAAGTTTTTGTGGGACAAAAGTGCTCTGAGGTGCTAGCACGCCTTTAAGATATAACTGTGGAACTTCTCTATATTTAGTCCAAATTTCTTTTATGGACAGCATTATGAAAGGTATAAACTTCATTAATCTATTTCAATTTGCAATTCTGTACAAGTGCTTTAAAATTACCTGTCAGTGACTGGGTAAAAATGCTTCTAAATGTGGGTTTGGGTTGGGGTTTGGTTTGTTTTTTTTTTCCTTTGATAGGTTTGTTTGGGGTTACACGAACTTTTAGGGTGTGCGTTTGTTTGCATGTTTCATTCTGGTTTATTATCAACAAGTTCTGTCCCCAACAGTTTTGTCTCCACCTGAGCCGAGAACACAGCTCCCGTCTGTCCGGCCTGGCCTGCCGCTGCAGGGGAAGCTTTGTTTGCTCAGAAGTATTGCAAAGCTGGCCTGAGCCACTCATTGTTTGTGGGCTCTCATGAGGAGAGCCCAGGCATGTGGGATGCCACCAGTGGCATTGGTGTGGTGTCAGAAGTACTATTTGTCAGAGGATTTCAGTGTGTAGGGGTAGACAAGCAAAGAAGTTCTCTGGCGGCAAAATGTTGCCGTGATGGGGAGGGACAGAGGTTGCTTGGTTTGGTTTTGAGTTGTTTGCTCTAAACAAAGCTCCAGTAGTATTTATAAATCACAGCAGAGGTTACATTGGAGAGATAAGAACAGTGCTAGCAGAAAAGCAAACAGGCTGCTGTCCTCCGGGGTGTTTAGGTACATCCACACTCTTAGCTTGGGGCTTGAATTCATCTTTGAGGCAGAACTCCCTGGCAGTTTGAACCATCCTCACGCTTGCTTGAGGGCTCGATATTGGAACAAGCCATTTGCCAGGAGAAGAAACGTTGGAGAGCTGGGAGGTGCACCTTGCTCAGCGAGGGTAATCTAACCAAGGAGTGTGCGAGCCCCGCGGGCCACCTCGGACACACGTGGCTGTGTCACATGGCATGGTGAGCTCAAGGTGGTGTGCAGGCATGGCTAGCAAAGAGGGTATAGATGTAGCCTTGCAAACCTCCACTCACACTGACTGGAAATCAGTGTCAAAGTACATCTGTGACTAAGCCATGTGGGATTCTCCAGGCCATGCTGCACTTTCCTAACCTCTGCCATTCGTATAAATTGAAAAAGGCGTGGGACTCTTGAGAATTTATTGATGGGTGAGAAACAGTAAGGTGTTTCAAGGCAAACAAAACAGACTTCAAGACCAGACTGTTCTGGCCAAGCTGTGTGGTAATTTGCTGCTAAGAGATTTTAAAAAGAAACCAGCTTCTGGGTGCAGAGCGTAAAACACTGTCCTACTGTGTTATCAGGCCAGTAATTCTTCTAGCCTGGCATCTTGGTAGTGGTTGGGATCTGATGTTTCATAGCAAACTTCTTCCCAACTCCGGGCTGCTTTCTACCCTGCAGTGGATGGGCATTGCATCCAGCTACACAATCACGATCCAAATTTCCAGTCCTGAAGGATGTGATGCTCTCCAAACAACAGGCCGAGTGGCACACCCTTGGACATCTAATAACTTTCTGGAACACTTCCTCCTTTTCTTACAAGTTCCCTCAGCAGTAATTGGCATAAGGTCCAAGTTTCCAAGAAATTAGGGCAGTAATTTATTGAAGTGAAAATGCTTCACAAAAATGGAAAGAAATCCAGGTGACAGCTTTAAATGTTTGTTTTGTTCTTATCTTCTTCAAATATGGGAAATAATAGTCTGATATGATTTTAAGGCCACAGGTTTGGGGAGTGTCAGTGATTCTGTTCACGCTGAGTGTGAGTGACCTAGCACTGTATTTAATTTAAAAATTTATTCCAGTATGGCTTGCTGGTTTTCTTCTTGGAAGTCCTGAAAGTGTTACTTAATTTTTATTTTATTTGTTTTTCCTTTAATGATGCTGAGAGTTAAGCAAAAGTATAAACAGGACAAATAAAAGTGAGTGAATACCTGAAACAATAAGGTTTTATCCTGCAGATTTTTAAGGTGCCCTGTGTGTTAATCTGAAGCCGACACCTACAAATGCTGGGGCCATCTGAAAATCAGACCACCTACTAAGGGATTTTACCAGGCAAGGACACCTCCCTCTACCGATCTCAAGGAAAAAATCTGGGCTTTGTAGATCCAGATTTCATTACAGACACTTATTCCTTCTCCTGTGAAGAGTGAAAAGGTTGAGCTAACGTGAGGATGGGATGTAAGTGCTGGAAATAGCAGCTCTGTGCCAAGTGATACAGTTCCTCGTTTGGTCTGCCATGTGCCGGTCTGACTGCCCCAGCCCTTGTCTGGATCCGGTTGACTGTTGGCAAAGGTTGAATGCTTCCTGAGAACAAATCGCTTTATTGTTCATGGCTGTTCATGCACTGCCTTTTGGGAGCGTGGTTCATGTTGGTAGCAAGGAGCAGGACCATTAGCACCAAATGAATTCTTTGTCAAGCAGCATGTCTCGCTGAAATGTTTACCCTTTTCTGCAACTGCTTTCCCCATGGATCACATTTGCCGTATCCTAATGGACTGGCTCCTATTAAGCAGATGACTTGTTTATTATTTTTTTTTTCTTGTTAACTTGGCAGATCATGGCCTTCCATGATTTTTCACAAAACTGGCTCCTTTCTTTCCCCTCCTCTTCCAAGTGAGCAGCTGGGAACTGAAATGAGGCAGCTTTGGGACTGACGGAAAGAGTTCTGTTTCAATTAAGTCCCTTCCATTCTCAAGCCCTCTGGAAACTGGGCTGTTTGAAACAGCCAAAATTTCCATCCTGACTAACTGTACCAAAAATTCCATGCCAGGGAGCTCCTAGTCCTGAGCCCCACCACCTCAGGGAGTGACCCACAGGCACTACACAATGGCAGTACTCAAAGGTCCCATCGCTCCCACCATACCCCAACACTATCGGCTACCGCAGACGTCCCTGTCCTATTTCTGCCTGGATCCAGGGATTGAGACTCTTCAGATCGGCTGCACCAGTGTGTCCACACTGCAAATCACGGATTGTGAGCCAGCACAGCTGGTCCTACAGCTCATAGTCAGCCTCAGTGCTGATGTGACATGGGGACACGAGTGGTTTGGCCCATAAGTAAGGTTTTTAGGTGCCTTACTGCCTTAGTACACTGTTAGAGCAAGAATAATTTGGCTTGCTTCTCCCAAAAGTTAAAAATTGCTGTGGTTGAGTTTGGAGTCATACATGTGTGGAGCCAACTAGAAGATCAGTGTCATCTTCTCACTCAAACTCAGGACCATGGCAGAGCACAGTTCCCCATTTATGCTGGGTGGGAGAGAAGTAATTTACTTGTGATTTGTTTTCCAAGTAGATGAAGAAGTTTGAGTGGCTAAATGGCTTTCTGTGCTGTATTTTAAAACCTCAGCATGTTTTGGGCAGCAGCCCTCACGACAGGCTTTTAACCAAAACCAGCCCAAGTGATCTTACACCTTTCTGGTGACAATAACACACTTGTGTCTGTAGAGTCCAGTCTGCAAAAAAGAGCTTATCCTTGCTGTAATCTCATTATTTTCATTACTTGTTGCTAGAAATATGTCCTGTATTTCAAGCCAGTCCAGCTTCCCCCAAGCAGCTGTGAGGATGCAGCTCGTTTTCTACGAGCACCCTCTCCCCACTGGCAGCAGGGGAGGGTTTGAGCCTTTGTGGAGAGCTGAGAGTTTTGTTCAGGTGCCTGAAATGAGTTTCAGAAGGAACCTCAGCATATGCCTAAAAATCTGGCCCTTTATCCTGCAGCAGTGGCCTCTCTGAAGAGCATCCATGCAGTTTCCTGTCTCTGCTTCCTTCCCTCGCTCTAACTTTTTGTTTGGTTGGAGGGGAGGTTGCCTTATTTTTTCCTGCAGTGGGAATTATTCCATAGGGCTGGATCCTGTTCGTGCATTACAGAGGCAAAGGAGGCTTTGAAAGGTGCTTGTCCCAGGCTGGAGCTCTCTAAAACTGGTTGGATGCTTGATGCTTGCTGTCTGTAGCCCCTTTCCTTTCACCTGTACTACAGCCTCTTCCTGCAGTGCAGACCTGATCCCAAAGGAGAGCTTTTCAACTCTGGTTTTATGCAGGAATCTCCTTCCTTTTGTGCTGGGGCTGATTAACATCTCATATTAACTTTACCTTCTGACGCCAGCACTTTATGCAAAACCACTTCCTAATGAGAACAGTTTAGGGCACGTCAGCCAGTCAAGTGTTGCGTGTCCAATGGTGAGGCCTCTGGGTTTCGTTAGGTACCTCCCAAACCATTCCTGGGCAATGGGAACAGGACAGCTGGTTACTAGATGAGCTGGCAGGATATTTTTGGCTGTTGCATTGTGTGAAGCAGTAGGTCCCAGGCTGCCTTATCTTCTGTGAAGCTGACGGGTCCTGCTGCCTGGCATGGTTACTGCTCTTGCCCACGTGTTTCTTTGAATGACCTTCCTCTGGGCTGTGGATGTGGTTCGTACCGGGAATACCCTGTCCTCGCTAGAAAATCGGCTCCTGGGGAAATGCGTCCTTGCTGAGGCACGTTGGAGATGATGGAAGGTTGTTGTGGGTTAACCCTGGCAGGCAGCTCAGCCCCGCTGCCTCTCACTCACACACCCCCAGTGGGATGGGGAGAGAAGTGGAAGGGTATAAGTGAGAAAAGACGGGTGAAGCAAAATCTGTGCACACCAACAAAACAGAATAAGGAATTCATTCGGTGCTTCCCACGGGCAGGATGGTGTTCAGCCATTTCCAGGAAAGCAGGAAGCTCCTTCATCATGCATAACTGTTAATTGGGAAGACAGACACCATAACTCCTTCTTTCACCCTGTTTTTATTGCTGAGCACAATATGACACATGGGACTGCCCCNGTGGGTTAACCCTGGCAGGCAGCTCAGCCCCGCTGCCTCTCACTCACACACCCCCAGTGGGATGGGGAGAGAAGTGGAAGGGTATAAGTGAGAAAAGACGGGTGAAGCAAAATCTGTGCACACCAACAAAACAGAATAAGGAATTCATTCGGTGCTTCCCACGGGCAGGATGGTGTTCAGCCATTTCCAGGAAAGCAGGAAGCTCCTTCATCATGCATAACTGTTAATTGGGAAGACAGACACCATAACTCCTTCTTTCACCCTGTTTTTATTGCTGAGCACAATATGACACATGGGACTGCCCCCCCTTTGGTCAGTGTGGGTCAGCTGTCCCAGCTCTGTCCCCTCCCAGCCTGCACCCCCGCCTGCTCACTGGCAGGGCAGCGTGAGAAACAGAAATGGCCTTCACGCTGTGTAAGCAATAGCTAGAACATCCCTGCCTTATCGGTGCTGTTTTGGTCCCAGATCTCAAACATAGCACCGTACCAGCTAATTTGGAGAGAATTAACTCTGTCCCAGCCAAAGCCAGGACCAAGTGTACCTCTGATTGTTTGCACGGACTTGGAGAGGCCATCACGTGCTACAGGTGAGACTCAGGAGAGGCGGTAGCTCTTCTGAGCCCGGTTGTGCTCCTGAGAAACTGGGCAGATGGCAGCAGAGCCTGGTGTAGGGCTGGCACCTAGTGTACTGGAGACAGGTTAGTTGCTGAGAGAAGGAATTGGGGTTTCTGTAACCTTTTGGGGGGTGCTGAGAAGATATGGCATACAGCCCTGGAGGGAGTGAGGGCTGTTGGCCATCTGCTCCATCTCCAGGCACCTTTAAACCCCTGGACAGGAGGGAAGGTTACCCGTGAATCCTGCAGTCCTGGGTACTAGGTACTAGGGCAGGGTGGGGGCGTATGGGGTGTCCAGGGAAGGCTTTTCCCACAAATTCTCTGCTGTGTCTGTTGTTCCTTGTGCACTGAGGCTGGAGCAGAGGGAGCAAAACTGCACTGGGAGGTGATGCTCCCTTTTCGCTGGTTCAGCAAAGGTTCCTGCTGCAGCAACAGCTCTTCCAAGCCCGGTTGTCACTACCTGACTGTGCCCGAGCTCTTGCAGGCTCCTTTTCAGCCCTAAGGAGCAGCATACCAGTTTTTGTAATCATCAAAAGCTTTTCTTCTGTGTCTTGTCACGACATTCAGTCTGGTTTATTTCCTGGTGCTGTTTTTATGTGTGGATTCTCTTGCAGCAGCTCAAATCTGAAGTTTGACCTACGCACATTTATGGATATATGCACCAATTATTGCAGTTAGGCTTTTAACCACAGAGAAGGTCAACATGATAGTCTAGGTGTAGTAAGGATTGGATTAGTAGGAAACTGAGGTTATTCATGACTGAAGTCAGAAGCGGGAATAGAAACTTTATCACCACATCCACTTTCAGGCCTCCTTGAACATCATAAAGGAGTTGAGAAATACCTTTGTGGCTCCAGTGCCCAGCTGCCTGTCTCAAATGCAAATATAGTAGCTTAAAAGTGTCTCCTTATTTTAACTCCTTCCAGGCTGAGACATCTTTGCATCTGCCTCAGGGTAGATGGGGACATCCAAGAGACAGAAGAGAGGAGATGGGGGCTTCCTCTGAGCCTCACAGGCAGCTGGGGCCGGGCAGAGCTCTGAGTTAGGAGGGCTGCAAAGATGCAGTGAGTGAGTTTTAGGGATAGTCCTGTTTTTCAATCCTTGCTATTTAATCTGAGGTTCCCGTCTGGTGTTGGTAGGGGGGACTCTTGTAACCCCTTAGCATTGTCACATGCCTTCATGCAGCTGCTAGGATGGTTTGTGCGGG
This sequence comes from Nycticryphes semicollaris, assembly GCA_013400055.1. Taxonomy (NCBI): domain Eukaryota; kingdom Metazoa; phylum Chordata; class Aves; order Charadriiformes; family Rostratulidae; genus Nycticryphes; species Nycticryphes semicollaris. Next base: position 126,117 of record VXBJ01000871.1, on the reverse strand, counting down.
GTGGTGGTGTGAGGGGTATTCTGTATGTGGGGAGAGTGCAGCTGGGGACACCAGAGCCCCTGTGCTGGGAGACTCACAAAGTTGTGCTTAGGGGTCTGCAGCTGGAGATTGGCTGCAAATTTAAAACCCTAACATGATCAGTACTAGCTTATGCTCATTTTCTTTTCCAGGCACAGTGTGAAGCCAGTATTTGTGACCCAAGAGCTGTTACATGGGACCTGGCTTTTTGTCCACATCCATTGAATAGGCAACCTGTACCAAAGGCTGGAGCTGTGTAAACCTTTCCTTTATTATACTCACAGCTAATGGGAAGCAAAGTACCAGTGCAACACATGCCTCCTTGCAGGGACTAAGGCATCTCCCTTTTGCTCACAGTCTAAATTGCAGTATCTCCTGCTGCACTGTTTTCTGCAGCCAGCATTTGGTCAGATTTCTGTTGCCTCAGTGCTTTTGCTGGGTATTACTCAGACAATTTATTCGGTACAGAGGAGGGAGCAGGTTAGAGCTGTCCGGCCTGGCCGTGCAGGAACCAGTGACAAATAAAAGCTCCATAAATACAGCGTACATTCCTCTGCCTCTCCCTTTCCTCTGTGCATATATCAGTTGCTTTTCCAGATTACTGAGAAAAGAATTTCTGTATTTCTTAGGTGTGAAACTTATCGGTTCTCCCTTTGCAAGCAATGAGGATAATTTTGCTGGCAGCACTGCGGCTTGGCCTGAGGCTCTGCCACTGCTCCCCAGGCTGATGAGAGCAGTGGGAGATAGTGGTCTAGTGCTGGAAATGGGTGGCAGGTGCCTCCAGCTCACTCCAGTGGACTGGCACCCACATGGGATGCGGGACTGGCCCAGGGCAGAGCTGCCTGTGGAGGTCCCCTCTCTCCTTGCCCACCCCAGTGCCCTGCAGGGCTGGGGCGTGGGGAAATGTCCTCTGTCCCTTTCCCTGCCTCAGGCACACTGGGCCTGGGAAATGAAGTCACTCTGGGTGCTTGGACTGCCAGGAGTCACTGCACATTTAAGCCTCATCTGTCAGCCATTCCCCCCCGTGGCTGCCATCACTCCCCTTTGGCATTGTAACAATGGCACAGCTGCCATTGTCCCCTGCAGTGGGTCTCATCCTCCCCACGCGCTTCCTGGGCCATGCTAAGGGGGTGATAGGGTCTGTGGGGATGGGATAGGGGGTGACTGTCCCTTCAGTCTTTAACAAATCAGAAGGTGGGGTAAGGACAACTGTGGAAGAAGAGAGTGGAAAGATGTCTTTCCAGGTGTTGCTTCCACTGCAGCCTGATGCAGCAGCACATGCTCTCTGTTCTAAGGCAGCTCAGCCCCATGGGCTGTGCTCGCTGCTGTGGTGTGCAGGAGGGGCATGGTGATGAGCGTGGTCCTTCCCCTCTGCTGGGGCTGTGGAACCATTGCCACCGGTCCAGGGCTCTCTGGCTGCTGGTCATGGTCTTCGTGCAGGTCCTTGTAGCCAGGAGTGCTGAGTGACCTTTCCCAGGTTAAGCATAGCTTGAAAAACCCTCACCCTTCTCTCTAGGCCTGTGAAATATGACTTCGTTTGTTGTGGGAGTTTCACTGGAGATATGAGCTGAAGAGGGACTTCTGCAGTACCGAAACCTGGCAAACACCTGGAGGGGAGGGCGGCAGCGATGCACAACTCAGCCCTTCAGACACTGCATTCCTCTCGCTGAGATTTCAAGATTTCACCTCTCTGGCCCTACTTCATGGAAGAGAAGAAACACGCCCAGCCCCTGGGCAGCATCTTTCTGCTGTCCCCTCTGAGGAACGAAGCCTGGGAGAGAGCCAAGGCTCATCAGACAGCTGTAGCAAACCCCAGGTGAGGATTCCCCTTGAGCCTGGCTGCCTGCCTCTTGTGGTTTGTCACAGTCAGGTTTCTAGATTTTTTTTTTCCCCCATGTGACTATTTTTTCAGGTAGTTTGGCTAATTTGGCAAACTGAAGAGAAAAATCACAGGCAAAAAAGGCAGCAAGGAAAGAGACAGGGCATACTTACACAGACTCGTGCACAGATTCTTCCCCTGCGTTTGTGCAGGTGTCCCCTATGCTCACAGGAATTCACCTGTCTCTTTGTGTCACCTGGGGGTGTGCACACCTTCCTGGAGAAGCTGTGGCAGCTGAAAAGCCCTAGCTTTAGGCTGTGGTAGGTGGGTAAGGCTCTTTTTGGGGTACACCCAAGAGCCACCCTCCCCTGCGCACCACACATGGACTTTCCCCAGCTCTACAACTTCACCCCAGGACATGAGACACAAGTCCATGGGGAGGGTGACAAGTCCCCTTGCCCAAGCTGGACCGATGCTGTGGAGAGGCTGGTGCTGCCCCACAGGCAACATGCCTCCAGCCCCACTCTCTGTGCAGACCTGGTCCCAGACAGCTCCTCCTGCAAACGGATTTCCCAGCAGCTCCTCTGATGGAGGATTTTGCAACTTCTCCAGGTGAAGGGGTGGTTTATATGGCAGTGCCCACCCCGTTGCCAGCTGAGGAACAGAGGAGCCCCTTCTTTGCCCCTGTCCCCACACAGCAGACAGTGCCCCCGCTGTTGGTCAGAGAAAGTTTGGTGAAGGCAGAAGGGAGGAGAAGGTTCCTGGCAGGTTTCATCTGTTGGAGCCAAGAACAGTCCCGTTAGGAGCTTGTGATCCTTTTTTGTCTTTTCAAATACATCTATTTATTTTTTTTAGACTGCTGGCCCTTGCTCAAAGGGACCCGGGCTATGAAGCCATCCCAGACGCTCGACCGCTTGCCTGCACCTCATTCTGGCCCTGAGCACACCGGGAAGGGCTTCAGCTTCTCTTAGGCAGCCCTGAAAGCCACTCTCTTAGCAAGGGCACGGATGCGTCCCCTTGGCCAGGAGCCTGTGCCGGGAGCAGGCGCTGGGGGGGAGCTCGTCACGGCGGCGCTGGAAAGACTGGGGCAGTGTTCGAGGCCCAGGGCTGCTGAAAGGGCTCAGTGTGTGCTTGAGCGTGAGTCACCCGGGCTGGAGGGGAGCTGGGAGCCAGTGGAGGAGAGCCACAGAGAGCTGCTGCAGGAGGGGCCGGTGCCCCAGGAGGAGATGGCGAAATGAATATCATTAGTGTGGAGTGGAGGCGGAAGGTCCTGAGGAAAGAGGGAGGCTGGGAGGTGGTGTTTCCAGGGGCAGAGGAGTTTGGAGGATCCTCTTGTCGCACCTGGTTGTATGAGTGGGGTCAGAGATGGGTCCAGGGAAGGATGGGTCTATCTCTCCCCCAGGTATGTCACTTAACCTTCATGTGGCTTGAGTGCCAAACTGAAACTGAGTCTGGGGAAGGGCTGGGAGAACCCTGGAAAAACATTGTAGGGTCCTAAAGACAGGGAGCTGCCTTGTGTCACCTTTCAGTGCCCTGAGCACTGGCTTTCAGGGCTGATGATCCATCCTGGCTGGTCAAAACAGCCCTGAAGCCACCAGTTTTCTTTGGCTGTAGCTTGGGCTCAGTTTGGCTGCACGTTTCCCAGTCTGGCTGGTACACACCCAGGCAGCTGCAGGGCTGTGCCAGCCCCTTATGCATCCTCAGCACCATCTCCCAGGTCCCCAGGAATGTCACCTGCTGTGGCAGCTGCAGAGGCAGCTTGTCTACCCGTGAAGCAGGGGACACTGCTGGTGAGTTAGTGCCAGCCTCTAAAGGGTGCTTGGCTTTGTGGTGACATCCCAGCTAGGACTTCTATGTCTGGCTGCATGTGTGTTCAGAAGTAAGGAGGGTTGCCTGGTTTAGGTCAAACACAAGGTTTATGTTGTGTGTGAAGGTCTTGGTTCTCAAAAGCAAACAGCCCTGCCTGCACCTGGAGAGGTCCCCTATGACGAGTCTGGGACTGGTGTGGAGAGGGTGTGTGCAGTGGTAGTTGATCAGGAAATGCATTGTAAGCGGATATGCTTTTTAATGGGGTTTCAGGTGACTCAATTGCCAAGGAGTTGATCTTTGCTGAAAAGTTATGCAAAGTCACTTACCTCTAGCATGAATAACCAAGCCCAAAAGCTCAGGTCTCGCCAGCTGAGCAAATGGGGAGGGTGGCTGATGGCCCTGGGCAGAATAGCCACATTCCCATACCTCCAGACCTTCAGAAAAACACTCCAGAGGTTGGGATTAATCTTATCTTATCAGTTTACTGGATGCTGTCTCAGGGGTAGTTCTTCCACCAAACCTCTGCTTCATTGATCTATGGGGCCCCACAGCTGAACTCCACAACTATGTGCCCTGTGTTGGCACCACGAGGTGTTGGTGCCAGGGGGTGTCCCTTCCACCTCTCACCAAGGACCAATGGGCTTTCCATCGTGCTTTTTCCATGCTGTCCAGCTGAAACCAGGACAGCATCCTTCTCCACCTCTCCCTAACCTTGGGCAGATCTTCAAGGCTTTGGCCCTACAGGAGTGACATCTTAGGGTGGTGCTTTTCTGTCGTGTTGCCACCAGTAGCAGCAGTAGGATGTAGGAAAAGTAAAATGTCATGGGGAGCACAGTGTGATGATACAAATGGGCTGGAAGGACCCATGAGAACCATCAGTATGTCCCTCCGCCCTGCAGCAGGAGCTGATTTCCCACGGTGAGGAAGGGATCAACCCAGCAGCAGTGGGATGCTCCGGAGCCTCCTGGGAGCAAGATGCTAGAAATGCCAGAGCCACGGCAGCACAGCAGAACCATCAGCCCAACGACGGCATGGGGCTTGCTGTGAATCAGGGAAGGCGCCGGATCCGTGCATTAACTCACTGGCCACCTCAGCCCACAGCATGACTTCACCGGCGGGTGAACACCCCACCATGGTAACCAAACCTCAGGAATGCAGCTGGGTGTGCCGGCTCTCTTCTCCTCTCCTGAGGGCTCTCGCATGGCTAAAATGCTCCCAGGCTAGCCAATTGCTGTTGCCACCTCTCTCACCAGCTCCCTGAGCTGGGCTGGGGAGCGATGCCCAGGCAAAGGTCATCCCCTTTGCCGGGATGACCCCTGGCACTATGGATGCTGGCTGCTGCCCTCCCTTTTTGCTTATGCAGAAGCAAGGAGTTTTGCGGTGGCCTTAATCCAGTAGCCCTAGCCAAGGGGGGCAAAATTCATAGCCACATGCCCTCTTTCTCCCTCGTTCCATCTCTTGCTGGGGGCAGACCCACCAGTGGCTTTAGCAAAGCCCGGGTTTTGGCACAGGCGAAGAACAGTAGCAGAGCAATGATTAACGGCAAGCAGAGTGGCAGGGCCAGGGATGTCTGAGTCGTCTCTGCCTCCCTCCTAAACAGACTTGGACAAAAAAGGCTAACGTGAGTGTTTCTCCGTCTGCTGGCCCAGGAGGGGGCCCGGCCAGAGCTCGGGGTCTCAGCAAGCGAGTGCTGCGCAAGGGCCGTATGTTTTTCCACTTGGGCTGGAGAGGGGCCGCGGGCAGGCAGCCGCTGGGCTCAGGTGACTTCTGAGCCTCCCTTTCCATCTGACTCATGAGAGACGTCGCGAGCACTCTCCTGCCCGACGGAAAACACATCGCCACCGCCGTGCAGCTCATGGCTTCTGGGCCAGTGCCAGTCCCCCCAGGCAGCAGGGCTTCCCGGGGCTGCGAGCACAGCGTGCCAGCACCCTAAGCCCAGCCCTTCCCAGCTGGAGCTGGGAGAGACGTTTCTAGGGGCTGATGCTCAACCAGAGCTTCACCTTCAGCCTGTACCCATGGCTGGCTTTGTGGGATGGGCAGGATGGCAAAGCTGAGCAGGAAAGGCCCATGGTCCATGCAGAGAGCAGGAGCATCTCTGTGGGCAGAGCTGCCGGCTTCAGTGCTGCCATGACGTTGGTTTCCCAACCCTCCAACCTGGGAACTTCTTCCTGGTTCCCTCTCCTCCACCTTTACTCTTCGAGAGGGTCAGGGATGTGAGCAGTCCCCTCCCAGAGCAGGATGGCTCCTTTCCCCCTTTTCCTCCCAGAGCCAAGTGCACCAACATCTTCCTCTTTTCTTTACAGATATGCATAACACAAACATGCTGTGTCGTATCTCCCTTCTCATCCCTCTGTTCCCAGCCCTCTAGTCTTTCTCCATCCTCCATCCTCATGGTCTTGTTTTCTTTAGTGCCTGGATGCCATCCTGCCGAGGGGTTCATGGGACAAAGCCAGACCTTGGGGCTGTCTGTGAGGCTGAATTGAGCAAGGACAGAGAGGGAAACTGAGGCACACTGGGGTAAGAACAGAAGACATGCTGGGCTGGGAGAGACGAGCCAGGGCCTCTGGCTCACTGTGTCCAACCACAAGGCTGTTCTCATCATGCCACAGAGGCAGCCCCACTAGCCGTCTGCTCCCCCTGTGCCTGCTGCCAGAGCCACAGCCATCGGGCTCCCCTTGCTCCGTTGGGAAGGGAAATGTTTTCCCTTTCCCCTCCCTTCCCTTCTCGCCAGCGTGAGTCCAGATTCCCCCGTGCGCTGCCGCCAAGCGCCTCTGGAACCGTTGGAAAATGCATAAAAGGCCTGGGCAAGGCTGCGGCGAGGGTTACTCACAGTCACAGCTGGATCCAGCTGCTGATTTAAAGCAACAGCACGACCACATCGGGCTCCCCAGGAGACCCAGGCATTCCAGGGGGACATTCTCCAGGGGGAGAGGAGGCAGCATCCCTGCCGGGCAGCAGCCCTGAAGCTCCAGCTTTTTGTGGGGGGGTCATTTTGCTGGGAAAACTGAGAAAGGAGAAGCCTGAGGAGACAAACCCTATATGTATCCAGCACTGGGGGGTTGCTCCCAGAGGTTTGCTGAGGGTTGCCTCCTGCCCTGGCATAAAGAACAAGGCAGTGTTTCCCTGCCAGCCCAGGCTCCTGTCCCACCTGAGGACACACCTGTAGCAGCATCGCCTCCACGACCCTGTCCCTTGCCTTTCTCCAAACCCACGGCACTCAGGTCTCACCCCATCCTGTGGGGACCATGTCCATCCCACCCACACCCCACCCCGAGCACTGCATTCCCAGGTGGTGGCCCAGAGGCAGGTTTGGGGCTGCAGAGGGCAACAGGGGCTTTGGGGACCCTGGAGCAGGGGGAGGATTGGCCTGGCCATCACCCTGCAAAGCAATTTCCCTTTCTCTCCCCCTTTTGGAAGAAGTAACGTGTTTCAGCAGCTTCTGGTGTTTCGGTGTGAGCTGATGAGGCTGATGGAGCTGAAGGGAGAGCCCAGCTTTGAGAAAGCAGAAAACCTCCTCCTGCCTCCACCTGGGAGGCAACGCAGCCCTGCTTTCATGGAGATGCTGGGATGGAAATGGCTGTGAGGCCCTGGACTTAATGTGTAAAATAAACCCACCCCCACACTCCAGGTTTGTTTTATAGCCCTGTTAATGCTGGGCAGGTGGAAGGAGCTTTCTGGGGGGGGTTGCTATCTCTCCTGACATCCCACGTCAGACCTGGCTGGTACATGATGTCTGCCCCAGCTTCCAAGCTGGTGGTGTGCACTCAGCAATAAACCAGGGTAATAATTAATCCTAACAGCCCTGCAGGTTTTCTCTGAGCAGGGGCTGAGATGGAGGCAGTGCCGGTGCCTGGTCATAGCTCCCAGCATCCCACGTGGGAGCAATGGTGATGAGCAAACCCCCGGAGTTACGCACTACCTGCCGGCACAGCTCAAGCAGCATCACGAAAGGTGCTCAGCAAACAAGCGTGCGAGGAGAAGGATATGGTCCCTGTCCTATTGCACCCAGGATGTTTGCTCCTGAGTGCATGCAAAGTCCTGACGTGGTGCGAGTCTGGCTAAGTTAAACAAATAGAGACCTCAGCAGGATGCTGCAGGCTTGGCCTCCCCCCGCCCGCCCTGGGGTACGTCACAGGTGAGTGGTTTATTGAAGAAAAATAACTAAATGTGTGTCCACCCCATGGTGCCTGTCTCAGGTCAGGCTGAGCCCTTGGTCCCGTTCCAGGTGCTCAGAGGTTTGAGGAAGGAGAGGGCTGGGTGTGGGTGTCCCCGCAGGTCACAGGGCGACAGGACATTGGTTTATGTGGGAAACCCAGCCTGGGGATTGCGGCGCTGGCACAAGTGGCCAGAAGGTGTGAGAGTCGCTGGGTGAAGAGATGAGACTTTCTTCTATGGATGTGTAATTTTCTAGAATAGAAAGAAATCAGAAAAGAACATGCACCAAAAAAGAAAAAAAATATCCTAGCAAAGAAACCAGGGCAGCTTTTCTCAGTGAAACAAAACCCAAACCATTAGTGGGAAAACATTGGCTGGGTCAACCTGCCACAAGCCAGTCTTCTGGGATTACACAAACTTCATAAAAAAAGCTCACTTCTTTCTTTGTAGTTTTTTTTTTTTTTTAATAAAACATTTTAATTCAGGTTCACTTTGAAATGAAAAGAAGCTTCTTGAAACAAACGAAAAAAAAACAGCATTGTGGTTTGCTTTGAGAACATCTAAATGAGGCACTTTGGCATCACCCCAGTCCTCGCCTTTTCCCTTTGCTCATATGGTGCCCTGTAGCACCCTTAGATGCCAGCTCCAAAGCCTCGTGTCCCCACGGGTCACTTGCCCCCATCTCCAGCTGTGACAGCAGGAGGGATGCTCAGGTGAGAGACGAGTGTGTGGCTCTGATACCAATTTTTCCTAAATGGGTCCCAGGAGCTGGTGACCGTGGAGGTGGCTCCTGTCTGCAGGAGCTGATGTTACCCTGGCTGTGACTTGAGTGTCACCCGGGAAGGTGCATATGTTACCTTCCTTTCTGCATCCTCACACAAGGCAACGATAATGTGGCCAAGTGTTATTTCTCCAGGTCCCCTGCCAGCTCTCATGGGACCACAGTGGCTCAGCACACCTGGAAATGTCACACGACAGTGTTGTACAAGGTAAAGGAGCTCAACTTTTCCATGCCTGAGCAGCACTCAAGAGCTTTCCTCCAGACACCCCCAGCTCTACCAGTGGTGCCAAAAAGGCACCCAGTGCCTCCAAATTTCAGTCAAATGGCCTAGATCTAAGAGATCAGAGTGCTGGGTGCTGCAGCAGGAGCCGGGGGCAAGGTGACAGATCCAGACACTTTGCTGAAGGCAGAGCCAGGCAGGATTGGCAGGGATCTGCTGGTGGCTGGGTCTGCTTGTGGCGAAGTGATGCTGCCTCTGGTTCCAGTTCTGGGCAAACAAAAAGAAAAAATCACGTTTCTCTTTTCTTCGGGTTTCGCTCTCAGCAGAGGGGTTATGGCTGCTTGGGTAAAACCTGTTCTTGCCAGGCGCTGGAAAGAGGCAAGGAGAAGCTGTGTGGAGAAGGACTTCAAAAAAAAAAAAATCACTTTCAATTTGGTTTTAGCCTTCCTGACACCTTCCTGCTTTCCTAGGGTGAATCTGGAGAGTGTGAAAACTTGGGTTTGGCCTAAACTTTTCTGTGTAATGATGAAACAAATGTAAAAAATGCTGCTTCATCTTAAAATTCAGCCTTGAAAGAGGAGCTTGTGGTGCCAGAGGTGCCTAGGACAGTGCTCATGCCTGCCATCAGTAGCCCCAAACCTGACATTTGAGTCTTAAATGCATATCAGAAGCAAAGCTTTGCACAGCTATCATGCCCCAGGTCTACAATGCCCTCACAAAGCAGAACAGACCTCTCTCCTGCACAGAGGGAGGTGGGAGCAGGGTCTGCCTGCGCAGAGGGGGTTGTTTGAGCCAAAACCCTGCGCAGCAGCACAGGAGCATCCGGGAAGTCCCTGTGATCGCAGCCCTGCTGCTTTCCTGTACGGAAGCAGCCATCGGAGAGGCGGGAGCATGGCTGGTGGAGATCCCTGTCATGGCTGCCAGGAGCCCTCCTCACCCCACAGCAGGGCCACTTCCATGACAGAGCCACACAGCCCTCGGGCACATGTTGGTCCTGGGCTCACCAGCTGAACAGGCTGATGCTGGGGGATCCCTCGAGCCTCAGGAGCTTGTCGCAGACCCACAGCATCTGGGCATCCCTTGAGGCTGCAGCAGATGCTCCAGGGCTGTATTTTGGGTTTTGTTCCAGCTCCCCACAGTGGGGATGCTAACGTCCCTGTCACTGTTGTGGTCCCAGGCCATGTTGCAAGGAGATGGTGGCTGTACTTTTGAGACTTTGGTGTTCACACCCCTGTGTGTCTGTGTGTGAAGGGGAGGTTCTCCAATGGAATTCTACTCCACCATTAGTCCCTCTTTGCAATGTGGAGTGAATGTCCAGCCATGGGTTGGCATGCACCCACCATCCCTATGTTACAGGGATGAGGCCTTCTTGCATCCTGCTCTGGTCAAGCTCAGTGTGGCTCCCCATTGTACCCCTGACACCCTTTCTCTGTGCATCACACGGCCATGATTTTCTTGGGGTCATGAGTTCAGCAGATAAAGATTTTCCTATGGGCAGTGGGACCAGACTAAAAAGGAGGCAGGGAAGGTGTGCAGGGACCTTTGGTGGTGATAAGGTTGTGGGGAGCTGCAGAGCTGGTGCAGCCTGTTTGAGCAATATTTCCTGGGAAGCTTTCACAGTGCCCAGGACATGGAGCTGCAGGGCATCTGGGAAAGTGATAAGCCAAGATAAGGAGAGAGAAACAAACCTGGAGAAAGCAAGGCAACTTTCCTCCCCAAACTGAGTTGGTCTTGCGTTTTTCTTGGAGCGGGGCCAAATACTGTTTGAGTAGCAGAGGTTCTGTGGGTCCCCTCAACTCCCTGCATGCACAGGTGAGCTGTGGGTCCCAAGAGATGTGTGGGTCCTGGCCAGAGCGTGGTTGCCTGGTGAGGTGGGAGTTCTGGGTAGTGTTGGTCCCTGACAAGGTGTGGATCCTGAGTGAATTGTGGGTCCGAGGAGAGGTCCAGGTCCTGAGTAAAGTATGGGTCCCAGGAGAGGTGTGGCTCCATTGCTCCAGGGATCCCAAACCATGCTGTGCATGGAGGCAAAGCTGGGATCTCAGTGTCCTCATGAGAAATAGGTTGGGCCCCAGCTTCCTTTTGGGGTTGATCCTATATCGGGGGAGGCAGAAAAGGCCCACTTTCATTTTCCAGAGATCAAACCCCAGCTGCCAAAAGTACCTCTCCTGGTGAGCACTGGGATCCCCTTCCCATAGCTTCAATCCTTGGCAACTAAGAGCTATGGAGAAGGGCTAATGTCCCCCAGAGAGGACTCTGTGCCCGGGGTACAGAAAACCCAGTGGAGTGCCAGGATGGGCTCCCCCACCCTCCCCATCCTGCCCGAGCGCCCAGTTCCTGGCGGGTGTCCCATCAGCAACGGGGAGGGTCCCTAGGGGGACGTGCGGGGTGTCACCCTTAAACCTCTTCCCCTGGTAGCACTGGGGCGCTCTCTGCCTGCTGGTGCCGCTGGAGGAGGGGGGACGGGGACGGGGGGACGGGGACAGACGGAGGGGCAGGGCAAGAGTTAACCTACCTGCTCTGCCATCCCTCTTGGCTCCACCTCGGAGAGCCGAGGGGAGGGAAAAGGGAAAAAGTAGGGGGGGAAAAAAAGGAGGAGGAGGAGGAAGAAGGCAGAGAGAAGCGCCCGGACCGCGGGCAGTCCCGGCCAGCAGCAGAGCGGCCGCACCGTCCCACTCCCAGCATGTTCCAGTGGTGAGTGTCTGCCGGGGAGCGGGGACCCCGAGCCCCGCTCCTGTCCCTCTCCAGCACCGTCTGAGACCCGGTGCTGCCCTCCGCTCCCGCCGCCTGGCACCGCCGTCCCGGCGCTGCGTCCTGCCCGGAGCCTGGGGGTGCTGCGAGGTCCCCTTTCCAACGGGTCCCTTCCGAGTGGTTCTCGGGTCCCCTACCCACTGCGTCCCTCCCTAGGGATGCCCCGGTCCCTTCCGCACCCAGCCCCTTCTGAGGAGTCCCCCAGTCCCTTCCCCACCGGGTCCCTTCCGAGGGGTGCCCCGGAGCGGCTGGCTAGGAAAGGGCGACTTTGGTGGGGAGGGTACGCGCGGGGAAGGGACAAAGAACGGCGTCTTGTCCCCTGTCTGTTTGTCCCCTTTCAGAATGTCGTTCCCCCCCAGCCCGGCTCGGCTCGGCTCCACAGAGGGCTTCCAGGCGGGGTCCTCCCCTACCTCCCCGGGCCGGGGTATCCCGGGGAAACCTCCCAGCGCAAACCTCGCCCCATCCCGGAGCTCCGGCCCGGCTACACCGCGGGAGCCGGGACGGGGCCACCGGGCAGGGACTGGCGGTCAGTGTCCACCTCCCGCCTTTTCCCCGGGGATGTCTTTCCCAGCCCTTCCCTGCGAAGAGCTGGTTTGTGTGGCGGGGACGGGGGGACTGCAGAACCTGCCCCGTGGGGTCCTTGTCCCACGGCAGCACCAGCCTGGGGGCAGATGCCCACGGGGCAAAAACATCCAGGGTTTCGACTCTTGCCTCTTCCCCAGCCCTGTGCTTTTACTGCCTTGCATTTAAAACAGATGTCTTTTGTAAAAAGGGGATGTGTCCCAGACACCCCAGGACTGGGGACAACCGTTGTGAGCTGGGGCTCGGCGTACATCCAGCTGGCATGGGCTGCTTTTGGAGACCTGTGGGTGCTTTCTGCCCAGCCTCTGCCCCTAGATAAGATCCCCTCTCCCAAGCCCTTGGCACTGCCAACAGAAAGGGTTCTGTGGTGGTGCCTCCACCAGCTCAGTGACTGTGTCTAATTGAGGGGCCAGAAAAATCCAAATAAATAGATATCCCTGGCTGATCAAAGAGGTTTTCATGCGCATCAAAAGTGGCTGTGTGCCTCTCCAGGGACTGAGGATGGAGAGCCCCATCTCCAAGGACCTCTCTTGCCCCACAGCATCACCACCTGAAAGGGAAAGTGCCCACCACTAATTTGGGGGTTTATATTTAAACTCCCAGGGCACTGCCAGTGGTGGTGTGGCCGTCTCACAGGGAGGCTTTTCAGGTTCTCCTGATGGAGAAAAGGGAAGTGGAGGAGCGGGTTGGGATGCTTTCACAGCTCTCTTGATGACACTGGTAGTTGGGGCAGCTGGTCACGGTTGGCACCGGTGGGAGCCCAGGTGGGACAGACACGGGTTGCTGCTGTCCCCGAGCCCTGCAGCATTGGTGCTGCAGGCTCTTGGGGACACTGACGGTGACAGGCTGGGAGCTGTGGCCCAGAGCAGGGCGCTGGGACTCAGTGGGGTCATTTCTCTAAGATGGCAGCAAACCCACAGCATGTCCCTTGCGTCTTGCAGAGCCACAGTTCTTGGGGTCTCCAGAGAGCAGGACCTGGTTTCTCTCCCCTGAAGTACTTCCCAGCTGAAGACATCAACAGAAAGAAAGACTCAAGATCAGAAAAGACCCACTTAAGATTGTTAGTCTTTTGCCCCCCCAAAAGCCTTAGTTTGATGTAGACATCACCTATGGTTGTGGCTCAGGGTACCCCCTCCAGGGTCTGTCGCTTTCCTGTCAGCGCAGGGACAGGATTTCTGTGGGGCAGAAGGTTGCTGAGGGGCTCCTGGCTCCTGCAGGACCTGGTGATGTTCTCATGGTTTGCAGAGTGAGACCTATAGGCTAGGTCATAAATAGGTTTTTGTAACAAAGCAAAAATTGCATGTTCCACCAGTGAGAACTCAGAAATGGTGTCCACTGAAGGAAGGGGCAATAAGTTTTTGTGCTGTTCTGCAACCCCTCAGCAACATACGCAGATGTGCTTGGGCTATCCAACCCTCCACCTCTTACTAAAGCTCTCCCCTCACCCCAGGGCAGAATCTTCTGCCTGGGCTGAAATAGAAAACAGTGACCCAGGGAAGGTAATGGGGGTGAGCAGCCCCACACAGCTCCCATTGCTGGAAAGCAGAGCATGCCAAGGGTGAGACTCATCCATAGCAGTTAACGACAGACCTACCTGGGCAAAATTTTAAAAATTATATCAGTAATTACCTGCCTGTGTCTTCTGGGGAACCTCTGGCCATACTTCAGGCTAGATATTTCATCACATGTCTTTGGGGTGGTGGGAACTGCAAGGATGGAATGAGATGGGATGAGGTTGGTGGAATGAGGGTTACCGCACAGTATGACCAAGGTTATTTCTCTTGCAGTGCCAGGTGTTTATGAGAGGTTTTAAACATTGCTTGGCTGAGCAGGGGTTAAAGTTTCTGTTGTATCAGACTGTGGAGTTTCTATGAACAGGCTCAGAGTTGTGTGACCAGGGCTGGAGAGGGTTAAGGGAATGGTGAGATCTAATCAGAACTGCTCCCTCATCAGTCTCAGATGAGTGACCACATATAAAACCTTATGGGGAATATCTATCCATTTCCCCGTAATTACTTATTTCCACGTTCGCTCTCACAGTCCATGGTAGTGATCACAGTTTTCCCACGTAAACACAGGTCTGAAAAGTTCTTTGTGCTTGAGCGAGAAGCCGGAAACAGGAGGTCCCAAAAGCTCCTGGTTCTCCTGCTTCGCGTTTGGGTGCCCAGCATTTCAGGGTGGCTGGAGTCCCCAGAAGCAATGCTCTCTTTCCCCTGCCCTGAAGAGCTGGGGGGCATTAGGGTGTCCCACCAAGCAGGTGCTTTGGTGCAGCCAGTGCCCCAAAACCCCAGAAGCTTCTTGGCAGTGCTGATCACAGTTCATTCCCCCAGGGCCAGGAGAGTTTCAAGGCTTTTTTTTTGTTTGTTTGTTTGTGTTTTTGTTTTGTTTTGGCTATTTGGTAATTACTTCAGTGAAATGATTCAGATTTCAGCCCCAAGCTCCTTTCAGAACTATCCCAAAGTGAAGGTGCCTTCTGCCTGCTAGAAGTGATCTTGGATCTTTCTGGCTCTAAGAAGGAGCTGGAGGTTGAGGGCTGTCCCCAACAGGTGGCACCTAGGCTGGGATGGGCTTCAGTCACCAAGAGGGCAGGCGCAGGGGAGCCATGAGACTGGTGCCACATCTATCTCCTTTGGTTCCCCAGCCAAGGTTCCTTTCACCCGCTGGCAGGGAAGGGAGCTCCAGGAGCTGTTGGACACCTCGTGTGTCCCCTCCACGTGGAAGCAGCCAGAGATGAGGCTACCTTTGGGAAGCTGTTGAGACCCCAGTGGGCATGTAGAGCCCAGCTGCTGTGTCCCTCACCTCATGTCTGGTGCTTGTTTGCATGGTGAGATGGCCCAAGGCGGCTGGAGCAAGCAGAACCCTGTTGAGAGGAAATTGGTGCAGATGTGCCAGCTGTGGAGGAGAGACGGGCGTTCAGGGACAATATAGTGCAGATGGGCAGAGTTCCCCTCCTCCACAGCAGCAGGGTGAGAAACTCACCTTTAACTGTGTGTAAAAGCAGGTTGGAGGGTATTTGATGCATCATTAATCTCTGGGTGCAGCCTTTCCCCTGTCCCAAGGACCTCAGGAGGATTCCTCTCAAGCCCCTGGTGAGCACCAGGGTTTGTCCCATGAGCCAGCAGCTTCCCCTGGCCAGGGGTCCAGCTGGGAGGTGGAACGGCAAAGGGCTGGGTTTGATCTTCCACCTTCAGTCCCCCTGGTGCCCCAGAGACCCTGGACATGCAGATTTCTGGTTTGTTGCAGGCTGGGAAAATCTGTTCCCAAACTTGAGGTGTGCAGTGGTGCATCCAATGTCCTTATCCTTAACATCACAGAGCAAAGTGATGGGTTCCAAGAGGCAGCCAAAATGCCCAGCAGTGCCCCCAGAAATGCTGGCTCTTGCAGCAGATGCAGAGTGAGGGACGTCTTTTCCACACTGAACCTCGTACTTTGCCTCAAAGAGCTATTTTTTTGTCCCCAACTGCCACTTTGAAATGAAATGATGATGGCAGTTTCCTGTTGACTCCTGCCGTCTCCCTGGCTCTGGTTTCTCATTGTTGTGTAACCTGTGATGCCAGTCCATGTCCATGGGCAGCACATGGAAAAGATAATTCCCTTCTGCTCTTATCCTAAACTTCAATTTTCAGATGACCAAAACAAGGGTTTGCCTTGGGACTTTCCTCTGACACAGCTGCTTTGCTGAAACACTCGTCCTGACTTCATCTCTCTGTCTCTGGGCTCATTTTCTTCTTTCCCATAAACCTTTTCCAGGTCTTTGCACAGATATGGGGGTTACTAGACGACACCGCAGCCACCTGCCACATGCCTTGTGCCAGTCCCTGTAGTCAAGCGTGCCCCCTCCACAAGCAGGATGCAGGTGGGAAGAGCACGCGTGGAGGTGTTCCACAGCTCTTCCCACAGAACTGCTGCTCATCAAAAGGCAACGGGAGGCAGATGATGAGCATCCCATGACCTCTCTAGGAGGTGCTTTTGCAGACAAACCTCTTGCATTCTGTAGTTTCCCCTCCCTAATCCCCCTGTCTCATTCCCTTAGGAAGAAGACCGTCTACAAAACAGCTTGCCTCTCCTTCTTGCTGGTGATCACGGTGATGGTGCTGCAACGGGGAATGGCCCCCAGCCAGTTCATGCAGGGCCAGCAGCAGAAAGAGCTGCTCCCTCTGGAGCCCCTGAAAATGGAGAAGAGAAACAGTATCTTCTCCATCCCCATCACTTTCTGGAAGACTGGGAAAGAGAAAGCCCCCGTGAGAGAGGAGAAGGAAAGCAAAAGCATGACAACAAAGCAAGAAAAATCCTGGGATATCACCACTACCAACTGCTCGGCCAACCAGAACTTAAGCAAGGTGGACTGGTTCAAAGGACTGGAGCCCAACTTCCAGCAGTTCCTGCTCTATCGGCACTGCCGTTACTTCCCCATGCTGATCAACCACCCAGAGAAATGCAGTGAGGACATCTACCTCCTCATCGTGGTCAAGTCTATCATCACACAGCATGACCGTCGCGAGACCATCCGGAGGACCTGGGGCCAGGAGAAGGATGTGGATGGCAAAAAGATCAGAACACTATTCTTGCTTGGCACGGCCTCGAAGGAGGAGGAGAGAGCCAACTACCAGAAACTACTGGATTACGAGAACCACATCTATGGAGACATCTTGCAGTGGGATTTCCTGGACAGCTTCTTCAACCTCACTCTCAAAGAAGTCCATTTCCTGAAGTGGCTGAACATCTACTGCGACAATGTCCGCTTCATCTTCAAAGGTGATGACGATGTGTTTGTGAGTCCCAGCAACATCCTGGAGTTCCTGGAAGACAAGAAGGAGGGAGAGGATCTCTTCGTGGGAGATGTCCTCTATAAGGCCAGGCCAATACGGAGGAAGGAGAACAAGTACTACATCCCCAGTGCTCTCTACAACAAAAACAGCTACCCACCCTATGCAGGGGGTGGGGGCTTCATCATGGATGGGCTTCTGGCCAAGAAGCTGCACAAGACGTCGGAGACACTGGAGCTGTACCCCATTGATGATGTCTTCCTAGGGATGTGCTTGGAGGTCCTTAAAGTATCACCTATTGGGCACGAGGGTTTCAAAACATTTGGCATTGTGAAGAACAAGAACAGCAAGATGAACAAGGAGCCATGTTTTTTCCGGAGTATGTTGGTGGTTCATAAACTGCTGCCTCCAGAGTTGCTCCAAATGTGGGAGTTGGTCCATAGTAACTTGACGTGCTCGAGAAAACTCACTGTCCTTTAGCTCAGCCTCCCTAGAGAGCTGAGACTGGAGGAGCTGGGACAAGGGACAACCAATCCCTGCTCAGGAAGGGATAAGCCTCTGCTGGTGGCACACAAGCCCTTTGAGGGCATCTCCCTCTGGGGTGAAGAGAGCAAAGACACTGTGCTCGTGGGCAGGATTTATGATAGTGTTTGTTCCTGTACTGTAATGTGATTCACTTATCTCCAGCTGGGTTGGGGGTTGTTGAAAAAGAAGAGAGAAAAACAAAAAAAAAGTAAAAACCACAACAAATCTAGCACAAAATGAGGGGGGAGGGGAGAGACAGAGAGAGAGCAGAGGGGTTTGTGCCCTGCTTTAGGTACGATCTCCACTGGAGCATGATGAATGGTGGGGTGAGGGGAGGCAGGGAGGGATGTGGCACAGGCATTTTTTGGAGACATTCAGGGTCTGGCTGTCTAGTTGAGCAGTTTACAAGAGGATGAGCCCCCCCATGTCTCAAAAGTCAAGGGTTTTAGTGACATTGAGCCTATGTGCATTGGGTCCAACCCTGCCAAAGTCTTCTCCGTGTCCCCACTATGCAGCTTGGGAGGGGAAAGGGCTCTCCTCTGAGGCCAGACCTCACCAGCCCCAAGACCCCATTAGGGTTTCAGCCAGGCAGTTGTGGAATTGGGGTCTTCATCTCCGATAGAAAGTCTCAGATGATGGTGGCTCCCAGCACCAGCCTGGGCTGTGCTTGGCGCTCCCGCCCTTCTACCGGCCTCCCTGTGCGTGCACTCAGAGGAATGCACCCAGCTGAAATTCCTCAGGGATTTGTTCCTCCTGGCAGGAAAGGGAAGGGACGAGGCAGGCTGTCTTAGCCCATGGCCAAGGAAGCAACAGAGAAACACCGTCAGCCCTGGCTGCAGTGGCCCAGGGGCTTACCACATCTGGGGCCCTGGCTCAAGTGCAGGAGTCCCAGGGGCTTTTTGCGGGCTCAGCCCCAGTTCTGCAGCAAGGACAATGCTCCAGGGCAAGCTGGAGAGCATCGGTCCCATCCCGGCACATGGAGTAGGGTCCAAGGAGACAAGGTTGAGGAGGGCTGGTGTTTCACACGGCTGCTCCTTTCAGGGTTGTTGCAGTGTTTGTTCTACAGGATGAGGCCAAGGAGTGTGACAGGGAGCGGCATCATGAGACGTGGCCCATTTTTGTTGGGCTGAAAGGGCCAGGGGAGCTGTTGGAGACAGCCCCGAGCCAACTGCTGTGATGGAACCCCCCACTGAGGCAGAGACATGTGGCCATCCACGGGGACCACAGGTGGCTCTCCAGCCACCGACTGCACGTGTGAGCAAAGCCACAGGCTTGTGCAAGGACACAGGCAGGCAGGGGGAATGGGGTGACACCTCCCAGGCACAGGCTCTGCACACGCAGACATCCCCAGGCACAGGAATGGCATGTCCAGATGTCCCTGCGTGCAGGTGGACACGCACAGCCACCTCCACAGCCCTGACCACGCACAGCAAAACATGGGCACATGTGCTTCCCCCCCTCCCCACCTCTCTCTTTCTCCCCCTCTCTGGTGCCAGACATTGAAAGGAAAAAATTTTGACTACCTCAAAGGTCCCCCTGTGCAGTGCCTTTATTTTTTTTTTCTTTTCTTTCCTTTTCTTAATGTGTTTTGGAAATGGGCCTGTTTAATTTACTCCCAGTCTGTGTGTTCCCCAGGTTAGAAAACAAACAAACAAGCAAGCAAACAAACAAACAAACATAAAAAGGGCATAAACCAGCCAAAAAAAGGCACCCTCCCACCAAGCCACGCCGCTTCTCCCGCCAGCAAACGCCCCTCGTCTGCTCTGACGAGGTCTAAATTTGAAGAGAAAGAGCCCATTGCTGCGCTGGGTTTGGCTGTTATTACTGGGGCCCGCGGCAATACTGTGAAATGTGATTTTTTTTTCCGATGCACCCAGTGGCACCATGTCCCCGTGGCAAGCGCGGGCAGCGTGGGGCAAGAGCCCCGAGGGCATTTTTCGGTGCCAGCTGGGCTTAGGCAGCACACAAAACTCCCATCGCTTTCCCGTCCCCTCGCTCCTTCCAGCGGGAGTGAGTCGAGAAATACTTTCCAAATTGACACCTCCCTAATTTATGTCAGGTACAGCACATCAGGCTGTATATATTTATACTTACCCTACATGCAGGGACGGCTCTTGCTCTCCGTAGGGCTGCGTACGGGGAGCCAAGGCTGTGTGCAGAAATCTCAGTGTTGCTCTTCACCTGGCGGGACCTGTTAACAGAGAAACCTTGTAGATTTGGTGAATATTCTAGTTTCTAAATAAAGATTAAAAGAAGAAGGGGAAAAAAAAAAAACCCAAACCCAAACCATCCAACATTCACCCATGTGCTCACCTCGTGTCATTACTAGTGGGTTTCTGCTGGCCAAGCCAACCTGCCTGGTTGGGAATGGAACCTGGTAATGGGCTACAGTGGCAAAACCACTGGTTAAGGTGGGCGTTTGGGGACTGTGGCTGCCCTGCTCTGGCTTGGCATGGCTGCCCTGTGGAGCCTGGTGTGGGGGTCAACAAGGGATGGCAAACTGCTATGGTTTCAGCAGAACAAACACCTCCTTGTGCTGATGGAGCTCACCACCTTGCTGTGTCTACTACCCTCTCCCCTTGCTGTCCCTGTCATCTTCTCCGCATCAGGACCACGCTCACTGCCTTTTTTCCCCCCAGTCAAAGTACCACCACAGGGTGATGCATCCCCTGGCCACAGTGCAATGGGACACACACCCCATGGGTCAGCAGAGCAGAGTGAGCCACATCCACATCAGGTTTGTACCTGGCTGAGGTGGAGAGGAGGAAAAGCCACAGATGAGCCTGTGGGTCTCACCTCCCTGTTTGGGCACTGGGTTTCCAGGACAAGCACATGGCTTGACCACTCGACGTTGTGATGGGGAATCCAGCAAAGGGGACCAGGGCTGGGCCACATGCCACCAGGGCCAGCTTCCCCGTGTCACCAAAAATTTCACAAGGTGGGACAAAAGGCAAATGCTGAGTGGATGCTCTTGCCTTTTCCCTCTCCGGGGTAACCTAGGGCTGCCGCCTCCCTCTGTGTGCCTCCTCCCCAGGGGACCAGCCAGGAACCCGCAGTGGGGTGTGAAAGGGGCTGGGACGGGGCGACCCTGGGAGGAGGCGGCGGCGAGTGACCACAGGGACGCGGGGTGGGAAGGACATCTCTTGGCTCAGCCTCCTTTGCACGGAGGCGGGAAGGGGTTGTCTCCGAGCCCTGCGGGTTCTCCGCAGGACACCAAACCCCCCTCACCCACCCAAGGCAGGCGAGGGCCCCGCAGCGCTGTCGCCGCTCCCCACCCCGGTGCGGGCGGTGCCGGTGCCCTCCCGGCGTCGCCGCTCGATGACGGGCAGGTGCTGCCCCCTGGTGGCCGGTCCCGCCGTCGCCCTCCGACCATTTGCCGGCGGGGTTGGGGCATGGGTTCTTAAAATGGCTGATGCCCGAACGGACGGAGAGAAGGCCCTGCTCGAGGGATGGGGAAGGACAGGACACCTCCTCCGGTCCCCGGCAGGAACGGGGACCTCGAACCCAAAAGCATCTGCTCCCCCCAAGTTTATACTGAGCATTCCACAGGCAGGAACCCCTTTGGTCCTCTAGGTGCTGCATTTTGGGAATCCAAATGTAGAAACCGCATCAGGGCCTGGTTGAGGGGCTGGAACAGCTTTCTGTGACAGTTCTCAGTGTTGCTACACTATGGAAGGAGAGTGGAACCACCTGCAACCACAGTTGGAGCAGAGGCTCAAGGTCTAGCCCTTTCAGGGGACCTTTCAGCAGACACTTGAGCCCACAGGTACCTGTGCCCAAGGGAGGCTTGAACAGAGGGGCTGGTGGCCCTACAGCCACAGGTGGCCCTACAGCCACAGCTGCCCCCAGTGACACCAAAAGAGCAGCTGTCCCCATGGCTTCCTGCACTTTGCACGGAGGCGGGAAGAAGAGCAACACTGTCCCCTCACAGCTGCCACCACAAACCACCAGCCAAGTACCCAGCTGGAAGGAGATGCCAGTAACTAGTGTTCATGGACTAGGCCACAACCTAGTGCCTTCAGTCCCAAGCTGTTGGAAGCACTCACCCTTCCCAGCTTGAGGAGCACCCCAAGGAGGTTTGGTCAAGGAAGCAAGCAGAGGTGCTTCTCATGAGCCTGTGTTTTGATGCAGTTCAACACATGGCCATGTTATTTTGTCTCTCTTGACTTGTCCTAAAGTCACAATGTGGAACCAAGCACAAGAGACAACGCGCGTTAAGAGGGTGATGGAGCTACGGGGCCTTGGTACAAGATCCAATTTACTCATTTGTTTTAAAAAGTAAAAAAGCCAAGTGGTTAGCATGCAACATCACATACAGCTTCAGTAAAAAATAAAATCCCCCTCCCAAAAAAAGCGCCACAGGACTTCCTTCAGCTGTCAGCTTCCTCATCCCACATTCCTTCCCGCAAGCAGAGCAGACGTAGGGCGTTGGGAGAGGACGAGGGGCAGAGCAGAGCTGGTGCCTGTGACATGAATGACCTCGGGAGAGAGAAGGCTCAGGACAGTTTCTCAGAGCCCGGCTGTAGGTTAGTGGCAGAGAAGTAACACGAACCAGTTTAGGTCCTTTAATCTGTCCAGGACAGGGTGCTGAAGCACAAATGATAAAACATCCTGCATTTTTACAGCAAAAATGCTACAGAAGTTTATAGGAAAAAAAAAAAAATATTTTTGTACATGGGTAAAACATAAATTCAAGACAACTCACAGACAAAGGGTCAATTCCCACATCTATCGCTCTTTTTTTTTGTTTGTTTGTTTTTTTTTAAAAAGTTCCTGTGAACAGGCAAGCGGTCAAAATGGCTTGCTCTCTCTCTTTCTTGAAATGAAAACTCTCTCTTCCAAGTGGCTCACAGTACTGCTTCGCTTCTTGGAATGTCCTCCAAAGGCTCCGACAAGATAAAAGGAGAATAAAAACCCCCGGAGTCCTTTCAGATAGTCTCAGAGAGCAGGAGAAGGGGAAGAAAAGGGAAGTTTATTCGAACTTTATCTTCTTCCCTTGTGGCTTGTGATCTCCACCTCCTCCTCTGCCTCCTCGAAAGCCACCTCCTCCTCTACCTAGAATGAAAATTAGGTCAAGAAGCAGAGTTAGTGTCCCTGTTCAGGTACCACCAACCCGTCCAAGCTCATCCTGATCCACATCAAGTGCTCAGTGATGTTCTACCAACCACACTGTGTTTCCAATAATGGCTTTGGGTTAATTTTTTTTTAGCAAACCCCCTTAACAGCAGCAGCGTTTCCCTCCTCTTACCTCCAAATCCTCTGCCACCACCTCTGCCACCAAATCCACCTCCTCTGCCTCCTCGGCCTCCTCCTCTGCCACCGCGACCACCAAATCCACCGCCAAATCCGCCGCCACGCTGAAATTCACCCTTTGGCTTGGCAAAATCAAGGATGACTTTGTTTCCATCTATCTCTCCATCCTCCATGGCTTCTTTAGCTGCTTTGGCATCTTCTGGGGAGCTGAAGTCCACAAACCCAAACCTAGGAAAGGGGTTCAGAGACAGTCAAGTCACACTCCAAGAGCTGTAGCACCACCTACAGGTACTGGATAGCAATCCCTTTGGAAACACCCCCCAACTTTGTCCAACCACACAGGGATCAGGACCCCTGTGGCTTGTAGACCAGCAGTGGCTTATCACAACCGATGGGAGCCCCATTGTGAGTTGGCCAGTACTGAACAGTTCATCTCCTTCTCGTGCGAATCCATAGGCTGCCACGGAGTTTTTTGGCAGGAAGGAGCTCATTGAGAAGTGAGGACACACTGCTCCCTACAAACAGGCTGAAGCCTAGCTTTAAAGAACCACCTGTATGAGCATGAGAAACACCCTGCACAAATCAGAAGCGAGGCTCTTTGAAGCAACTGAACTAACCCCAGGTGATGTTTAACATACCCTTTAGATGATCCAGTGTCTCTGTCTGTGACTATTCTAGCACTTATTGAGCCTTCGAACGATTCTCTTAGCGTCTCCTCCGTGGTGTCCTCAGAAAGGCCTCTGACAAACAACGTTTTGCTTTGCTCTGTGGGGAAGAGATCAGCACGTCTGAGCAAGGCAACCGCGAGTTTCTGAACAGCAGGGCTAAGGGGTTTGTTTTGCGGTAACAGCTCAAGCACTTGGAAGTCCTTGAAAACTTCTGCAGGACTGCAGTTAGAACCTGATGTTAAAGGATCTCCAGAAGCCAAACCTGCTGCTGTCAATTTGGGGTTTTTTTTTTGTTTTGGTTTTTGTTTAAATTGGTGCTTGCATCTTTACAATAGGATACAAACTGGACAGACACTGCTGGATCAGCACTTGACTATCTAGAGGACTTCGGCAATAGTTTCATCAGCATTTCAGATAATCAGTCATCATATCCAGCACTCTTGCTTACGATGCAAGTCTCTCACTCCACAGGCATGCTTTTTTCCCCCTTTTTTTTAAAATTTAAAGCAGCCCTAAGTCTACATGAATGGTACACTCCTGCCACAGCTGTTTTATGATCCAACATGTCAACACTTACGATTAAATCCTCCTCTTGCATTCATGTTCCCTTTCTGCCACGCTGGTGAGCTGAATTCCAGTCTGATTGCTCTGCCTTCAATCTCTGTGTTGTTGCAGGAATTCAATGCCTCTTTGGCATCCTCAGTTGTGGAAAATTCTACAAACGCATACCTATTTGGAGAGGAAGATTTCAGTCAGCCTGGGAGCAGAAGGGATCTGTGGAGGTAAGTCACTGGCAATGCCAACTCAGGAGTCAGGAGAAAGGCACAACATACCCTTTGGGCCTGCCCTGGTTGTTCTGTGGCATCTTGATGGAAGAAGCTTTCTTAAACAGTTCTTGGAGAGTCTCTTCTGAAGCAGCATACGAGAGGTTGTTGACAATTAGGGTCTTTGACTCCCTCTCTCCACCTCCTACAGAGAAAATCCAATGCTGTAAAGTGCAAGTTTGGAGAAGGAGAGCACCCTCTTCCTCTAGGCACAAGATCATCTCTAGGGCGAGAGCAGCTGCTGCTCCCTCCTCACCTCAAGGCAAGGCACATGACTAAGTGCAACACTGTTTCAGTCACCCAGGTTACTTGTCCCCTCTTGTGTCTACTGCATGTGTTGGACATGAAACACATTGGATGCATAGAACAAGGCGGGAAAAAGTACCTTACACTTTTCCTGCAGTTCTTCAAATTGCTCTATCCCTAGCAAACTTCTGAAACAAGTGGAATTAAATCCTAAATGTCATTTGCATGCACATTATTGGTCCGGGAAAGTACCTTTCTGATGTTCTTGCTGGCTCTTCTCACCAGTGAAGTCAATGACCATGGCACGACCATCAATCTCTGTACCCTGTTTCTCCTCCAGAGCTTTGTTTGCTTCAGCTTCTGTTTTGAATTGAATGTAGGCCATCCTACAGCAAAGAAAGAACATAAGCAAATGCCTCCTTCCAGTAACAACACAGTTCATGGGGCAGGGGGGAGGAAGTGATGTAAAAGAAAAATGCTTCAAAAATTCATGTTTAGTACACTTAATGCAGCAGGTCCCTTAAGGCAGGTTAAGGGCATGAGCTTATCAAAATATGCCAGGAGTTTGAGGAGTGTTTGATGTTTGCTGCTTCTCAGCTACATACCCTTTGCTGTTCCCTTCCTTGTTCATTACTATTCGGATTTCTTGTGCATTTTCAAACACCTCTCTCATTTCCTCTTCAGTTAAGCGGTAGGGCAGATTCTTGACAAACAGCGTTCTAGCATCTCTCTCTGCACAGACAAAAGAAGTTACTTTCACATTACCAGCTCAAAAATCCTTACTCATCTACACAGCCAGTTCAGTAAGAACCAGCGTGTTGATCCAGCAGAAAACAAACCAGAACAAGCATTCACATTTTCAGAAGACAAAAATAAGCCACTGTGACAGTTAATTGGGCTGCCATTGTACTTCTCTTAAGGGCACCAAGTTCAGAAAGAGCCACATTTCCTGTTCAGACCCCCTCTGTATGGACTATTTCTTGGGATCATATTTCCAGATAGACTAGTCTGAACTTGCCAGTCTGTGTTAACGTTTGAGAAACTGGTTAAGATGAAGATCTGCCTTGGAAGAGCAGAATAGCAGCCATCAGTAACACTGCAAGCCTGCTCTGAAGCCTGATTGCAACAACTCTTCTTTGATATGCACAAGTACTGAGAGTAATGGGCCGTACCTTTCTTATTTTCTTTTATCGTTTCCTTGCTCTTTGCTTTTTCCAGTTTGACTTCCAGACCCATTAACTTCTTCCCATTCAGTTGGAGAGCTTTATCCAGATCTTCAGCAGATGAAAAGTCCACATAGCCAAATCGCCTGAAAGGAGAGTAACCTTGCTAATTATGGTGATTTCTCTCTAGTAACTGACAATGCCAAGAGAAACCCAGAACCAGAGAGGCCCCCAAAGGTCAAGTTTGAGCATTGATAAAATAAATGCTAACTGTCCCACCTAACCAGAGCAACAGTATGGAACAACAGCTCTGTACCAAAATCACAGCTCTCTCTTTAGGGAGATGCTAAGAAAGTGGCAAGACAGGCAAGTATTTATTACACCCTTAGTGGTACCATGCCTCTTGCAGCTTCCACGCACCATCAAGCAACCATCCCAGCATCAACACCGTTGTACATCTCCAAACAAATGGCCTACAATTAAAAGAAGCAAGCAGCAAAAAAATCTACTGATTAACTCACTTGGAAGCACCAATTCTGACATCTAAGACTTCAATATTCTTTTTCACAAAGAATTCTTTGATACCAGTCTTCAGTTCTTCATAATCCTTGGTGGGGGTCAAATTTCCCACAAAGACGGAGAAAGCTGAAGTGGGCCCTTTAAATGAAAATACAATCAAGGTTTTTAAGTTGGTTAAAAGAACTCGAAGTCAAATTCCAGACAACTTTACAGCACATCAGTTTCTGTTCAAAAGTGACATCACACTTCAGCATTAAGTCCCTTATAATCATCATTTGTGCTGGGAAAAGTCCCACTGAGCACCCCATCCCTTCAGAGAGGTGCCTCACCCAACAATCCAGTAACGAGCTTTGTTTGATGATCCCACATCACCTACCATCCGTTTTCTTTTTCTTGGCCTCTGGTGCACTTTTATTGGCCATTTCTTTCTTCCTCTTCCCAGGTGCTTCCTTGACAGGTTCTGTGATAAAAAACAAACAACATGAAAGAAAAGTACAAAACAACTTTTCCTATTCTGGACTGATACAGGATCTTTATGCCTGTCATACACAGACTCTTCTCCTGTCACTACAGCACCTGTTCCTCAGGCTGAAAGACCACAATAGGACAGAAATTGTCCTCAGGCATCATTCCTGTTATTAGAGTTATGTTCTCAAAACAGTTAAACTCACTTTCATCCTCACTTTCCTCCTCGGCATCCTCTTCATCCTCCTCCTCTTCATCCTCATCTTCATCATCATCCTCATCCTCTTCATCTTCCTCATCTTCAGATTCTGCCTTGGCTTTCACTGGTGCAGCCTTTGCTGGAGTAGCTTTCTTCACCTGAACAGGGGTTGTGTCCATGGCTTCATCTTCAGACTCTGAAACAAGGCAAGCACAAGATTTCAGACGTGTTCAAGATCAACCCCCTTTTGTTTGTGAAATAATGTTTTTCACACCTCCTCAAGCTTGTATTTTCTCAGAAAAGGAGCTTAATCTATTTAGCATTTATAAAAGTTGCCCCTTCCTCAAGTTTTACTGCACTAAAAAACAATACCTGTATCCCAAGAGTAAAGGCTTTACCAGCAACAGGGAAATAAACACACACTCGGCCACATCTGACTGTCACTGGTAGTCAGCTAAAATCAGCTGGGCACTAAGCAGACACACATACACACTCTGCATCACCCCCCACTAATCCATTAAGTTGCACCCTCTCTACCTCCCCATGTTTATTTTTTTCAGCATCTTTTAATTTTGTTATTTAAGAGTCAGACCAAGTTTTCCCAAATCCCACGTACCATCATCTTCCTCATCCTCCTCCTCATCATCCTCATCTTCCTCATCCTCAGATTCTTGCTTCGCTGGCACAACTGCAGGCTTTTTGGCTGGTACTGCTGCAGGCTTTTTGGCAGCAGGCTTCACAGGGACTGCTGGTTCTTCTTCCTCATCTGTAACAAGGGTACACCAAGTGTTTACTTCAGTCTTCAAAAGTACTTTTTTTTCACACCAGACTTCAGCATAGTTCAGGGAAGAACGATCAGGAAACTAGAAGATGCTTGGCATGCTGCATGTAATGCAGCTGGAGCCTGAGTTCTCCTTCAAACATCACTGATTCCTTCCTCACCACCTTTTAATCAGTGACTCTCCCTCCTGAGAGTATTAAATCTTACCAAACTTTCAGTTCTAAAGGTACTCATTTGGCAACTTGACCTGACCAGATTTAGTCAAGCTGTACAAGAACAAACACACATTTCAAAAGTAACTTACCAGAATCTTCTTCCTCATCCTCTTCATCATCGTCATCATCATCTTCGTCGTCATCGTCATCTTCCTCCTCGCTCTCTTGCTTCTTGGCATTCTTTCCATTTTTTGCTCCTTTGGTTAGGGCAGCAGCCTTTTTAGGTGATGGAGTGGCAGACTTTTTGGCTGGAGTAGCCACAGCCTTCTTGGCAGGTGTAACTGCCTTTTTTGCAGGAGTGGCAGCCTTCTTTGCAGGGGTAGCAGCCTTCTTGGCTGGTGTAACTGCTACTTTTTGTTGTTTCTTTGGAGGGATCATCTGAAATATATATTAGTGTAAGACACATTATGCCTTTAAACTACCATTACTTCAACATCAGACAAATATACAGCAACTGCAGTCTAAAGAATAGCCTTCTGACACACCTTAACTG
Organism: Nycticryphes semicollaris; assembly: GCA_013400055.1. Classification (NCBI taxonomy): domain Eukaryota; kingdom Metazoa; phylum Chordata; class Aves; order Charadriiformes; family Rostratulidae; genus Nycticryphes; species Nycticryphes semicollaris. The sequence goes on along the minus strand of VXBJ01000871.1, from coordinate 97,868 downwards.
TCTGTTCTGTTGAATTAATAAAGTTCAAAACCACCTTTTTCACGCTTTTAACACACTACTTATAGAACATTAAAGCATCTCCAAAATCCCTGGTCCTGAAGGAAGACCAGTGACGCCTCTAGTAGCAATCAGTAGCTTGAAATTTTTAGTCTTGCATATTATTTGTGTGTGATAAATCACTTATTGCTAATGCTCCAGTAGAGGAATTAATCACCCCCTTGCTCATCAGAACAAGGAAACAGCTTTAAGATGCCAGCAGTTGTCCCAAAGCCTGCAAGTGCAGACTTCGCAGCTAAACTACTTTTCCCCACTCTGCTCTTCTCTTCCGAAATCCAGTTTATTCTTCAGACAAGAGTTTAGTGACAGATACCAAGTTTTGGGGTTTTTTTTAACGCCGATTCTTTACCACCCCCGAACCCTGACGACACTTTTATAAGAACACGTGTGTCCCCTCGGCTTCAATCCCAGCGGCATCACCTCTTCCCCGCTGCTCTCCTCCAGCTCCGAGGACTCTTCTTCCTCGCTTTCCTCGACCTTTTTGGGGGGAGGAGCCATTTTTTTCTGTTTGACCTGATTCTTGGGGGGCTGAAGACAGAGCGAAACCGAGCCGTTAGACGACGTTCCATTCCCTGCCCGCCACAGAGCGGCAACCCCGTCCCCGCCGCCCAACTGTCCCAACCACGTGGCCGCCCCGCCAGCCCCCGCGGCGCCCCGGGAACGGCGGAGGAACACGGACCAAAGGGTGAGAGGCCCACCGTTGTTTCCCCACACTCCCCTCCCGCCGCTGTCGCCGGGGCCGTCCCAGTGCGGGCGGGGGGCGCCCCGCGCTCACACGTGCTCCCGTTCTCCGCCGCACCACGTGGCCGCACGGCGGCGTAGCCCCACCTCCNCCATCTCGCCTAGCGCGCCCTCACCTTGGCGATCTTCACCATGATGGCGGCTGTACTGGGCGGCGCAGGGGCGGCGGCCGAGCTGTCTCTAAGGAGAAGGATGGGTACCTCCCAGCCGGAGGTAGCGGCGATAAGCGTAGCGGGCCCCGGGCGGTCGGCGGGAGCGGCAGCGAGACACTGGCAACCCGGACCGGGGACTCAAACGAAAGGGCGAGCGCAGGCCCCTTCCGCTCGCCTTGCCTAGCCTTCCACCACGCCACGCCCCCTCCGCCCCCGCCTCGGCCAATCGCCGCTCTCGCTGCGCCTCCTGGCCAATAGCCGCTGCCGCCCCTCGAACCCCTCCGCCAATCCCCGGCGGCTTACGATCATCCAACGGGAAAGCGCGTTACAGCCGCCGACACAGAGGGAGTCTGGGAGGCAGGGAGCGAGAGCGGGTGGACGCACCACCCGCCCCGGAGGCATCAGCGTTAGCCAATGAGAGTGCGGCAGCTGGGCGCCCCCGCCCTGATTGGGTGGTGGGGCGTAGCGGAGGGTGGGCGCGGCCAGGGCCGCGGGAGAGCACGTGGCGATCAGCGGGCCACGTGGTGGAGCCGGGCCGGGGTCGGAAGGGGGGCCCGGGGGTCCCGGGGCCAGGAGGGGAGTGTCCGGGAGTACCGGGGCCGGGAGGGTAGGTTCAGAGGTCCCGGGGCGGGGACGGAGGTGTCCTAGGGTCCCGGAGCCGGGAGGGTGGTCCGGGAAGCTCCTAGGAGCGAGCCTGCCGGGGCTGACTTCCAAGCATCAGCTCTAGGGATGGAACTCGGCCTGAGCACGCTTTTTCCTTGTCTTTTGACCTTAGCAAAGGGTGCGGGGCTGCAGCCTCCCCGGCCTTGCCTCTGCCAATTTCCTACTCTTCCCCTAGCCTCCCCTCCCGGACCCTCGGGAGACACTAAGCCCCCTTAAGCAACTTGAAGCTTCCCCAGAGCTGGTCTTCTGTGCAGCTGCTGAGGTTGCAGTTGGCACCAGAGCACCCCGCAGCCTCTGCTGGCTCCTGGTGAGGAGAAAAGGACCAATGCTGGGGAAAAAATATAAACCTGAGCTTGCCTGATGAATGCTTCTCAACTCATTCATTGAAAGCAGACAGCAGCTTTCTCACTATGGGGTTTTACCCCCATGGCTATAAAGTCAGGGTAGGAATGACTCCAGGGCTGAAAGCTGCACCCCTGTTTAACTTGCCAGTTTGCTGGCAGGGCTGAGTGCTGCCTTGCCTGACATGGAGTTCTCCAAGAACCTGAGCACCCTCTTGCTGGGGCTTCCCCCACTGCCTTACATCCCCTCCCACTTTAAAGTGGGTATCCAGCCAGCCCCCGGGGTCTCCTGACTCACACCTGTATCATCTGTGACTATAGCAGCTTGCTTTTACAAGACCTGCTTGAGAAAAGCCCCTAAATTGGGGACCACAAGATCCTAGGGAGCCCTAAAATAATAACAACAACAACAACAACACACACACACACACACACACACACACAAACCAAACAAACCCCGAAGTCCAGATTCTCAAAGAATGCAGTCCTGCAGGGCCCTGGTGGCCTTGAAGGGACACCCCTGGGTTGCTCAGTGCCACCTAAAAGCAAAGGATGTGCTGTAGGTGAGGAGATACACCTGGTTCCTAGGCTGTCGTAGTGCATCTTTCTCCTTTGCTGGCTTAGGCTAAGCAGTTTCCAGTCTGGCAGAGCCATTGCTGAGGATGTCAGCCATCCACAGCCCCTTGTGAAGAGGTGATGGGATCAGTCAGCCTCTCTAGAAGCAACAGCCTGTGGAGAGACTGCCACCATCAGCCAGTATGGGGATAGAGGGAGCTAGGACAGAGGAGGACAATGCCTGTGTCCCAGCCCTGGTCACATATGCAGGCAGATGGGGATCCCACCTGGAGAAACCCCTTGTATAGGGCAGCTGGACTCCACATGTGAAGCAGCAAAATCTGGCTCATAGAATCATTCAGGTTGGAAGAGACCCTTGGGATCATCGAGTCCAACCATCAGCCCTACTCTACAAATTCCTTCCCCTACACCAAATCTCCCAACACCACATCTAAATGACTCTTAAATATATTCAGGGATGGGGATCCAACCACCTCTCTGGGCAGCCTATTTCATTGTCTGACCACCTTTTCTTTGAAAAATTATTTCCTAATATTCAGCCTAAATATCCCACCATATGCTGCAGGAGACATCCCCAAGTGCCCAGGAGAATCAGCCACACAGACCCAGGGTGGCCCATGAGGGTGCAAGGTGACAGAGATGGAGAAGGTGGCAGAGACCTGGCAGAGATTTTTAACTGAGGTAAGAGCAGATTGCACACTTCTTACTGTGCAACAAAATTATTACCACTGTTCATACAGCTCTGTTGCCAGTGCTGGGCTGGCCTTGGTTCCTCTTCATGCTGCGGGAGGGCTGCTTTGCCATGGGAAAGGGACAACTGTTGCTTCAGCCAGGGGCAGTTTTGGCAGCCGGGACACTGCATGTGCATAATAATAACATAGTGCCAGTGGTGGGGTCAGCAGAGGGTTAGGCTGGCAGCTAGCCAGCCTCAGTTCCCAGCCCTCGAAGGGGCCTTCTTGGTATGGCCTGTGCTCCATCCCTTGTCCCAGCAGCCAACTTGGCCTTGGCAGGTAGTCCTTGATGCTGGGACTTCTGAGGCTGCAGCTGGACCCAGCATTTGAGGGAAGGAGCGCAGAACATATGTGGGGAGGAGGGAGAACTAAGACTGCCCACGGTGCTACATTAATACATGCACATCGTTAATGTGAGCACTATTCAGAACGTCCAGATACAGCCCGACCCTGCCAACCACTGCCGTGGCCATAAAAGACAGGGATGCTGTGGGGAGGAAGGTAGCCGGGGCACTGCAGATGCCAGCATCTAGACTGGGCTATTCCCTGTATCTTACCTGTGGTCAGGGCCTCTGGCAGCCCTAGCAGTGGGTAGGAGAATGCCAGAGCAACAGCAACGCCAGCTTTTTCCTGGAGGACACACCACCTTGTAAGGCTGCCCCAGTGACACAGCAAAACCCCACTCCTCTGCAGGCACCACCAGAAATTTCAGAGCCAAGGGAGACCTGCAGAGAAGCATCAACAAGGAGCTCATTTGGCCAAAAGAGCAGGTGTAACAGCTCTATTTGCGGACCAAATGTATTTTAGGTGCTTTTATGTCTGTCTCTTGTTGCAGTATGGCTGCACCTTGGGACCATTGATCTAATTCTACAGTGAAAGGGAACTTAACTGGTTTAATAGAGACCCTATGAGGGATTTGCTGAGGATTTGCAGCAAAGAAACTGTCCCCTCTGCTGGTCCCTAGCCTGGCAGCGCTGGGGACACCTTACCTGGCTGCTGCTGGCCATGGCTGGGGGGCAAATGCCATCCCCAAAAGCCAGGCAAGATGANGGGTGGGGGTGTGACACCCTCACAGGGACCATAGCTGGCAGAGTGAGTGCCCCCAAACACCTTCTTCAGCCTGTGCCTGGACGCGGCTGGATGTTTCCACTAGATGGTGACAAAAGGCTGCAATGCCTGTCTCCAGTGGGAGCCCTAGATATTACACTGGCTCCCCGAAACACACCTCCATGGGTACAGCGGAGCAGGCCATCCCGCCCTGCCTGCTGCATCTCCCCCAGGAGATCTTGGGACATGGAGGAGGGGCTGAGAGGAGCCCTACGTGTGGTACTCTCCAGACAAAAGCAGCAGCTGAGCATAGTCAGGAGAGGAAAAGTCTCACCTGTAGCTTGCATTGGTGTCTGCTGCCAGAAAACTATCAGGGACCTTCAACCGAACACCCAGCAGGTGCCCAGAGAGGAGGGAAGCAAGCTAGAAATGCCATCATGTGGCCCCGAGTTCCTCAGCCCTAGCCTTACTTCCCTCACATTGTGGCTCAGGTTCTACATGTCCAAGTGGTGGCCTGGCATGGGCATGGCAAAGGTGATGGTGGAAAAACCCAAATTTACCCAATGCTTAAAACTTCTTCAGCATCCCCAAGTCCCACTAGCAAAGCCTCTTCCCCTGCCACCAGTGCCCACCTCACCATGCTGCTCCCCTGCCCATTGCTTGCTGCCAGACAGGGCCATCCCAGTGGGTACCACAGAGCAGCTGATGGATGGTAACCCAGTGAGGTCAGTCACACAGAAGCTGTCCTCTCTCTTCCCAGCCGCACAGCTCACTTCAAATACATAGCAGGTGGAGAAAACTCTCCCCAGGCCTTGATTAATGCAGGGCATTAAATGAGACAGGTCTGTGTGGTACACAAATTAAGTCTTTTCTTCATTACTCACCTGGCTGTGCTGAGAGGAGAGTCCTCAAGGATGATGAGCATGAAGTGGTCCCAGGGCTTGCTGTGATAAATGGCATTTAATTCAGGTGGCTGCTTGCCAGCCCACATCCTGCGCCTTGAAATGGGCAGCTCAGGACACAGTGCCCCGCAGGGATGAAAGTTAGCAGTGCCTGGCAGAGTACAGAATTTCTTCTCTGGGGAGCATCCTTTCTTGGGGTAGGATGCTTCAGGAATTGGCGTGGGCCCCTGGAGCCAGACATAGCCCCTACCCCTCTGGCCAGTGGTGGGTGATAACCCAGCACATCCCTCCTGGATGAGGCTGTGCCATTTCCTGGGGTTCGTGACAAGGAAAAGTCCTGGTGACTCACACAGTGAGTTTTGTACATGCAGTATTTAGTCTCCCTGTGACCTCCAAGTATTCCTCAATGCGATCATTCCTGGTACCCTGCAGAGAAAAAGGGCTTTTCTGTTTCCAGAAGAAGCCACTTCCCTGAGATGTCCCTTCTGGCAGCCTGGTTCCTCTCCCTAACACCCTGTTCCTGGAGCTGGCAGCAGGACCTGACCGCGGGCCTGTGAGCCCCCAGGAAACCCCCAGAGCTGTCCAAAGCCTCCGGGCCTGGGTGGACCCTCCTCCAGTTCTGCTCAGGAGAAACTAGTGCAGCCCTGTAAAAAAAACGGTGTGAGTGACAGAAGTGGGACTGAAACAAAGAGGACTTTCATTAAGTACGAGATAAAGCAGAGAGGACAGGCTAGGAAGATGTAGAGTAGTTCGGGTGGGAAGAAGGGAGCTTGGGTCACCCTCCATCAGGATGGAGAAAGTTGGTGAAATGGGAACAGGAAGGTGTTTCGAAACAGCAAATGCCTTTATAATCCATGTGGAAGTCAACCTGGGGAGAAGTTACAGGTGATCCCAGGCCAGCAGCCAGCACACGTCACCGCCCTACGCAATTGCACCACGTCTTCCTGCGCTGCCCCATGCTCTTGCTTGGAAACAGCTCAGGGACACACACCCCCCTCTTTGCACAAGGCATTTCTGTGCATCTTATTCATCTCCCAGAACTGGAGCAATAGGGAATGGGATCCAGGCAAGCGCCAGGTTCCTGGGGGATGATTGGAGATTCAGGTAAAACATCTTGTGTTTTACTGCTTGTGGCTCAGCACATCCACCCCATGGCATGGGCCCACGGTGCAATGACCTGGGGCTTTGCCTCATCTCACTCGCATTTTACCTGCTGGAAGCTCACTCTGCTCACAGGCTCGTGTTGGGCTATTTCCATTTCACAGCAGCTCCTGGGCATGTGGCCAGCAGAAGGCAGAAGCTCTGCCTGGAACAAACCCAAACCAGGGGAATTTTCCCCCTCCCCCCCTGCCTTCTCAGACAAAACCTGAATAGTTGTTGAATCCAAACTGGAAAAGCAGGAGTCTCATTCAATTCCTTTCATTTTTGTGTTTGTACCCAAGTGAGGGGTTGAGCTCAGCCCTCCCTTGAGAGCCCCACGCACCCACCACTCAGTGAAGGTGGTGAGCAGGGTGGCACGGTGAACCTGGGGCTTCCCCATGTCCTTGCCTCTCAAACCAGGACAGAGCTAAATATAGAGCAGACCCCACAGTGCGCTGCTGCTCTTGGGCCCCCTTGCAGCCCCCAGGTGTACATACACAGGGGTGTCCCTGATATAACGTGTCCCAGCCTATGCTGGGGTGGGAGGGCAGGTGGTCTTCGTCATCAGAGCAAAGCCAAAACTGCCTTTGGACTCAGGAAGTGGTGGTGGAAAGCATGCTGGGTGGCTTCTTTATCTTAGTGGGAAATAGTTGGAAGTTTCCCCTGGGAGCTGCTGTGCTGTGTTGTCCCAGCAAGTTACCCACTGAGCCCCATCCATGAGGTTTGCAGAACTCCTTCCCCAACTTGCCACCACGAGGGATGAGCCACCTCAAGGGGTTCCATGGTTGCATTGGGAGGTCCAGCCACAAGCTGAGCTTTTTGGAAAGGGTGACCTTGCATTTGACTGTACTCACAGAGCTCAAGTGACCCGGGCTGGCATCGAGCTGTACAGACCACCTGAGAGCTCAGGAGTCACCTGCACAGTGCCAGGGATGCTGAACCCACCCAGCTTTCACCTTGCATCTGCCCCAGCCTCCCCTCTGCAGCAAGTTCCATCAAAAGGAGGTTAAAAATAAGGGCTGAAAGTACCTCCCCAGCCCAGACTGCTCTTGTGCTGTTTGTGTCTCATCCCAGCAGCACGTCAAGCTGTTTCACTTACCAACTCTTGCCGCAGAAATTCCCACTGGCAGGGCGCGAGTTAGAACCGCTGATTTCAAACTCCCTATGTCTGGAGTTAAAAATAAGACTTGGAGCAATAATTTCCCCACTGTCAGTGTTGTCAGACCTGAAACGTGGTCCTTAACGACCCAGTGGTGTCTCATTAAGCCGGGCAAGTGTGTGATCGTGACGTCCACATCCTGGGAGGGAAGTGAGAAAATGGTTTCTTGGGGAAAAGTCCTCTCCTTCCTGTCTCTTACAAGTCATCAGCTCATCTCCCCGCGCACAAAAAGGCAGAGGAAGCCTAAAGCAGACTGAAGATTACACTGTGTCGCTCCTGCTCGATTTTAATTGTAGAGCAAAGAAAGAAGCCCATCGATTCATCCCACTGGGTAATTAAATGCTTAATGCTATTGACTATAAAGACATTATGGTTCAGCAGCCCAACACTAATGCATTAATAATCGCTAATATCACAGCGAGAAAGGGGCACAAGCCAACCCTGAGGCACAAGTTAGTTACGTGGGATGGGAGCTCGCAGCAAAAACCCTTAGGACCTGAATTAGTGACATGATGACCTGCAGGAGCAAGGGCTTCTCCTGGGTAGCCTGGAGCCAGGGAAGGGCTTAGAAGGACTATGGACTTGGGGGGGAGCCCCTACCTCAGGAAAGCCTCCCGGCCACACAATGGATGGGCAATGGGGATAGGGGTCTGGGCTCCAAGCACCAGCACTGCCCCTGGCACAGCTCTGGGATGTTGTCAGCCATGGGATCAAGAAGATAAATCTGAGCAAAGCAACCCTTTTAAAACAAAGCATGGCACAAGAATGAGCAGGGTTTGCCCACCTCCTGCCAGGCTCTTTATTTCCAATAATTAGCTGGCTGCTTTAGCTTATTTGTTATGCAGACAATGTAGAGCACAGGGCAGAGCCTGCATGTTGCCTGGGATTAACCACACCAAAATGTGTCCGAGCAGGCACTGCTCCAAGCTGGAGAGGGCAATTTACTCACTGAGAAATGTGGTGTTGACCCTTGGAACATGACGTGCTGGTGGGTACCATGCACTCCATGAGGGGTCTCACCCTGATGCTGCTCAGCATCATGTCCCATGATGCCCAGGCAGGCTGGATAAAGCCCATTTATAGAAGGTGGAGGAAGGAAGGACCCACAGCAGCACACATGGGGAAAAAGAGATCTTTCTCAAGGCTACCCTCTTCTTTAAAGAATTTTTTCCCCACCTCCCCATGAGTGGGGAATCACCCCTCCATCCACAGCAGAGTGGGTTAACCCAGCAGCTCACCCACAGCCACTTTGAGGGACAGACACGTCCCCAAAAGCCAGAGACATCATTTCCATCCAAGATCTCAAATCCCTGTCAGCAACCTCCTGCCCAAGGATGAGGGGAGATGGCACAGCTCTTCCTGGCCTCCTGCACAAAGACCAAAAGCACTTGCAATTTTCTCTGAGCAAATACAGGCACAGATCATGCTGTCAAACCTTTATTTGATTTGTTTCTCTGGTGATTCTGTGCCATTTGACTTCATTACTTTCTCTACTCCATGCCATAGTCCAATAGTGTAGCATCTGTCCAATAAAAAGTCTATTAATATAATTTATAAGTAATTGGCACTTTCTGCTTTGCCCAGGAGAACAGGTTCCCTGGGTACCCCCTTGTTTGGAAAAAGAAGGGTTTTTTTTTTTACAGTTATTCTGAGTGGGATAAGAAATGTCCCAGCACTATTTATTGCCTGATTTAGCTTCATGAAGTTACATTTTTCCCAAAGATTTGTTTCATGGCTTGAAATACAGCCTCTTTAAGTCTATTTCTTTAAAGAGTCTTGAGAGAAAAAAAAGAAAAGAAAAGAAAAGAAAAGAAAAAGAAAGACTAGAAAGAAAGAGAAGGGAAGATGCTTCCCTACAGCCCTTAGGGATGAGGAAGAAGGAACCTCCATCTCTTTGGGAATGGACAAAGGGGGACAGTGAGTCAGGGGAAGAGGATTGCCTGGTGCTCCCAAGTCTCCCAGCTCACCAGGTGAGCAGCCCTGACTCAGTGGGCTGCCACATTCCCTCTAGGAAAGCCCTGCTGAGACTGAGGTCAGCCTAAATACATACCTATGTTGGTACTTATATGTGTATAAAAGCCTCACTAAGGGTTTGTTGGGGTATTAGGGAACAAAACATGTTTCCTGAGGAGGCTGTGAGGGAAGCGCATTGCTGGGTCTCTGCACCCCTTTGATCTGAGGCTTCAGGACATGCTCGTTCAGCCATGGGCAAGAGGTTGGGGTCCATGCTATGGAGTGGTGCTCACTCTGCACCCTTTTCTGGAAGCAGAATTAATCATCACAACTATGGCTGCCAACCCAGCACTCTTCTGGATACAAGCTATGGAGCCTCGTGCCTAAACTTGCCGAGATTGGTTGGGCTTCCTGCAAGGCAGGTGGCTTTACCCTGCTCCTTTTGGCTGAGGAGCACCCAAACCAGTCTCACCACCTCCCTGGGGCTCATCCTGCACTTGCATCCTCGTCCTAGCTCTGGGCATCGCTCAGGGAAAATAAGCTCCTCTGCATAAGGCTCTTCCCACCACGGGGCCAGCATTACCCAGACCAACATCGCTCTCATCCCCAGGCAGATGAGCCACAGCCCGGGAGGAGGCAAACCTACTTGTGAAAGGAGAAAAACCCATTTGCCTTACGAGAAAAGCCCAGAAGGGAAAGAGGAAATTTCAGGGAAAGCCCAAATGTCTCCAGCTACAGTGGTTCTCAGTTTCTTTATTTAAAAGGGTTTTCCTCAGCCTTTAATTTCAAGCACGTTGTTGGTGAAGGCTGCCTGCACCCAGAGAGGAGGCAAGCGGTTTCTGTATGGGACTGGCCTGAGCCCTCCTACACACCATGACGGCAGCAGCGCAGAGGTTAATACAGAGCCTCATCTCACCATCCACCTTCTGCCAAAGCCTTTGCCAAAAGCCTCCTTGGTGCTAATAAAATGATCCTGCAGATTGGCTGAGCAAGAGGGGCTGAGAGCTGCCCCTGCCCCCAGTAAAGGCAGGAGAGAGGAGAGCATCCCAGGTCCCTGTCCTTGGAAAACCAGTGAAAGGGAAACCTTGACGGGTCTACAAAGTGCACCAAGCTGTACAGGATTTGTGCAGTACTGTGTAGCCTAAACCTTTACCCTCCAGGTATTTAAATGTACATTTAGCACTGAGAGGACTGGAGCGTGCAAAAATGCACCAAGCAGGGAGTCTCGCTTTGCTCACTCATATCTAATCCTCTCTCTTTTCCCCTGGCACCTCGTATTTGCACAAAATCCAGATCTACTTTTCTGCTTCTGCCCTTGCTCTCACCTATGGAAAGGAGATCCTCCACCTGAGGCTGGAGCAAAACCAGTGAATCGAGGGGGATTGGAGGGGACAACAGTGATACAGCGACTTGTGGCAAAGAACCTGTCTGTTTTCTGAAAAAAAAATAAATCTAAATCCTTCTTGTGGTAGATGAGACACAGCAGCTTCTCAGATGAGAAACAATTAAACCAGCAGGTACTGAAGATGCCAGCAGGTCTTCATCGGTCACATCACACTTGTGTGTGCCCCAGCTGCTAAAAACAGTTTTCCTGGTGCAACTCTGAATTTGCACCCACTGGTGCTGTGACATGGGAGGGAGCAAGCCCCTTGGCAGAGGAGGTTGTGGTGGGACCACACCTCCCTGAAGCTCGTGTTTAGAGATGCTCTGGCTCCCTCCAGGTGATAAATTCAAAGAATACCAGAATCTGGCTTGGTCTTTCTTATTGTTCTCTCAAATCTTGGCTTGAGCACCATCAGGCTTTGTGACCAAAATTATCACTGGCACAAAAAAGCTGGGGTTTGGCATCCCCTGAATGAGGCTGGAGATCCCCAAACCTGTTTCTAGAAAGTTTTGGGGGAAAACCATGAGCCATGCACATGGCGTCTCACCACTGACCCCAACCTCTCCCAGCCCACACAAAAGTTGCACAAGTGTAAGCCAAAGGCCCTGTTCAGCTCCAGAGATGTTACACTGGGAAGATGTTAAACTTCTAGGGTAAAGAAGCTAGCCAGGAGCTGGGAGGAACAAAAAGGGGACACAGAGATCTCTTGAAGACTGGAGGTCCCAGCAAGGGAAAAGATACTAGTGGCTCGTTTCCTAGTGCAGCCCAGGGCTTCTGGAATAAGGTTAAACTCCCAGTTACATCTGCACAGAGGTGATCAGCAGAGACACACAAATCCTCTTTCCAGGAGGAAAAAAACCCTTTAATCACTTGAATTGCCACACTTACCCTCCCTGACTGGGTGCAAATGGGCAGTTTTCAGTCCCATTATCACCATTTACTGGTGTTTTCTTTCTTTTAACTTTTTGCTGTTGTATATTTAACTTCATACATTAATTTCAACCACTCACCAAACAGTCAGTAGAAATCACTCTCACCTATCTCCCGTCTTCCATGGCAGGGGGCTGAAGAAGTCCTCATCTTGCAGGGCTCCCACATCACACAGATGATGCTTTTGCATGGTATTTGCTGCTGTTGTGTTTCAGGCTCCTGCCAGATGGACTCACCGCCTGCGAGCTGGGATTGCCACAGAAAAATAGACAAGAAATCCAGCTCGAACCATTTGCTTTTCCATCTGTGTGAGGTGGTTGTTTAAAACAGCCCCAGCAGAGAGGTTTGGAGCTGGGGCCGGGATTAGTCTGGACAACTGAAGAGCTGGAGAAAGATGTGGATCTTCCCTTAACCACAGCAGAAATCACTTGAGAAAAAGAGGAGGAGTGAAGAGCTCTTAAACAGAGGGGTCCAGGCCACAGTGTGAATATAAGGCAGTATCTGAGAAAAGGAAGTTTGGCCCTAGGATTACTAATGGGCTCCAGGGATGTCCAAGGGCTATAGGTGTGGGAGAGAAAAGCAGGGCAGGCAACAGCAATACCCTATTTCTTATCAATACAGCAGTGAGGCTAGATGGGTCTCCTAAATTATAATGGCTTTCTTGTCATTAACTTGATTTCTTTCTGGTGACAGCAGCAGTGAGCTGGTCCCAGCTGTTCTGAGCGTGGGATGAGAAATTAAAAGGAATTAAACCCAGCTGAGTGCTGCAGGGGCTGGTGTGTAGGGGAGGGGATGCTTTGGGCTAGTGATAGCCTGAGGGCTGTAGTAAAGGGGTAGTGGGAGATGCTGGAAAGGGAGAAGTGGGGCCAGGGCTGATATTTCTCCCTGCAAACAGGATACTGATAAGTGGGTGTCTGCCACAGTGGGGTCTGTCTGGGGATGCGACACCCACATGTGAGCTGAGGTCACTGCTATGGGAGAGGACTGATGGGTCATGGGGTTTGGCCCAGCCGAGAGAGACAGGCAACCTGTAGGCATGCTTTTTGGGGTGCAAGTTATCCAAAAGCAACTTGGACCAACAAGCCCAAGGAAAGCAGGCCTGTGTTCACCACTTGGTATAAGCCTGCAGCCTCCTGGGAGTTCCCCCCTCCCAGCAGCATTCCTAGGCTGGGGCTGCCTGAAAGTGGGCAGTGCTGCTGAGCTTCTTTCTAAGGCTGTGCAGGCAAGCATCACACAGCAAAAGGTTTTATCAGCTGCCCCCGAAGAGGTCAGGCACAGGACCTGATGGAAAACCAGATTTATTTCTGTGTCTTTATCTTCTGCTACCTGTTGGCAGCTCCTGTGCCTGCAGGTACCTGCCAGCCAGGACATGGAGAGGGGCGTGCCTGGGGAAGCCACTCCATCCCATCTCTGCCAAATACCTGATGGGGATCTGTGTCCTCCCTGCCTGGCAGCCCCAGGCTGATTTGTGTGTAAAATAGAGCTTTTTGCCTGGTTTTTAGCCCCTGGGCCAACTGGGACCATCTTGTGCATGATGAACCATCTTGTGCATGATGAGAGTTCCAGGGGCGGGGAGGGATGTCTCATGCTTGGTCTCAGCATCACTTTAATGGTCGTTAACACAAGACAGTTGCTCTATCTGCCCAGGAAAGATAACAAGAAAGATGTGTTTGCTTCCAGATGCCTCTCAGACAGCTTTCTCCAATGTGTCACATTAAATAGTCCCAAATTGAGAAGGCAAACTCACCCTGGCTGCTGTGATAAGCACAAAGAGTGATAAAGTCCTGTAATTAAAGTCTGCTGCTATAATGATGTTGCAGCAGAGGCAGCTGGGCTCTAGTCCTGAATGTGAATACATATCTTGGATTTTTACTTGTTTTCATTGCAAATTATTTTGGAGGTAGTCAGCCCAGGTACAGCCCAGGCACTTTGGGTGCCCGGAGGGAGGGGAAGATGCCATCTGGGCATGGTGGAGTGGAGAAGCAGGGACTGTCATTCCCTTTCTGACTCTGTAACGCAGACCAGGTCCTTAGCAGAAGGAAATTCCTGGAAAACCACATGTGAAGAGGAGCTGGCCGTATAGAAAAACACCTGATCTGCAGGGAGGCATTTCCCCTCAAGGGACTCCGCCACCCCACCTTGGGAACATGTGCTCACATTTCACTGGACCTAAATATATATGAAACTAGATAAAAATAAGCTTTCTCCAGTCTGACCATCCCAGCCTTCCTCTTCATGCTGGAATTTTTTCCACCTCCATGAGGACTGAAGAGCTGGTGCCCCCTCATCCTCCACATCCCATACAGGGCACCAGGGCAGACCCCTGGGACACGTCTGCTGGGGACCCCAAGCACAACTTTCACAGGCTTGGGGAAGCCCTTTGCAGACAACTGTCCTCCAGGTCAGTCTTGAGGTATTCCAGGTCAGTCTTGAAGTCCTCCACTTGCACTCCCCAAGCACCAGGAACCTGCACAGGGATGATGCTCCAGGACGATGTGGGGGTCTTGGGCTGAGCCTGACCCCCACCAGCAATGGCAGCCAGTTGTTAACAGTCCCCGCTTGCCCTGGAGCTCTGCCATCCAGCCAGCTTTAATCCACTTACTGCTGTGCTAATTATGCATCACTTTAATTTCTTAAGCAAAATGTCCCGTGAACCAAATTAAGCATCACACAGGCTCCTCTGACATCAATTCTGGCATCTTTAGCAACAACACTTCGCGACAGAAGGCGTGGGCTAAGCAGACAGACTGTCTCTTCTAACCCATTGTGGTGGGGTTTTAACACTTCCCCAGGTGATGCTTGTTAAGTTGCCCAGTGGCTTTAATGGGTCACCTTGCCCCCGCAATTGTCCCTGAGCCTTGCTGCTAGGCTGTGGGGAAGGGCACTGTGCATCCCACCTCTGTCTTTCCTGTCACTCTGCCATGAGGATAGCAGGATTTCAGTCATAGAGGTCCTTAAATTGCATGCAGACCTCCACATCTCAGAGATGCCCTTTGCCCATCTAGCCACCGTGTGTGCCCTAAGTGGGGAGAAGTGGGGTACCAGGAGCCCATTCCTTCCTTGCATGTTGTCTGGCCCCTCCAGAACTGTCAAGTTTGCGGTGATGTGAAGAAAGCCATCAACAGCACAGGTGACAGTCAGACCACCACATGGGTGCAAGTCAGCCTGAGCATCAGAGTCACAGCTGAGCTCCTCCATCCAGGGCCCTTGGGGTGGGCTATGCTGTGACAGTCAGACCACCCCAGCCTCCCCACAGCACATGCCTGCCTGGAAAGCTGGTTCCTACAGGAGCCCTGGCTCTTTGGGAAGCCACTGAGGAGCTGAGCAAGAAGCTGGCTTTGCTGTAGGGATAAAAATTGAATCCATTGGTGTCCCCCGGGAGCAGAATCAAGCCCTACATGTATTTCCCTCACCTGCCTGTTTGCCCTCCTGCCTGTATCTATGCTGCTGCTGCCCATGGCCTGTCTGTAGGCACTCGGCGTTACCTTTTCACCATCACCACTATCCTGGAGTAAGAAGAATAATTGAAATATGGTTCAAAAAGCAGCCTAAGCAATTGCTGAGCTCAAACACGGCGGTTTCCTGGCATTTACATTTTCCTGCTTCCCTGCTCCCCTCTCAAAGGCTGGGATCTCGGAGGGAAAGGCTCCTGTGCCATACCCATGGCTGGGCAGTCCAAATCTGCCCCACTGCCCAGCTCCATCCAGGGACCGCTCACTCCCAGGCATGCAAGGACTTTGCCAAATTCATGCTGTATGAGTTTTCCCCATACCATGGCTGTGTGAAGGAAGCGAAAAACAACCCTTCTCTTGGCTTATTGAAGAGGGGGCGGCAAAAAAATCTGCTGGCAGTCTCTTGAGCTATCTATCATGGCTGCAAATATATGAGGCAATCACTGTAATACTTGAGTTTGACTCCGTAAAGGAAAAAAAAGAAAAACACCCCGTGCCTGTTGCAAACAACCACAGCACACAAAAAAAGCCTTACAAGGCTGGGGCAGCCTCATAGATGGATTACTTTTTAATCCCCAAAGCTACGGTGATAAATCTTTTTATTGGAAGCTCCAGAGATACTGTGTCACTCAGGGTGTGCAGAAGCATTGGGGGGGAAAACAGCTCCATGAGTTGCTGGGAGACAGGGAGTCTCCTGGGATTGGGGCTGGAGGTGATGGAGGAAGGATGAGTGCATGGGGGTCACAAGGGTTCCCCCTGGACTGAGAGTGGGTGGAAAGGCAGGATCTGGCCATTGGACAGTTGGGAAGGCAGAGGGACAACCTCTGGGGAACTGCACTTTAGAAAGAAAGCATTCAGGAAGGAGATAGTGGCATGGATCCCAATCCAGCTACAAGCTCCCTACTGCAGGGACTGAGGGGTGCTTCCCCCAGGCTCCGAGCAAAGACCTGGAGCAACCGCATCCACATGCTCCCCCCAGATCCCAGTCCCCCACTGTCTCCCTGCTCTGTCCTCTCTGGGCTCCCTTGGGTCCTGGAAGGATCATTTAGTTGGAGAGAATTCCCAGGCAATGTTTTGGGATCCTCCTTCCCCCATGGCCACTCTGAAGCACCGGTCAATCCCCCATACCAGTTACATGGGTGGGAGCAACTCATCCCATCCCTGGCTTCTGCTGCCTGTCCCTCTGCAGGGCTCTATGCCTATGGGGAGCATTGTCTTTAGAGCAAACAGGATCCTGAGCAACCAGCCCAGGGTGGGCAGGAGCTGACAGCCACTGTCTTCAGGGTGATGGAGAGGTGTAAAATCCTCTCCATGAAACCACACTCCCCTGGGAGATCAGTTCCTTTTTTATTAGGTTTCATGCCCTGACTGCAGCCTTTTCTAAAATTAATTATGGGATTAAAGGACTTGCCCAGGAGCCTTTGATTGCAGCATCTCTTGTGAGCCCAGCTGACGCATGGTACCCAGGGACTTGGGGTGGTCTCCCCATGCTGTCACAAAACCCCATTAAAGGGAAAAAAATTTGCTTGCACATCTCCACCCAGGAGGTGCTACCAGCCGTGCTGCAGCCATGGCTTTGGCAAGCCTTCGGGCTGCTTTTCGGGGTGATCCCTGGCCCAGCTGTGCATGGGGGTGGCCAGTGGGGCAGCCTCAGTTGTTGCTGTCCGACACACCGAAGCCTCAGCAGCACACTCTGCCCCGCACCTCCCATCTCATAGAAGAGAATTTGGGGTGGCTGAGGAGGGTGGGGAGTCCCAGATAAGGGGATGGCAGGGGAGTTGGGAACATGAGGCTGGATGAAGGCTCCACGCAGGCAGCTGTTGCTGCATAATAAAATGCTTTAGACTGCCTATTAAAAAGCCATTCCCTGGAGATTTGCAGCTAGGAAGCGGCGGGGTGAAGTGAGATGGGGAAATAAGGGCTATGAAGGAGGCATCATTCATGTCCACCTGCACAGCAGTTATGAGGGGCCCTGCACATCTCCCAGGGTGCTGTCCTTTGCCAGGACCATCCGTGATGGGGACCAGAGGATAGGAAATAGATGGATCTTGATGCTCTTGCACACACTGACATCCTCTGAAGAGGGGCTGTGAGCAGCTGGCAGGACCCTAAAGTGCAAAGTTACAGCAGCCTCATGCCTATTCCAACTCAACAGGACTGACCCCACAAGGGCCGAGGAAGGGCTTTGCCCATGGTAGACCCTGCTGTGGGCATGGGGAGCATGGGGAGGGAGCCAGCCACAATGTCCCCAAGCTGGGGACCGGGTCAGTGAGGGTAAGAGGGAGTTTGCAAGCCCCAAACCCTGCCCATTCTTGGTCGCTGGCCTGGATGTAGCCTCGTGGATGTGCATAAGAGGGGCTAGAAGCAGAGCAGCAGCAGGCAGTGATGCTCCTCCCAGCACTCTGCTTGGGGCTCGCTCCTCCAGTATTTCTGCTCAGGTCCCTGGGCAAGCCCTGCTGTCACAGCCACAGTGCCCAGAGGCACAGACATGGGATTCTGAGCCAGGGAAACCTCCCTGGCTGGCTAGGACAGAACTGGGGCTGGGGAAGTCGTGTGAGCCAAGAGCTCAAGCTGCTCAGACAGCCCCTCGGGTGGCATTTTGGAGCCTCAGTATTTCATCCTGTGAGAGGACCTGGCGGGCGTATGCCTCAAAGTCAGCAGCAGCATTGATCTCCGACAGTAAATCGATGGGTCCTTCCAGCCTGGGGGAACACAACCTGCCAGCCTGCGCTCCCTGGCATTTTCATGACATTTCCCGAGCCGTGTGTCTGGGGATAGATTGATTGCCACCGCTCCGGAGGCAGCTCCCCCTCTGTGTTGGCCCCAGTCCCAGCTTGATCTGAGCATCCTGGACACCAGGAAGGGTGCCTGCATCCCACTCATGCTTTCCCTGCTGTGCCCTGAGCCTGCACAGCCCCACAGACCCACCACAGCAGCAGACCCCACAGGCAGAGCTGATGGGAAACCCCTGGTGCCCATCCCTCTGGCACACAGCCTGCCTGTCACCACCCAGGAGGATAGCCCAGTTTCAGTCCCATGCTGGGAACAGAGCTGGGTCCTGGGGGACTCAACCAGGGCACAGATCAGGCCAACAATGGCTTTTTTTTAATTCTCAATGAGGCTCAGCCCATCCAGGGCAGGGATGGAGGAAGGCTACTCACATTCCCTGGAGGTGCAGGGGGCCATGGCGGGCTGAGGAAGAGGAAGGTGGCACCAACCAGATGCACACTGGAGGAGGGAGAGCAGGGCACATTTGTGGGACACAGGGAAGGCGCAGAGCTGTGTCTTGGGGCAGGCAGCTTGGGGCTCCTGTTGTCCTGTATTTCCTCCTGCAGGCTCCAGTTCCCATGGGAGCAGCCACGCTCCTTCACTTGCCCTCAGTGAGCTGAAGCAGGAGGAAGGCTAGGAGCAAGGAGCTGTGCCAGCACCCTGCTGGCACCACCGAAGGGATGTGCAAGAAAATCAGGGGCAGGTCAGTGGCAGAGGGCCCTGGGGAGATCTCAAGAGAGAAGGCACCCAGAGACCCTTTTTCCCCACTCTATCCTGTGCAAACATCTTCCACCCCTGTGGGTCTCAGCCTGGATGTGAGCATGTCTTGGGGCACCCATCAAGCACAGTGTCTCAAAACAACCCAGGGTGCCTGACACCCCCAATTCCCATAGGCTCACCCCACTGGGGTGCAGGGATTGAGAGGTTTTGGGGATTGCTCTGTTATCCTTGACGTAGAAGCAGCCATCTCCACACCATAAAGGATACCCTGGCCTTGACCAGTCCTAGCACTGAGCACAGTGGGTGCAACACATCCACAGCACAGCATGGCCACCACCACCATGTACCTGGAGCAGCACTGCCGAGAAAACCAGCCTTCACACTCCAGCAGGACGGAATGGAGAGGCAGGGACCCCCCTGTCACTCCTACCCCCTTCCCACCATGGGATGGGTACCGCGGAAAGATGGATGCTGGTGGTGGGGAAAGCCAGTCCTGATCCCCCTGCATCCTCCTGCTCATCAGCAAAGGGACGTTGCATGCGTGGTGGCCTGGCCCCCCTCCACCTCCTCCAGCTCGTACTCCTCAGCGTCAGAAAGGGGCAGACCGTTGGTGCCAGGCATGGGCTCACACTCGGTGCTGCGGGTGGTGGTGCGGGTGATGCTGGGTGAGTATTTCCGTGACTGCGGTAGGCGGTGGCCGGGGTGGCACATCACCTCTTTGAACATCTCCCGGAAACGGGTGGACATCAGGTTGTAGAGGATGGGATTGGCAGCTGAGCTCAGGTAGAAGAAGACTCCTGAGATGATGTGGACGTACTGGAACATGTGGAGCATGTGGTTGGTCCAGGTGGAGACGAAGCTCCAGACGAGGCGGTCAGTGTGGAAGGGGGCCCAGCATATCCCAAACACCACCACCAGCACAACTGTGGGGAGATGAGGAGCTGATGTTAGACAGGGCTCAACCCATGGCAACCTCCAGTCCCTTGACAAGCACTCCCCAATTTCACCTCCAGCCATAGCAAAGAACACCCCAGAAAAGCACGGGAGAGAGGAAAGGGGAGCGGGGAAGCCCCCTCCCCAGTGCCTTTTTGACTTGTCATGGGAGGACTGGAAGTCTGGGCAGGATCTCCCTTCCTCCATCTCCTGCCAGGGCTGCTCCAGTTGCTGCTGTGCCACGTTTCCATTCGCCATGGGCAGGCAGACGGCTGTGCCACAGCCCCTATGGACATGCAGCACGGCTAGGGGACACTCCTATGGGCACCCAGCTTCTGGGCACCCCACCACCTTTGCCAGCAAAGTCTAAGGAGCTCTTCTTTTGTGCTCTGGTTTTGTTTTGGTTTGTTTTTTTTTTTATAACCCAGCTCTGCTGATGGAAAGGAAAGGGGGCGATGTGTAGGTAGTCCTGGGGTCCCCTCCCCTGCCCTGCCATACCCATACCGTGCCACATCTCCATGGCACACGGGGACAGGTCCCCCTTTGTCCCTCTCCCAGCCCCAGTACCAGGGTAAGTGGAGTTACCACTTGTCTGGGACAGGACAGAGAAGCAGACGTGGCCCCGCCAACGGACTGGGCTGGGCAACCCGCCATCGCTGTGCCGTCACAGGGCTGGGAGCATGCGGAGGTCAGCGTGCCAGGGAGAGACAGCTACCCAATGTCAGCCAGCTCCTGCTGCAAGGAAGAGGGGCAGAGGCTGCGGGGACAGGGCTGGGGAGGGGAGCAAAAGCACAGGGCAGCGGAACAGAGGGATGCTCCAGTCCAGCCTTGGGTCAGTGCTTCACTGTCCTGGGATGGTCACAGTAACTGTGTGGCTGGGTAGGAACTGGTTCCTCTCTGGGAAATCCCACCACCACCACATGAGTGGTTTGGGTTGGTGGATGGTGGATGGAAAGCAGCGCTTTCCTGGAGGAGGGGAGCTTTTGCAGCTGAGCAGGAGTTGGCACAAACAATCCCCACTGTTGGACCAGAGCCACCAGATCTGCCTTTGCCCTGACACCCTGTGAGCTAGCCCCACAACCTTCCTCAGGGTTGACCCAGCCTCAGTTTCCCCCAGCACCCTCCAAGAATGGCCTTGGAAGATACCCCCTGGCTCTGCCCATCCCCAGCATCGGACTCACACAGCATCTTCGTGACCTGCCTCCTCTTCACTTTCTTTTGCCCGTGGGTGTTGTGACAGTCACGGCTGCCACCAGATTCGGCTCCCAAAGCCTCCAGCATCTTTTCTTTCTTGAGCTGTAGGCCAATGAGCAGGTAGAGGATGCTGATGGTCCCCATAGGCAAGAAAAAGAAGACAATGGTGGTAATCTGGATGATGAGGTTGTAGGTCAAGCGCGGCTTCACCAAGGTGCAGATCTCTGAATCGGGCACCCGCCCTCGGCCGGGCACATAGAGAGGCTGCAGCCCATGGAGGCTGGTGTTGGGGATGGAGCAGATGACCGACAAGACCCAGATGGTGACAATGACCCTCTTGGCATGATTTCTGGTCACCACATACTTAGCCTTGAGTGGGTGTACCACAGCGATGTAGCGCTCCACACTCAGGGCCGTAACATTGAGGATGGAAGCAAAGCAGACGGCCTCAAAGAGCAACGTCTTGAAATAGCAGCCACTGGCACCCAGCAGGAAGGGGTAGTTGCTCCACATGTCATACAGCTCCAGTGGCATCCCCAGCAGCAGCACCAGCAGGTCAGAGATGGCCAGGCTGAACAGGTAGTAGTTGGTGGGTGTCCTCATGAACCGGTGCCGGAGGATGACGATGCAGGTGAGCGTGTTGCCCACGGCTCCCACCACGAAGATCAGCAGGTAGATGACACAGACAGGGACAAAGAAGCTGGACCGCCGAGGTCCCAGGTACTTATCTCGCAGCTGCTCCTCTGTCAGGTTGGCATCCTTGAGGTCGAACAAGGTCTCTGGGTGAGTCCTGTTGCAGAGGTCGGGGCTGATGGGCTCCACAGGAAAGTCTCGCTGGGGCAGAGGGAACTCGGGCCCGGAGCAGTTGATGTAGGGATTCATGGCTGCGGAAAGATAGAGAGTTTTGCCAGATGCTTTCCCAATCTCTCTGCTGCTCCTACTCCCTCTGCCCCTCTCCCTGTTGGTGTCAGGGTGCCAGGATCACCACAGCTTTGCACCTTCTCCCCCATCCTGCCCCAGTCATAGCCTTTCCTTTGGGAAGCCACCCCAAATCTCCCTCAAACCTCCCTCCAGGGTTCCCAAGCGCTCCTTGCCCCATTACCCATCCAGAAATAACCCTGACAGCTCCCCAACCCCCCTTGATCCCTTTGCCCCATCATCAGGGGGATCTCAACAGGGCTGTCCCCTCTCCCTTCTCCCAAAGCAGAGCAGGATACAGCCCCAAAGCCAACCCCAAAAATCGATCCCAGCTCCAACTCTACCAGCTGTGCAGAGGGGCTGATGGGGCGACCATAAAACAGCTGGAGGGAAAATCGATTTTCCAACCCAAGAACGACTTACAGTTTGTTGGGAAGCTCCAGATGAAGGCTGAGGTCCCACCACTCCTGCACCGGACAGGATTGGGCTGGGGAGGAAGCGTGGGAGGGGATGGAGACTTCACTGCCTTTAGAGGCAGGCTAACGAAATCCTGCCGCTGCTCTCCCCTCAGAGTTCAGCCCAGAGAAGCTGCCTTATCCACTTAGCCACCTTCTTCCTCTTGTCCTCCCTCAGCAGAGAGGCTGGCAGGCAAGTTGGGGAGTGCCGGGGGCTTCCTCTCCCACTCTTGGGCAAGCAAAGCCCGGTGCTGAAACCTTACACCTGCCAGGGGCTGGCTCGTTTGCAAAGCAGCACTGCCGAAAAGATGCTCTTCAGAAAGAGAGAGGAAATAACGTTAAAGTAATAAACTCCATCGACTCTAAAAGAGTCCCGGGGGAGGGCGGTGCGGCTGTCTCTAGCCCCACCAGCAGCCTTTGCAAGGCCGGAATTTGCCATTTGCGTGGCCTCCGTGGTGAGTAAGGTATCGATCAGCTCCGCTGCCGTCCTGACACCGCCAGCTGCGGGGGCCCGTGCGGAGCCCGGTTATCCAGGCTCATCCAAGGGAGATGCTGACAGACCCAGAGGCTTCCTGAGGTCTCCCTGCTCCCAGATGTGCAGCCCCTGGGGCTCCCGGATCACTCCCCCATGGAGCAGGAGGCTCCAGCCGGCTCCCGTCACACTTTGGTGGAGGGAGTTGCAGCGCCCACAGCATCACCCCTCGCTCCTCTCCCTCCCTGCACCCAGTGTCTGTCTGTCTGTGCTCCTGCCTATCCTCTGCGCTGGCACCCTGTCCTGCTGATAACCCCCTGGTCACACGCATGTATACACGCATGTACACAAACATGCACACAAATAAGCGCGCGCACACACAAGCACACAAAGACGCGTGCAAACACATAAACACACTCACGCCTTCCCGTGTCCCACGGACGCGTGGCGGGGCTGCGTGTCTCCACTCAACCCGCGGGTCCCCTCTCCTCCACCACGTGCTTTATCGGTCCGAGCCCAGCCTGGAGCCGGCGGAGCCCACGGGTGCCCGCCCCCGAGCCCGCATCCCGCCCGACGGCTCCTCCTCGCCTCCCTGGCCCGCCCCGGCTCTGCCGCTGCTTCCCGCTCCCTGCCGACGGAGGAGCGGAGCGAGCGCTCCCCGGCTTCCCCACGAACGGGTTCTCCTCCCGCCCTGGCACCCCCGGAGGTCGGGACGGGGGTGCGGGGTGTGTGTGACAGCGGAGGAGGTGGGGTCTGTGCCTGGCGGGAAGGGGATCGGCGGCTGCGCATCGCTCCGCCGCTCCATGCGACGGCAAAGGGCATTGCCACCCCCGCGGGACGGGCAGACACCCGTGGGCACAGATACACACATTGATTCCTTCATCCCTTCCAAAGGCGGCAGGGCCCAGGGGGACCCGGTGTCCCATGTTCCCCCGGGAATGACACCTTGAAGGGCTCCGACATTCTAGGGGACCCTTCTCAATTCAGGCTGTCCCAGCGCCACCCTCACTGTGCATGTTTGGCCAAGCCAGGCAGGATGGAGCCGGAAAAGCCTCTACTGGGACTGAGTTCAAGCAGGCAGGACAGGGATGTTGGAGAAGGAGCCTGGAGAGACCTGCTGATGAGCCCCTGCACAGCTTAGTGCACCACTGAGCCCGGTGACTGTGGCCGGGCCATGAGGAGCTGCCTGGATTTGGTGGCCTCCAGCACCAGGACACTGCCTCTGGCTGGGGTCTTGCACCCCCAAATCCCTTTCCTGATGCCAGAGCACACAGCAGCCAGGAGTAGCACCACTCACTCCTCACCTCCCACCCTGCAGCCCAAGAAGAAACCGAGGCAACAAGTTCCTACCAGTGCTCTCCTTCCCAATGTCTGCAGGAGCACTCTGCCCCACCGCTGTTGTGAGGGAACCAAACAGGACCTGGTTGTAACCAGATATGGTTGGCAGCGTGTGGCTGGGCACAATTGTCCCCAGGGCCACTCGCACAGGCTGGCACTGGGGCAAATCACCCAGCACGAGCCCTGCTCAGGAGCCACCCACATGGACTGCACAGCCTGGCACGCTGTCCCAGAGCGTCCTTGGGCTACAGGGTGCCAGCTTCACGCTGGGGAGGGACTTGACACCCCATTTCCCTCCTGACTGGTAAAACAAAACCAAGGAGAGCATCAGATGACAGGGACATGGAGGAAGGGGTGGCAGGTGGGGACAGTGAGCATCAGACAAGCTCAAGGGGACAGCACACATACAGTAGGAACTGGTGCCCCAGAGTCCTGGAGACATTTTTCCTCCCCAGTTTACTAAGACACAAAGAACCTAAAAGTCTTGAGAGTGCCTGGCCTCTGCATGGCTGGCAGCAAGGACAAAACCAGCCCACAGCCTCCCTGGCCTGTGGCCTGTTGTGCTGGAGTGATGGATCTGTGCCTGGCTCTGTCCCCGCTGGGTGGACATGATGGGGGGTGGAGGAAGGCCATGGAGACACCAATGGAGCCATTGCTGCAGCACCACACGCCAGTGCCAGCACCAAAGAGCTGGGAGTCTGGGTCTGTAGCAGAGCTCAATCCTTTCACTCAAAGAAATTTCAGAGCAGGCAAAGGATGATAGGACAAGACCAGCAAAGCTCTGTGTCAGCTTGGTGGCCCTAAGCTGGCCCTGCCTCTTCTCCCAGCAGCAAACAAGAGAGAAGCTGGCTAAGCGAACACGCAGAGGGCAGGAAGGGTCCAGGGCTGCCCTGAGACGTGACTTTCCTCAAGACATCATCTCTTGCAGCAGAGGAGCTACTGAAGCCAAAGGGCTGGAGGGTAAATGGGTGCAAACAAGACATTATGCAAGGAGAAAAACAAAACAAACAAACAAAAAAAACCCAAAAAAATCAAAAAACAAACAAGCTGGAAATAATGTCTGAAACTGGACAGGAGGAGAGGTGCTGCCTGCTCCTATGGGAGCAATAAAGGCAAAGAAACCTCATCCTCTCTGGGGATGGAGGCACACTAAAACCCAGGGGTTTATATCACAGAGCTGGTGACAGCAGGGACATCAGCAGGATGACACTAGCAGGGCCTCAGTGGGCCTGGCTCAACAGATGCTGGGGTGGGTGATGCTGCTGGGGAGCTGGCACATGTCAGGCCACAGCACACAGCTGGCAGGGCCAGAAACAGTAGCCGATGGGCATGGATTTCTGTCCCTGCCTCCAGATTGTGCACAGGCTGCTTCTTCCCCAGGGGACGCCTAAGGCTAGGGTCGGATCCGTACTGGTGCAGAGGCAGGTTGTGCTGTACCACTGAGGCACCAGGAACCTCAGCAAAAGCCCACTTGAGGAATTGCATCAGGAGATGAAGCATTCCTGTAAATATCTCTCTCTTTCTTCATCTTTTCTCTCTCCCTTCCACCCCTTCTCTGCCTCCCTGTTTTCTGGCCGCCCTGCTGAGTATGGACACATGCAGCCAGCTCCCAGCACAGTCCCAGCAGCTCCCCAGGCACTGTGCACCATGGCATGGCCATCTCCCCCATCCTGGGGCAGAGGCTATTCCTTGTACACAGCAACAACACCTCCTGGTCCCTGTCCTGTTCCTTGCCCCTGCCCAGGCTTAGCTGCAGGGTAGTCCCTGGGGACCCCACTGAGCTCAGTATCTACATCCTTGTCCCTGCAGGACATGGGGGTGAAGGGACATCTGCTGGAGCGTTTGGAGGTTGCTTGCGTTGGAGCAGAACAACGGGGAAGCTGCTGAGCTCTTACCAAACTTCAACATCTGTTTCCTTGCAGTCTCCTTTCCCAGCTGAAGACAACAGGCATGTGGGTAAGGATGTCTGCAAGGACCAAAGACCAGACAGGCTCACTCAGAGCTGAACCATGGGTCCTTTTGTCCCCACCAAGTTGCTAGATCCTGGCTTCCAGGTGACAGCGGTTCTCTTCATCCTGCTTGCCCATGGTCCAACTCTCCCAGCCTCAGTTTTGCTGGGACACCAGAACCACTGCACTGGAGATCCTTCTCTCTTTGCCTCCTCTTTTCCTCCACTATTGCCATCAGCCTGCTGAAGCATCCCCCACAACAGCTGCTCCCACCCTGCCTGGTATCCATTCTCTTTGGGAAGAGTTGGTAGCTCTCAGGGACAGGACATCACTTCTTTCCCTCGGCAGCTCTGCTTCTTGCTACACACACCCCTCACACACACACACCCTGCCAGAGTCCTCATGGGCCTGACAGCACTTCACAGCAAGCTGTTCTGGTTTTTAATTTTCTGATAAACCAAATAACCAGAAGATAACAACCCCTCTTCCATTACTGCCTCCACGCACTCCCAATCCCCCCACTTAAAGAGGGCAAACTGCACATGGCAGCAGGATATTTCCCTTATCGGGCACTTGATTATGTTAACCCTTCCTGGGGAGGCAGCAGGGGGGGATGGCCAGTCACACACAAACACATCTCTCACCATGACCCATGAGCCACAGCCTGGCTGTTTCCATGGTCAGAGCACCTCTGGGCTGGGAATTTCATCAGCAAGCTGGGGGCACCCATGAGGCTTCCTACATAACCCCAGCCCAAGGTGTCTCCCCAGTCTTCCTCCTGCTCCCTGCTGCATATCCATCTTTTTCCTGGGAGCCAGACAGTGTAGAGGATGTCAGATCCCTCCATAGGGACGTTAAGGCTGGAACCCAGAAGTTGATCAAGGCCAGCTCTCCAGCATCACCAGGAGAATTAAGAGGCAAAAGAGAGGACAAGCAGCAGCTTTGAAGCTTGAGAGCTCCAGCCCTAATAACCAACTCCTAGCTCTTTTCAAGGTCACATCACTCACAGTAATTGTGGGGCAGAACAGCACAGGTTTTTATAGACCTGTCTGTGCTTTGTCCCCTCGTTTCTTCCCCTGCTTTGCAGTTTTAATTAACACACCCTCTGGCCCTGAGCACAAAAAGCCACCAAGCCACAGAGTGACACTGCACAGGAGAAGGAAACCAAAGCACAAACAGTCACTTGTCCTTTTGTGTCATTCTGCAGCACGCAAGAGCCTCCAGGGTTCATCCCTCACCGCCACTGAAGCAAGCGGATGAGCAGCCCCTTCACAGGGTATCACTGTAGCAAATCTTCCCAGGCAGGGGCAGTGAGCACAGATAGAATGGGGGTATGGAGTTTTGGGACAGGAATGAACCCTCTCCCCTTGGAGAAGCTGCCGCCCACAGAGATGTAAGAGGGGATTCTCTCCCTCCTGGGAGCTGCCTACTCAGAGGTGACCCTCTTTAGTCACCTGGAGCCGATGTATCCAGAGCGCACATCTCACAGAGCAGGAGGATACTTGTTTCAGTCCCCAAAGCTAGGAGGGGTCATTTGGATACACAGGTCACCAAAGAGACCTGAATCTGGGTAGTTTTGCAGTAAGGTAGCTGGAGGTAAATGCAGGTCATTTAAGTGGCCTTTCTATAGCAGTGCTGATACCATTTACTACTCAGCAGAGCCCATTCACATTCTTGTCTGGTGTGGGACACTCTCCTCTAGTAATGTTTTTGGCTATCACCACTCTGTGTGTTTCCAGCCACTAACTTTCTAGAGGCCTTTTACCACTATGCAAAAGTTGTTCCCAGTCCCAAAGATCTCATCTCAGGATCACTACCCTCACCCTCTCTGCTCTTGTGCAGCTGAGGTAGGTGACAACCTCTTCCTCTACTGGCAACTCTTTCTAGATTTCCATGTCCCCTTTTCTGAGCTGATCATAGCTTGCCAGCACCCTTTCCAGCATGCAGGCACCTGGCAAAGGAACCAGCAAGGAGCCCTTTCTTCCCCAGGACAGCTAACCATACCCCTGTGAGATGCAGGGTTGGTACCCCCTGATGCTCTTCCTCCAGGCGTGGGATCAGGGGGACAGGGAGCTGCTCACAGCAGTCATCCCATAAACCTGCTCCCAGCCCATGGTTGGTTTTTCCCTGTATCTACAACCCCACAGCTCATCTGAAACATTGCTGGGAAGGGCTTTTCTCCTCCACCCCAAAATGGGCTGAAACGAAAACAGAAAACCAGAATGGGATGGAAAAAAAAAAAAAGAAAAGAAAATAAAAAAGACCATTTCAATGTTCACTGGGATAAAGCAATCAGCTTTGTAAGGAGCAGCAAAATTGGACTCTGCTCCACAGCATGTGGCCCACAGGTCTGCTGGGGGGACAAGGAAGGCAGGCGCTCTCTGAGCAGGTATTTGGGCTCCATGGCAACCATAATTTTGCTAATCAGGGCCAGCACAGACTTGAAATGCTTTTTCACCTGGCAGGAGCACTGGGCTCTTGTAGGTCCCCATCAGGCTGGGTCGTCTGGGGGTGCTGCCTTGGCCATCACCCCCACACATGCAGTGATGGAGAAGGATGAAGGCTGGCTGCAGCCAGGGCATCCCAACAAGAAGCCACACAGCCCCAGCACTGCATCCCCCATCTAGCACAAGGCTGGAAACCATGTTTTTCTACAGAGGTTGGGATGAATCACCCAGGATCAAAGAAGCATCAGGTTATTTCTCTCCAAGCTGCAGATGTGTCTGTCAACCAGGGCTTTGCTAATAACACGGAATTTTCCTGCCTCCTCCTTACCACCTCCTTCAGCCTGTCTCACAACTGCTCCATGGCTCCATGCAAGGTCAGCAGAGGTGGTGGAGCAGATGCTGGCACCAGAAGCAGCAATGGAGGTCACATTTTGAACCCCTTTCCAGTATCACTGGGGAGGAGAGGTGCAGTTGCAAGCAGGAACATCTCACATTCCCTGGTCCCAATGCATAGGGCACAGCTACAGCCAAATTTTCCTTAGCCTGGAAAACCCCAGCTTGGGGAGCATGAGAGGCAGTTACAGCATGTCCCAGAGCTGTGACAGAGTACTCTGTGGGCCCAAGGAGCAGCAAACAAGCCATGGTGGAAATCCCTTGTTCTGGCTGAAAGCTGCTCCATAGCAGAGGCTGCGACACACTTAGTGGGCAGGAGGGGCTCAGCCCCTGGCCAAAGCAGCCCTGCCTTCACCCAGCAATACAGCCAGGCCAGGGAACATCCAAAGGAGCATTTCACCAGCTGAAAATATCCCATCCAGCCCATAATGGGCTTGGGATCACCTCAGCTACAGCAAGACCTTCTCTGGAGCACATTTAAATGGAGCATGGATCCAGGGCATGTTCCCAAGAATCAAGGAGTCACTTTATGGCCTCTATTTATCCCCTTCCAAACTTCCTCCTTCGTGAGTTATCAAAGATAGATAACTACATGGCACAGCTCAGGAACAGCCACCCTCTCCATCCTTTGGCTCAGAGCTACTTTGCATTTGCAAGTCGATTTAGGGTACCCACCAGGTCTGCCAGGATTGATTGCCACGACTTTTATTAGCTCTCCCACCCAGCCCACAGTAGATACACATTCCCTGCCTGCACATTGCTCTCGGCACCTGACTCATAAGCCTTTAATTTGGACTGGGAAGAGGTTTTCAGCTAGAAGGAAGAGCAGCTGCCCGAGCTCTGCGAAAACCTTGTTTGTGAAGAACACTGGGCAAGGAAATAATACCTCTGTTATCCCGTTTGCCACATAGTGACTCACTCTCCCACTCAAGATCAAACCCTCCAACCCTAAAGAAAAAAAAAAACCAACCAAAAAGATCCCCAAAAACAAACCACCAAAACCCAAAACAGCTACAACATCCTCCCTAGGAAACACAAATGTGGCAGCAAATAGAGATGTAGGCTAGAAAGAGGGAAACTCATCATGGGGGGGAATATTTTCCACTGGATGCTGGCAGCTTTACTGGCTCACTAGGAGGAAAAAAAGGCCTGGGGATAAGAGGGTGATTGCTTTGGGGAGAGGAGCAGCAAGTTTTCACCATATCTGCAGCATTCTCTTACAAGGGACTGGAAAAGTTGCATGGGGCAAGTGGGAGTGGTAAGGCAGCTCTGGACAGGGCCCCACTGATTTGGTGGCCACCCTGTCACCTGAAGTGTCACAGCAGTTCCAGACACAGCGATTCAACCAAGTATGGACCCTAGTACTGATGGTAAAGGGGTGGGGTCTCCCAGCAGAGCTCGGCTCAGGGTGCCCAGTGAGGCACCAGCACTGGGCCAATCCTCCATACAGACCTGCCTGTCCCACATGCCATCTTCAAAGCCCTTTTCACATGGCCACAGAGCCCAACTGCCAGGCATGACACAAGTTGCTCTCCTTCCATCTCCTCTGTTCAAGAGCTACCAAGCTCTGCTCCAGCTCCTGGGACAGGTTTTTACTCTAAGCCTCACTTTCCAGGCACTGATAAACTTCAGAGCTAATTTTTTCCAGGCTTGATCTGTATCTGAAAGATAAATTCAATTCAAGGCAGTGGGACACATGCACATGCTTTCATTTTTTTTTTTTCCAGCACAAAGTTTGTGCTTCAGCTAGGGAGGAACAAAGCTCAAGGCTCACCATGAGATCTCTGAGTTGCTGATGGAGCAACTGTAACATGAATGGAAGTGGCCTGAGCCCCCAGGAGGAAAGAAAACTACAAATATGAGCAAACAGCCTGAAATACTCCTACCCACTAAGAAGTTATGTAGAAAATTGGGGGAGCCAGCAGGGTCCAACTCTGAGCACAGGCAGCAAACAGCACCTCAATTTGCAAGGTGGCTGCCAGCAAGTGCTGTCAAGCTAGAGAGCAGGAGATGCTCGAGCTCCACTGGGGAGGGTGGTGGATCCAGCACATTCACAAACTTGTAGCGTTTTGCTGACAGCAAATTGGAGCTGGGTACAAGAAGAGCTCCTGGGTGAGCTCCCAGCCCACTGTATAGCCTGCCGGTCCCCTTTCATCAGAGGGAAGGGACAGCTGCAGAGGCCAGGGACTGAAGCACTCAGAAAACGTGATTTCCATGCTGGGATGGATCAAATATATCACACCAGCATGGGCAAGAGGAGAAATGCCACGGCCTGAGCTTTGCAGAGGCTACTGGCATCACCTCACCCCTCCAGTGGAGGTCACCAAAGTGGGCAGGCAGGAGTTGCCTGACAATGGCCTCCAAGGGTGACAGCTTACCACATGTCAAGGCCAGCTGGTTGCCCCTCTGAGATGAGATTACCTTTGGCCAACACCATGTCCCATGGTTTGCCCACCCCACCAAACCCATCAGGGCTGCAAAACACCTTCAGCCCAAACCCACAACTCTACCACCCACATCCTCCTCCCTGCCTCCCCCTGTGCAACCCTCACTGCCCTCTCTTTGGCCGTATTTGGATGGGGCACAGGGAAAAGAGCCAGCCTGTGCCTGCCATCACCATAAAGCACATGGTAACCACACACCTGGAGATGCTGGCAAACCCACCCACTCAGTGTGGTATAGGAGGGGCTAAACAAGAAACCACTGGGCCAAGTCACATCAGTTTAATTATGGCATGAGATGTGCAATGATGGAGTGAAGCCAGAGGTGAGGACACAGGCACTAATAGGTTAAGTGGGCACATGCAGGATGGCAGGTCTGGATGACACCCACCCCGGGGGACCACAGCAAGACATCAAAGTCAGCCTGCATTTAGCTGAGATATTGGGGATACCCAGGGGACGGAAGAAGATTAGGGATGGCAATTTTCTTTAAGTGGAGGAATAGAGATGAGAGACTCTCAGCCTGATCTCCACACTCAGAAAGAAACCAGAATGAATAATTAAACATCCCACCTGCAAGCACTGAGGATAACCCCAAACCCACATCTCACAAGTACAGCAGATAAAACTGGTCCAGTTCCTCTCTCCAGCAGGATGGCAATCAGTGGATGAAAACCATCAGGCAGGCACAGCCTCACACCAGGAGAGCTCCCAGTACTGTCCAGTACAACATGCTCCCAAAGTGGGGGAACAGGCTCTGGGGCAACTGTATGCACTCCCACTTCTGACTGGACCTACTGCTGCCGCCCCTGCTCTTTCCAAGCCTGGAAGCAGCAGCATGCCCAGGTACCCTATTAGCCCTTCCTATAACCTCTCTTCAGGCCAGTCCCAGCCCCTTTATAGGCCCGGGAAGCACCCACAGCTGGGCCAGGCAGGGCAGCACCTGGGTGCAGGGATGAGCTGGGTTAACCCTGTGCTCTCCAGCCACCAGCCCAATGCCACCCTCACCAGCAGCTCTAGAGGAGAGGGTCATGGACAGTTGTGCCTTCATATATTTGGCACACACATCTTAACTTCTCTGTCTCACTCCATCCCCATCAGCCCACTGTCCCATGCCTCTCTGTCCCTCTCTGTCCCTGCCTGCCACTGTGGTTCTAAGGGAATTCCTCTTTTCCCCTCTTTGAGGTGTTTCCCAGTCAGGCAGGCATCTTTCCTCATCCCAACTAGCCTGAGGGTGGTGTCAGGCTGTAGGAAAAGCCTACCACAGTATTTGGGGCACACACATCCTGCTTCCAGAATCTCTTGGACTGGTGGGAAGGATGTAGGGCACAAACTCAGCCCAAAGAAGGGTTTCTCTCCTGCTGGCCCTGCAGCTTTCAGATGGGGCTTCGCAGCCAGGCTCGGTAGCCTCCCAGAAGTGTCTTGGCCTCTGGTCACTTTTCATGGCACAAAGTCCCCAGGAGGTTGGCATTTCTCGCTATTCCTCCAGGAAGATACGATTAAATGCTGGAGCTGGCTGGGATTTGCTCTCCCCGGCTGTGCCAGACTTCTCTGGCAGCAGAGCTGAAAGGCAGCCTGATGCTTCCTGCCTGGATTTGGCTCTCATCCCGTTTACCCCATGCTTTTCCCCAGCCCAGGCCCCTCTGCCTCTTGCCAACCCCGTGACAGCCCCTTACTCTCAGCCCCAGCCTCTAGTGTACCAAAAATTTCCCGTGCATGGGTGAAGGCCTGAGACCTCCAGACCTCCCGACCGCTGCAGAAAGAAGCCGTTGCCAGTAGAAAGCAGGAATTTGGAGAGGACTTGGGTGGATTAGACACATGGCCAAAACACGGCACCTAATTCACTCAGGACTGGTGTGAATCCCATCCCACATGGCTGCTGCTAATGACAGGCTTTAAATAAACGAACAAATGCTGGGCAAATGGGAGAGATTTTCCTCTGGCACCATGTGGCATAGCTTGTGATATTTCTTCTCCGACTCTCTCTCTGCCCACTTCCCATTCCCATCTGGCAGTTTATTTCCATCCCGCTCCCTTTTCCCACCAACAATGTGTCCGACACTACCCAAACCCAGGGAACAGCGAGGTGTGAATGGGAAAAAGCTTCTGGTGTGATGCCACGATCTGCCTTTTCCAAGAGCTCCAGGATCATCAATTCAAGCCCTCCCCTGCTTTATGTCTGCATTAATTGAGACAAATTATGTGCACTATGAAGTGGTCAGAGCAGAGTTTCTTCGTTCCCCACTCTGGGTTTGGACATGGTGCTGGGTGATGTTTTGAACTGGAAGAAACTCAGTTGTCAGAGAGGTGATTTGAGGCCACCCAAAAGGTGTGGGAAACACCCTCTCTGCTACTGCAGTTACTGTTTGCAGACATGATTGACCTCACATTCATGGCACAGGCAGCTGGGCTGGGAAAGAGCACCAGCACAGGAGCACAGGCCCCAAGACAGGGGCTGTGAGCCCCCCAGACAGCCCATGGAGGGACAGACACGCAGGTTTTCTTTCTCCCTGGGGTGTGTGGCAACTGGAAAGGGGTTTACTGACAGGGTACAAAGCCACATGGAGAGGTGACGGTCTTCATTTGGCCTCCCAGGGCTGTGCCATGGCCTGGTGCCCCGACGCCGCGATGATGGGCGGCCGTGACCTGACCGTGACGTGGCCACGATTCGTGACATTTTGGCTCCCTCTGGTGGAAACGTGTGGGAGATCCAGCATGTCCCACGGCCACGGGCCATCACTGGCGACCAGCTGCCCCCGCCGGTGTGAGGTTCCCGGGCAGAGCAGGCATTTATCTGCATCCCCGCTGCGCTGCCATAGTGAGGTGAGGGGCGGTCGTGCTGTGCCTGCTCATTGCAGCCCCCCCAGGGACCTGGGTGGCGATGCCCACACGGCTGGGCATGGGCACAGCCAGTGATAGGGTCTCTGGGGACTTGCTGGCACAGTGACTCCCTGGGGAAAAGGGGGGCCTGGAGCAAATATGGGCTTGTTCATGGAAGGGTGTGGGGGGGTTGGTGGAAAATGTGGAAGAACAGGTAAGAAGCAGGGGGAGAAGGGGTATGAAATTGCAGGGGAGAAGGCTGGCATGCAGGGCAGAGTCTCTCTCAGGGCTGGGGAAGGGCAGAGCAGATGTCCCCAGCACCATCACATCTTTCTATGCCTGCCCAGAGGACCTGTGGGGTATCTTCACCAGATCAGTGGCAGCTTGTCTCCTTAATGCAGTCACAGTTGGAGGGTGGCCAGAGCAAGTGGGGTACAGAGGTGGAGGTGATGGAGTGAGGAGGGAGGGTGTAGCACCAGCGGCTGAGGAGGAAAAGCAGACAGCAGACAAGGTTTTGGTGGACATGGGGTGGTGGGAGGTGGACATAAACCCCCCCCCCGGTGCTCAGGACAGCCTGGGATAGCAGCGCTGCCAAGCCTGGTCCCTCCGGGCTGGAGAAGGCTGTGGAGCACAGAGACGGGGAGGAGGATTTTGTGGAAGTGTTGTGTGTCCACACGGTGGCACCAGACGCAGAGCAGTGTGTCCAGCTGGGGTGGCATGGCAGGACCACGCTGCGCCTCGGGGCTGTGTGACCCCATGCCTTAGAGAGACCATGGCTGTTTTGGCAGTGCCCCAGTCGTGGAGGGAGTTTAGGGTAAGTGCTGTGCAACAGGTTCCTGCCACCAGCTCGTCTTGGTATCCTTCCAGCTCCGGATGCTACTGCTTTTGCTCCCAGTATAGAAAAGGAGGGAAGTATCTAAAACCTGGTCCTTGTTTCTCCGCTCCATCCCCTGGTCTCCTCTGCTGTCAACTCTCTCCACAAACCTCACTTGGCTCAGGTGTGCACAGAGCCATCCTGCCTGGCCCACACCTCCTCACGGCATGGGCAGAGCCTCCCACCTCCCCATCCTACCAGACAAACCAGAGCCCCCTCCCTTGGCCCCAGACTGGCAAGTGTGGGCCAGGATCCCCCTGCTCCTCCACCTGCTGAACTCCTCCCATAAGGATATGGGGTCCTTCCTCTCTCCCTACTGCAGCCACAATTTCCCAAGCCCCTCCCCATAAGACAATGCTCATTAGTAGAGGATGAGGCCTCCAGAGGGTACTTCAAGGAGCCCAGAGCAGTCTTGGTGGCCTTCTGAAGGAGCTCACCCTTTGTTCATGGGCTTCCACAGGGTGGGGACTTTCTGCTGCTCACAGCTTTGCCTGCTTTGTGGAGGCTCAGTGAGGAGTCTTCTTTGTTGGTCTCTGCAGCAGTCCAGGGGGTTCAACACAGCAGTCTAGGGGGTCCAACTCAGCAGCGATGCAAACAGCACTTCCTGTGCCATTGGCAGGACAGGCATGTGTCCCAGATTGGGCTGCAAGACCCTTTCATCCCCTACTCCACCCCCCAGCCTCAGCTTCAGCCAGACCCATCATCTCCATGATTTTAGCAGACAATCCCTTGCCTGCTCTCTCCCCAGCTGCTCCCCATGCTGGGGAGTCACCCAAGCTCCCCATCCACATCCGCTTCCTCCCCCAGGAGCCCCCCAGCCCCAGTAAGCTCAGCAGCTGTTTAACCGTCAGTGAGCCAAAATCCCGTCACAGCAAACAGCATCTCGGCACAGTCTCACGCTCCTCCGTCTGCCTGCCTCCATCTGCCAGCTCTTGTCCTACATCTCAACTGGCAGCACCCTGTGAGCAGGGTCTGCCCTTTCCCTGTCCCTCCCACTCCGTCCTGCCTGTGCAGGATGGAGATTTGTCTTGAAGGCCTCTCGCTACAAGGCTTTGGAAGTGACAGGGAGGCCGGGGAGTGAAGGAAGACACTGCAGGACACCCAGTTTGGCTGATCCTTCACCAAGAGATGCTGAGCCATTAACCCCAAGCAACCCCCTTCCCACTCAGCATCCTTAGGAGGGCTCAGGCCGCATATCCCAGCTTTCCCTATATCCTCTATCCAGCCAAGCCGGCCGCTGCATGCCCTGCACGGTTCTCACTAAGTAGCTTTGGCTAAATCCCCAGCCGGAGGAAGCTGCTAATCCCCATGGCTTCATGGCAACTGGGATCACCAGCAGCACTGGTGTGGCAGGCAGCTTCAGGGATGGCATGGTGGAGGGACAGGACAGATCCACAGGGAAAGGGGCAATGAGTGGGCATGCCCACAGATCCACCACTGCCAGCCTGGTGGAGCAAAGCCACCCAGTTGTGACCCTGCCTGGCCCAGTCAGAGTCCCAAAGTGGGGAGCAGGAGGGGAGCAGGGATCTGTGCCTCAGAAGGAGCAGCTCCACTGCTTTCCCCAAAGCAGATGTCATGGCTTAGGAGTAAATCACCTCCAGCTGGAATGCGAGCTGGGTGACATGTAAACCCCACGGCCTCCCAGCAGCCATGGGGACTGGGATCACAGCAGAAACTGGGCTGCAGCTTCAGCACTGATGCTACCTCAGTGGGTCCCATCACCCCCAGCTGACCCCAACCCACCCGTGTCCTGCTCCCCACGGATCTCAGCCTCACCGCTGCCTCTTTCCACAGGGAAGAGCATTTCCCGTGGAATGAGAGGACGTTCCCAACACGGGCAGCTTTTCCGCCAGGATTTCTAAAAATAGTAACTCAGGCCGAGCCAAATTCATAATGATAATAAAAATAAAATCTTTATTCTCCTTTTTTGACCGTTTTAATGCAAAGCTTTTGCAGTTCCTCCGGGGAGGACACGCACCACCCTCCCCGGCACTGATGCCTGCCCCCCACCCTGGGGAATGAGTGGAACACCAGGATCCGTGTCTGCGGCGGGGGTATCGGCTCCCCGCGCCGGCCGGCGCCGGCGCCGGCCCCGGGGACCGCCCTCCAGCCGCAGACCGCCCTGCCCGGCCTCCGGCCGCCCCCCGGCCCCACGGGAGGCCCCGCATCCCCCTCCTCACCTCTCCCCCTCCCGCACCGTCCCGTC
>VXBJ01000871.1:40384-60641 GCA_013400055.1 Nycticryphes semicollaris | reverse complement strand
GGTGTAAAAAGGGCCATGTCCTGGGCAAAGCATCTGGTGTGAGATGCTTCCTGCCCCCCAAGCAAACACCCTTCACCCCCCATAAGGTGCATCCTTACTCCCCACCTAATAGGGGCACCCCTCACCCTGGCAAACATTGTCCCAGGTTCTGTGGACCCTCTCCTGTGACTCTGAGCCGTGGATGTCCCACCAGCCTCAAGTGAGGCCAGGGAAAAGGAGCAGGGTTTTTTTTGACCCTTGGACCTCTCATCACCAGTCCCCAAACTGGGAAGGTAAGCCTACGCGCATAGAGGTGACCAGTGCCACCAGAGGCCTTTGCAGAAATTAATTCCCAGCGCCACCGGTGTTCCCAGTGGGATTAGCCACTAGATAGCACTCTTGCTTTACAGAGGGGCAAGGGAGCTGGCAGGTATTTGGCAGCAGGGAGAGGGGATGCTGAAGGCAGCCTGTTCACCCACCACGCATGACATAATCCCAAATGGGGTGGGCTGCAGCTGCTGGGAGACAGCCAGCTCCTCCGGCCCCTCTACCAGCCAAAAATAACCATGGCAGGGTGACTTTCAGCAGGGAAGCTTCTTTGAAGGCTGTAGGGACAGGGTGCTGTGCGCTGAAATGCAGCCGCCTCCAGGGCGGTGACTGCTCATCCCTTGGGATGAAAGCAGCAATGACGAAAGGGACGCTTCTGATGGGGGAAAAGGGCTGGGTGTCCATTTTGCAGCTTCCCTGGACGCAGTCCCATCAGCGGGACAACGATCCCCTTTTCGGGATGGCTGCCTCCACAGGGCAACCCCTCCATGCAAGGCACTCACCATCGCTGGGAGAGGCCGGGCTCGTCCCCATGACCCAACACATGCTGAAAATTCCCCTTGTGCATTAATTTCCCTCCCAGTCGCTGTGACTCATGCTCTCTGGCTGCCTGTTTACAGGCTGCTTTCCCAAGGCCCCTGTGGAGGCGATGGCCAGTTGGGAGGAACTGGGCTGCTCTCCCAGGTCCTCAAGGGAAATCCCCCGCCCCGAGGTCTGGGATGTGGAGGGAAGGGGCAAGAGTCGGACACCTGTGTGCTGAGACCTCTCTGAAGGGATGAAGGTCACTGTGCATCCCAAAGACTGGCTACACCAACAGACGGGCTACACCCAGGAGCCCGGGGTGATGCCAGGGCTGGCACAGCCATCCTGCCTGGCATTGCTCTGGCAGCCGGCCGCCTGCAGGGCAGAGGTGGGTACCACCCACACAGCTCCATCTCCAAAAGGTCAAGCGTCACCAGCTTGGAAATGGTCCCCACACCACCTCCCTTCCTCTTCCATCAGTGGGTATCTGGTGTGCCAAGCTCCCTTGGGCCAGGGATGGGTGGAAGGACCCCAGGAGGGTGGCAAAGGGATGGGAGGGCTGATGGCAGGGGAAGGGCAGGAAGGTGGGGGGAGCCCCAAGGGCTGGTGTGTTGTCCTTGAAACAGCCCCAGAGGGAGGTTCCCGATGAGTGCATCCTGGCTGGCTGTGCATCCAGGCCCTGCCTCCCTGGGGATGCTGAGGCACTGGGGGGGGGGAGCCGGGGGGGGGAGGCTGTGCTTTGTGGTTTCACGGTGCATCTGTGCTCTTTGAATCCCCATGTGAATGTGGAGGTGGTAAAATGTCACCAGCTGGGCCGCGGGGAAAGGGGACGGGCACATAAAACCCCAACAAAGGGCAGCCATTGTCTGGGGAGAGGCAGCAGGGGGCCAAGCGGGGGAGCCCACTGCATGCCCTGCAGCTCCCCCAGCTCCCACCACCCCACAGCTCAGGTGCCAGATGAAAAGGCAACTTTATCCCCCACCCGAGCCCCCAGTGGAAAGTGATGCAGATCCCCGGCATCTCAGAGCATGGCTCAGATGTGCCCCCCAGGGAAGCAGCAGAAGGCGGAGGGGTGCACAGTGTGCCCAGCCCCCTGACCCCACTCCAGGCTGCTGGGGCCACTCTCCCTCCCTTCCAGCCCCCCATTCCTACGTCCTGGCAAGCCTAGCCTGCGTGGGCAGACGGGACGATGCTGCTCGGGTGTGAGGAGCAGCCTGGCCCCTCGCCTGACTCTTCCATTTCAGGGCCTTTTATGGCCATCATCTCTGGCAGTGTGGCAGCCAGGGTGGCTTCCCAGCCCACCGGGTCCCTGCCAGGCAGGGGGAAGGCAACACTGGCGGGGTCACTCAGGGGTGCCTCGAAGCTGGCTCACCCTTTGCAGTCCTGAGTGTTAGGTCCTGCCATGGAATGGCAGCATTTTGGGGGCACCCTATCGGGCACACTGCCAAGTTTATGCCTGCTGCCGTGCACTGGGATGGATGGATGGATGGATGGATGGATGGATGGATGGATGGAGCGAGGGATACTCCCAGGTATTCGACAAGGACAAGGGTGTTGTGAATTCCACAGGATCCCGAATGCAGGAACTGTGGTATAAAAGGCCTCCTCCACGGCACAGGGCTGAACACCCCATTCCAGCTTTGAGGTGAGGTGCCAGGGAGCTGGCGGGCATCCAGGTCAGGTTGGGTGGAGGGAGGTGACAGCCATCCCAAGCCCTCACCTCTGTCCACAAGCTGATGAGCTCCTGTGTTCCATACCAGGGCCCGCTGCACGCAGGCAGAAGTGAAGAAGTCCCCCAGCCCCAGGATGAAAGGTGCTGCTGCAAACACCACCCATCATTTCCTCCTCTGTGGCAGGAGCTATGGAACAGGTTTTTCAGCAAGCCCCTGGCACGGTGACAGGACAGGGAGAGGCCGGGAAAGGCGCCAGCCGAGACTTGGCACTGCTGGCCGGAGCAGCCCCATGTGCCGCTGCGAGAGGGGCCCCCCAGATCCCATCAGGAAACTGAGTTGGATCAGTGCTACAGGGTGCCATGTGGGCCACTAACCTCAGCCAAAACTCCCTGAGCGGTAGCTGTAGGGCAAAACATGCTGGATTTAGTGCATGCATGGGATTAGGACCCAAATCCACCCACCAGCTCCAGCGAAGGGACAGGGACAGAGATGCTTGTGGTGGCTGAGAAAGGTGGTCAAGGCTGCAAGGTTGCATCCTGTCCTGCTGGGGGTCAGCAGTGAGATCCCCCCTCCCAGCTGCAAACCAGGGTCCCAAATAGGGTCCCCGTCCCCATTCCCNGTATCCCAGTGTGAGCACAAGTGTGGGAGTGTGCAGGGCTTTGACGCAGGAGACGTGTGATGGGAGAATTGTTGCCAGGCTCGGGGAGGGATCCAATCGCGCTGGGGTGCTCTCAGCAGATTAAGGATTGGAAAGCTCTGGTAATTACTCTGCAGTATAAAAATAGGCCCGGCTTTATCCCTCACCCTGATCTGCTCCCGCCTCGCCCTGCCCCACTCCTCCCCCCCACCCAAGGGTGAGCACATGCCGCCCACCCAGCAAGCACGGCAGGAGGGCAGAAAACAGCTGCCAGCCTGGCGCCGGCGCTTCGAGGGCCGGAGGGGGTAAAAAAGAGGGAGAGGGGGTTTGGGATGTGGCGGCGACAGCAGCACAGCAATGGCATCTGGCTGGCACGTGCAAACCGTGCAGATCGAGGGGCCAGGAGAGAAGCTGGGGCACGCACAGGGGCATCCCCGTGTACTGCAGTGCATCATGTCAGGGGAGGGAAGAGCCCAGAGACATCAGCAGAGCAGATGCCCAGTCTGTCATCTGTCAGACCATCTGACACAAAGAGGGAGGATGGCTCTGGTCATCCCCATGTGCTAGTGGCTCTGAGAAGATCCAAGAGAAGGCAGCTTGCTCCAGACACAGAGTGTGGAGTGGCACAGATAGTCTAGGAGCAGTTCCCAGACCTCCCATTTCCCTCTGCTGGATCCCAGGGACATGTGGTGTTTGGAGCTACAGGGACAAAGCACGTGGCAAACACTCCCGGATGTATAGTCCAGCCTGTCTCCTCACCCTCTCCCACAGACTGCAACAGCTCTGGTTGATCTGTATCTCATGGCAAAACCAAAACGTGGCCTCTCCCTCCTGCCCCCATCCTTGCATGGCACCATCCTCCTTTGCCAAAGCCTCCTTGGACCAGGCCAAAGGAAAAGCTGGCTCCCTGCGCCCTGCGTGCGAGGCCTCTGCAGCACCAAGCACGCAGGCAGGGGAGCAGACAGAGGAGCACGCCGGGACCTGTAGTCTGGCAGCAGGCCCCAGCGCGCTGCACGCAACCCGTTGAACCCTGCAGGCTCCCACCCACCCCATCCCCGCCGGGAAAACGGCTCAGCTGCATCCGGAGGCTTCTGGAAGCTGAGGCGGGGAGGGGGGAGAGAGAGAGCAGCCACTGCCAGCCTGGTTCCAGGCCGTGCAAACCTCAGGCTAGTGGAGCAGCACTATAAATACCTCCTTTTGCAAGACTCGGTCACGCAGCCGAGATCACGTAAGGGGAAGCGCTGCCCTCGTGCGAGTCCTCTGTCGCCCGGGGTGCCTGCGCAGCACGGCCGGCTCTCCCAGAGTCACCCCTTCTCCAGGTTCATGGGGAGGGCACCAGGGTACAGAGCAGAGAAGTAGCAGGCAGAGTGGTGGGCAGATTGCATGGGCAAGTGCAGGCAGCATTTCTGCCACCAGCACAGAAAAAGGGGCAATGCCAGCCCCATGAATCCCTCATCTGACACCCTCCCCCCAGCCATTTTTT
The DNA here is from genome assembly GCA_013400055.1 of Nycticryphes semicollaris. Classification (NCBI taxonomy): domain Eukaryota; kingdom Metazoa; phylum Chordata; class Aves; order Charadriiformes; family Rostratulidae; genus Nycticryphes; species Nycticryphes semicollaris. The sequence goes on along the minus strand of VXBJ01000871.1, from coordinate 56,020 downwards.
TCCCCACTGCTACCCGCACAAGCACAGCACTTCTAAAAACACCTTGTACAGAGCCTCAAAGCCCCTGCAGGGCAGCACCTCCATGCCCATGCATCTATTCACATCCCCACCCCCCGCCGCACTCCAGGCACTCTACACCCCCTAATCCCTATGCAAATCCTGCAGCCTCTCTGTACCCCAAAAACTGCAGTAGTTTGGCTGAGGAGGGGCAGAACCCCTTCACCTCCCCCATATGATGAGTACATACCCTGTGCCTCGCAGAGCCCCTCATCTCTGAGCATCCCCCCAAGCCTGGTGCAGGCAGGGTGCCCTGATACCCCCCAGCTCTTGCACAACACCCCATCGCCCCCAGCCCAATTTGCAGCCGAACAACGCTCCCCTCCCGCCGGTATTTTTCCAGACAACCCCCCTCCTCGGTCCTTTGTTCTTTGCAAACCCCGGATCCGGCCCCCTCACGGCGAGGGGGGGTTCCATGCACCACCCTGACCCCCTTGGGGACTCACTCCCACGGAGGGAGAATCCCTCCGGGGTGCCCCGTTGCCCTTGGTGGGGGTGCGGGCGAGAGGGGAGGGGGAGCTGAGCCCCGGCCCGGCCGCCCCCTCCCGCTTGCCTGGCCGCGGCCGCTGCATCCTTCACCTCCGCCCTGCGCCGGGGCCGCCGGGGTGCGGAGCCGCCATGGGGTACCGGAGCCGCTCGGAGGTACCGGCGGTACCGAACTGCCCGGGTGCGGAGCCGCCCAGAGGCACCGGAGCCGCCCCGAGGTACCGGAGCCGCCGGAATCCGCCGGATACCGACCCACCGCGGTGCCGGGGCCGCCGGAGCCAGTCTCGGCGCCGCCGCTCTCCGCTCTTCCCTACACTGCGCCGCTGCCTCCCGCTCCCCCGGGCCGCCGCAGCGGGGCCCGGCCGGGGGGGCTGCGGGCTCCCCGCCCAGCTGCCGGGGGGACGGGGACTGCGGCTGGGGAAGGACCCCAATCCTCCCACGCTCCCGCAATCGCTGCTGTAGTGGAGGATCTAGTCTCACCACACACAGCCTCCCCCAGCTCCAGTCCTTCTTCCCCCTGCCCCCCCCACCCCGCCCCAAATTTCAGCTCCTGCACGGTCTTCCCCCCCGCCTTTTTTTTCCCCCGGGTGCTGCTGTCTCCTGTACCCCGGTCTCCACTCCCCAGCACCCCCCTGCACCTACACGCCCAGCTCTGCTTTACCAGACCCCTTTCTTCCACCCTCCCTTCAATCTCTACTCCCAGCGGTGCTGCCGGCAAGGTGCCCCCCAGCTCTTCCCACTCCAGGGTGTGTAGGGCTCTGGGCCACACGCTAGAAGGCCTATAGCAGAAATTAGGACACATGCAAGGTCAGCAGAATGAGGAAGAACAGCTGGGGACAGTGAGAAGGTAACAAAAACAGGATGCTGAAGAAGAAAGTTTTTGCAAGTTGTAACTTGTAATGCGTAAATGTGTATAACCAATAGCAAGTAGCTAAGGGGAGCGTGCACAGCGCGTGCACGGGGCATACAGCCTATTAGGAGTTAGATGGGCGACTGTACGGACCTTGTTATCGCATAAATGTAACCCGTTTGGAGCAATAAACTGAGCAACCTGACCATCATATTGGTGTGCGTGTTGTTCCTGATCCCACATGAAGATATCGGACCCCGGCAATTGGTGACCCCGATGTGATTCACCTAAAGCCGGAGGAAGGCGGGGGCTGTCAGCCGGCGTTACAGGAGGTAAGCTGGGCTGCCCGAGAGAGGCAGGAGTGGATCCACACTAAGCCAGGAGAGTGGGGGCTTAGTTATTGACAGCATGAGGGTCGCTGCATCAGCGATAGAGAAGGCTGTAATTAAAAGTTTGATGCAGCTCGCAGAGAAGACGGATGTCAATCTCAAGGAAGGAGACCTGACTGCTTGGCTTCTCTGGTGTAGAAGAAGGACATTGATCACCGCTGCCGACCAATTATATGATGAGGGGATTTGGAAGGCAAACTGTGAAGAACTGTGGGAATCCATTCAGATGGGTGATAAAGAAGTAAGGAAGTTAGCCTCATCCTACCGAGTGGTTTGGCTGATGGTGGAGGCTATGAAAGGCCAAGCGTGTGTTGCTGCAGCAGTCGCTTGTGCTATCGCCGCAGCTGAAGGAAAGGACATGCAAGCGACAAAAACAGACAAGGCCTTCTTAATAAATACAGAATCAGAGTCTTCAAAAGTAGTGTGTCCGGCCTCAGAAGAGGAATTTTGGGGAGGTGTAGATACTAATCTCGGCCCTTGGGTACCGCAACCACTTCCCATGCCTTCCGCACCTCCTTTGCCTGATCCGCCACTCCCTGGCAATTTGCCGCCACCGGTAGATCCCATGAAGGTTCTGNGCGTGTGTTGCTGCAGCAGTCGCTTGTGCTATCGCCGCAGCTGAAGGAAAGGACATGCAAGCGACAAAAACAGACAAGGCCTTCTTAATAAATACAGAATCAGAGTCTTCAAAAGTAGTGTGTCCGGCCTCAGAAGAGGAATTTTGGGGAGGTGTAGATACTAATCTCGGCCCTTGGGTACCGCAACCACTTCCCATGCCTTCCGCACCTCCTTTGCCTGATCCGCCACTCCCTGGCAATTTGCCGCCACCGGTAGATCCCATGAAGGTTCTGCTCCCAATGGACGTAGATGAGTCACCACAAACGCTGTACCCCAGCCCACAGCCGGATCATCTCGCAAACCTGCTGCGGGAACAGGAGAAAGCCATGTCTAATTTGCTGGATGAGATGCAGCAGCTGGATTGAGGATCAACAAAGCGGGACATCCGTGAAGCATATGAAAAGGCACATCAAGCTGTATGCGATGGACTACGGGCAGTCAAGGAACGTGTGTGTGGGCCTGGAGCCGAGGGCAACACTGGCGAACAGACGTGTTCTAATGAGGTGCCATCCACCCAGGTCGAAGTGGGGCTAGAAGAGCATCGAGAGGAAAGAGCTCGAGCATGGGTTAAACAAGTGATGGAAGATGGAGAAATGACCCCAGAGGAAGCAGACAATTACTTACAAAGTAAATTCGGAAAGGGCCTTGTGACAGAGGAAAAACAAACTTATGCCGAATACAAAGGGACAGACCGCCATGATGGTGGCAATCACCCTGCTACTCCTTTCCAGTGGGTTGTTGACTGGTTACAAGGGAAAGAGGGGAAAAGAAGACAGGACAATGGCATTGCATCCACACTCCTACTCCTGATCCTCCGCCAAAGGATCTGGGGTACTCCACTGGACAACACTGGAGAGGAGTTATTGAACACGCATTTATAGAAGGACAAATGCTACCATCTAGTGTCACGGCCTTACCTGTTGTTGTGCAAGGAAATCAGCGAGTCTGGAACCCGTTTGAATGGAAAACTGTAAGTCAGTTGCAAAGGACTGTCATGGACTTTGGCTATGATAACCAGCAGGTTATGACTGCACTCCAGTCTTTTTTCAGAAATAAAAACCTCGTGCCTGCAGATATATGGGCTCTTTTGGAGATTCTCCTCCCTCCTACTGCATTTATTGTATTTAAGGACCGATGGCAAGAAAAAAGTGAGACTGCTACAGTAGAAAACCTTAATCGGTTGGCGGGTAATGATCCTTTACACTTTACCACCTTGGATCAGCTGATGGGAACAGGGCAGTATCGTGATGGTGCCGCCCAGGCTGCGCTGCACCCGCGCGTAACTCAACAGTCTCAAGCTCTAGCGTTGGTAGCACTCCAAGAGCTACCTCAAATTGGAAAGCCGAACCTGCCGTATACCCAGGTGAAGCCAAAACTGGAGGAACCATATATGTNTTTAAGGACCGATGGCAAGAAAAAAGTGAGACTGCTACAGTAGAAAACCTTAATCGGTTGGCGGGTAATGATCCTTTACACTTTACCACCTTGGATCAGCTGATGGGAACAGGGCAGTATCGTGATGGTGCCGCCCAGGCTGCGCTGCACCCGCGCGTAACTCAACAGTCTCAAGCTCTAGCGTTGGTAGCACTCCAAGAGCTACCTCAAATTGGAAAGCCGAACCTGCCGTATACCCAGGTGAAGCCAAAACTGGAGGAACCATATATGTAATTTATTGATCGCCTCAAGGAAGCGTTGGATACTGCTCCAAATCTGATGCCTGAGGCTAAGACCGCACTAGGAAAAGACTTGGCCTACGAGAACGCGAATTCAGGATGTCAACAGGTTATTGCGGGCCTTGCTTGAGGGGCCACCCTGACCCAAATGGTAGAAGCTTGCACGTGGTTACCACGATTGATGGAAGAACAGGAAAAGGCTGATACACACACGAGGATGCTCACTGCGGCTTTGAAACCAGTTACAGTTCAGGAAAGAGGAGATTGAGGGCCTCCAGGAGCTAGAAGAAAGGAAAGCTGTTTTCTGTGTGGAAAACCAGACCGTTTTAAGAAGAACTGCTCCCTGAGCAAAAAAGGACGAGCCCGGCTGGCACACCGTTTGCAGGAACTTGCAATAGATGTGATAAATTTGGGCACAGAGCTGTTGAATGCAGATCACGCTTCAAGAAGGATGGAATCCCTTTGTCGGGAAACTTCCCACAGAGCACCTTGGTGGGGGGGTGCCAAGACAGTCAAATCCCCCCAGGTAGCGGCTGCCTCGATGAGCTCTCAGCCGCCACCCGAGGAAGTGCAGGCCTCGATTTGACCGTGGGACAATAAAGGACAATTCCCTGCAAGTAGTACCTTCGACGGCCTCAGGGGTNTCCCTTTGTCAGGAAACTTCCCACAGAGCACCTTGGTGGGGGGGTGCCAAGACAGTCAAATCCCCCCAGGTAGCGGCTGCCTCGATGAGCTCTCAGCCGCCACCCGAGGAAGTGCAGGCCTCGATTTGACCGTGGGACAATAAAGGACAATTCCCTGCAAGTAGTACCTTCGACGGCCTCAGGGGTATTAGGGCATGGACTGAGTGCATTGTTAATAGGACATTCATCTGCCACAAAACAAGGACTATTAGTGATGCCTGGATTAATGGACGCTGACTATACTGGGCCCATTGGAATAATAGTGAGGACCAGCAACATCAAGATGAGGCAACCGAGTAGCGCAATTAATTCCATTTCAAGCCTGTGTCCCTAAAAGCCAAGATTGTGAGTGAGGAAATCGAGGATTCGGATCTACAGGGCCGATAACTGTTGCTTTTGCACATGCAATCACTGGCACCAAACCTACACACTCAGTCACGTTAACAGGGACTGACGGAACCGAAATTCATAATAAACAACTTACGTTGGACACTGGGGCAGATGTCACAATTGTCCCCGCTAACTCATGGCCTCCTTCCTGGCCCTTGATTGAAACATCTAATATGGTTGTTGGTGTTGGAGGAGCTTCCCCCAAAAGACAGAGTGCAAGTTTTGGTACAGTCATTGATGATAAGGGAGGCCTCAGAGCTCAAGTAAAGCCGTAGGTGCTGTGCACTCCTTTTTGGCTATTGGGGTGAGACGCTTTGTCCCAATGGGGATGTGTGTCACATACTCCTTTTTAGAAGTGGCCATTGTGGCGAGTGACTCGTGACCAACTTTACAGTTAAAATGGCTGAGACACCAGTGCGGGCAGAACAATGGCCGCTGCCTGCTGAAAAGCTCGCACATCTACGGAATCTAGTGCAGGAGCAACTGAATGCTGGACATCTCGTTCCCTCCACTAGTCCATGGAACACCCCAGTTTTCACAATTAAAGAGAAAACAGGGAAATGGAGACTGTTGCAAGGCCTACAAGCAGTCAATGCAGTTGTGCAAGACATGGGGGCATTACAACCAGGGTTGCAGAATCCAGCCATGCACCCTCAGGGATGGGACATCAGAGTCATCGATTTGAAGGACTGTTTTTTCACAATACCACTGCACCCCGACGACTATGAAAAGTTTGCATTTATTGTGCCTTCTACGAATCGAGCTGAGCCTGCAAAGCGATATCAGTGGGTGGTGTTGCCACAAGGCATGAAGAACTCACCCAGTATTTGTCAGTGGTACGTAGACTTGGCCCTGCAGCCATTTCAGAAAATTCACCCCGAAAGTATACTGTACCATTACATGGATGATTTGCTGTTGTGCCAGAAGGAATCCATTTCTGAAGCATTAGTACAAGAGCTAACCCAAGCCTTGACAGCTTGGGAGCTCGTAGTAGCCCCTGAAAAGGTGCAACGAAGGGCACCCTGGAAATGGGCCGTGTTCGCACCATCGATGAGAGAACTATTGACTGCCAGTTCAATCCCGAGAAGATCATGCCGATCGATTCAAACGTTTGAGGAGAGTTGTGATGATCAGGTAGAACTTCCATCTTTAGGCACTGTTATCGCTACCTCCTTTTTCTTACCAGGAGGCATGGCTGCGATAAATGCAAAAAACATCCATCGCCTTGCATGTTGGGGTGAAAAACAGTTTAACATAACTTCCCAAATGATAGGTGAGATGTTAACCGGTGTTGATAGCATTGTTGATTTGCTGTATTGCAAAATAGTGTGGCCATAGACTTTTTATTATTAGCTCATGGCCACGGGTGTAAGAATTTTGAAGGAGTGTGTTGCTTTAATTTGTCTGACCACTCACAAAGTGTGTACCAACAGTTGGAACAATTATGAGAAAATATGAAGCATATTACAGAGGGACATGATCCGTTATCTGATTGGCTCAATAACCTCGGTCTAGGGGGTTGGTGGCAGATGCTGATAAAAGGTGCTTTGATGGCTTTAATAGTAATAATAGTTTTGATGCTGATTGTCCCTTGTTTAGTGTCATGCATGCAGCGAATGTTTTACAGGCTGATTGATCAGATTTTTAAGAAAAGAGGAGGAGATGTAGGGGTCTGGGCCGGGTTAGAAGGCCTATAGCAGAAATTAGGACACATGCAAGGTCAGCAGAATGAGGAAGAACAGCTGGGGACAGCGAGAAGGTAACAAAAACAGGATGCTGAAGAAGGAAGTTTTTGCAAGTTGCAGCTTGTAATGCGTAAATGTGTATAACCAATAGCAAGTAGCTAAGGGGAGCGTGCACAGCGCGTGCACGGGGCATACAGCCTATTAGGAGTTAGATGGGCGACTGTACGGAACTTGTTATCGTATAAATGTAACCCATTTGGAGCAATAAACTGAGCAACCTGACCATCATATTGGGGTGCGTGTTGTTCCTGATCCCATATGAAGATATCGGACCCGGGCAAGGGTGTACATGATTCCCCACCCCGCTACGAATGTCCCATCAGCAGTATTCAGTCCCACTGGAGAGACACAGTCCCACCTGTGTCCCCCTCTGAAGCAGGTTTCTCCCCTCACTCGGTGACACTCCCCCCGCCCCTCAACCATCTGTGATGAGGAGAGAGGTTGCTCTGCCTGGGGGCTCTGCAGCTGGAGAAAAAGCAGGACCCCAAGCTGAGAGTGGGGCAGGATGCCAAGGGAGGAGGAAAGAGGGGTGCAGAGCCAGCCCACCCCCCGCCCTCCATGCAAACCAGCAGGGTCTCCTGGTGTGCAGTAAGGCACATTCTGGGAGTGTCCCAAGGACAGGGGGGAGCACCTGATATTTGAGGAACAGAGGGAAGGGGTGACTAGTCCCTCCTGGTTGGCCTTGGGTGAGTTACTAATTGCCCTGTGCCATCGTGAGAGCAGTCCCCTTGCTCCAAGCTTCCTACATGGGTGATGGGGGGCTGCAGCTAGCTGGCTGGGGGGAGGAGGGAAGGGGGGAAATCACAGTGGGGCCTCAGCAGCCCCAGCTTTGGACTGTGCTGTGAAATCCAAAGCCGACCAGACGGGCTCGTTGTTTGCCTTGGCTGTGTCCCCCGCCCTGCAAAGTGCCCGTGGGCAGCCGTGCTGGCAGCCACAGCCCACCCGCGGATCCAACCTGTCTCCGGCCACCCACTTCCCAAGCCCAGCTCTGGGTCATCGCTGCCACTCGCGTCCCAGCCCCAGAGCTGCTGTGGATGAGCCACTCTGATCTGCTTTCTCGGTGACAGGGAAGCACTGGCCGAAGGGACAGAAAGCCGAGCTGCTCTGGCAGGGAAAAGGCAAGTTAAACCTCTCTCCCCACCCTGTTTTGGTGGGGAAATCTGCACAAATCCAGTGTTATCCTGGTGCTTTGAGGCTGGGGCTGTGCCCAGCTGCTGGCGGAGCCCGCACAGCCTGGCACAGCCCTCCCTGGCCGCCCGGGCCGCTGCGCTGAGACTGCGCCAACTCGTTTCACCCAGGGCAGGCAATGACAGCTCCCTGCTGAACTGGGATGGACAGTGTGGCTTCACAGCCTCCTTGGCTTTGCCTGCTGGAATGAACGGAGGAGGATGAGGGCAAGTGCCCTGGCAGGGAGGAGGGACCGTCTGTTCTCCCATGACACTCGGCCAGCTCATTGCATCCAGTCTCTGCCCTCCTCTTGCATCTGCCTGGATTGGACTGGAGCTGCCCGGACAGAGATAGCTGCCCTGCAAACCACGGGTCCCCAAGTACTCGTTAGGAGGCAGGGGACGAGTGTGGCAGCTCTGGGCCATTTGTGGGGTGAAGGGGGCTGGATGACAGCGGCAGGATGGGGGATGGCACCATAGCACGGTGTGCAGGAGGGAAACTGAGGCACAGCGGCTGGGGGGGCTGTGCCCGGGGGCCGGTGGGAGGCTCTGCCCGGCTCTCCGGAGGGCAGTGCCCGGGCGGAGTGGGCACAGCACTTCCCGGGAGGGCGGCAGAGCTGATGGCGGTGAAGATAACGCTAAAAATACGCCAGACTCTTTGTTGCCGGTGACAATAGCCCGCAGTATTTTTAGCTCTTGTGGCATTAGCGGCAGAGCGGCTTCTCCGGTCCCACTGCTGCCCCATCCCAGCCTCGGTGACGCCGGGTCCCCCGGGNGCCCCAAAAGCTGGTGTCCCCCAAGCCAGCCCCACGCCCGCTTCGGGGGATTGCCTCTCCCAGGGCCAGGCTCGGGGTTGGCTTCACTTTCCCCTATCCTGAGACTCCAGTAGCTGGGGATTTACGGAACAAACTGCAGGGTGGCATCACTGTCCCCAACCCCATGACACCAGGACATCTCCTTGTAGAGAGCCAGATCCCGAGCAGCGCCTGACTTGCCAGCACAGACCCAGCCTTCACCCCCAGACCCACCGGTGGCTGTGACTCCAGCACAGTCCCTGCCTGCTGCCAGGGATAAAAATAGCTGGGCAGGAGCAGGCAGAGGAGATGGAGTCGCTTTGCACCCCAAAGCAAGGGCCTGGCTGGGGTGCTGTACCCAGCCCCCTCATCCCATCGAAGGGGAATGGGGTATATGAGCAGGAGAAGGGGGGACAGCAGTGGTGGGACATGGGGAAATGAGGCAGCTCTGCCCTTGAGGGAGGTGTCAGAACCAGGCGCCTGCCAGACCCAGCAGGTCGGCGGCCTCATCCCACCTCGGGTGGGGGGAAGGGGGGCAAAGGGATAAGCAGGATCCCATCCCATCTCACAGGGCTGGGAGTCCCACCACTGCTGTGCTGCCCCAGTTTCTGTGGCGTTCTTGGGGTAGTTTTCGGGGAGGCTGCTGTAGGGCAACCAGGACTGTAGCCCCATAGCTAAGGCCCTACACGCTGGGATGGCTGCCCTCCTTCTACCACCCGTGTCCCAAAGCCCTCAGCACCCACCAGAAACCTGCCCAGTGAAGGCAATTTGTGTTGAAGGGCTGGGAGAGCGGCCGCACCATCTCCTCCCTAAAATAAGGCAGTGGCCAGCAGGCAGGCTGGGGCGGGCGGCCGCGGCTGTGACTATGTTAGGATGTTCTGGGGCTGAGGGCAGATCACATCGTGGGTATGAATTAATTAACGCTAAGCAGTTTTGGATGGTGTCCCAGGCTTTTTTTATTATTTTTTTTTTCCTATTTCCATTTCAGCCAACTCCAAGCCTGCTGGCGACTGCCAGCTCCTGGGTCTGGTGGGGCAGGGGGGACAACAGCACCCACGTAGCTGCCCCAGAGCCTGCGGGTGCTGGGGTGACGGTGCAAGCAACCCACCAGTTCAATGCTTCCCTGCTCCCCAAAACACGTGTGCTCCCACTGACCCCAGGGCCTGCTCAAAAGCAGCTTTCAGGGCCCAATGTGGCCCTCATTTTTCAGCTGTGGGTTGGGTTTTTTTTAACCCCTTACGCTCCTGTGAGAGGCTCCCACACATGCTTCGTGCCTGGCTCACAGCCCTTAAAACCATCCTGGAAAGGATTTTTTAAAATAAAAGTTGTAAGCACTTTTTGGTGGTTTTATTAACCCCAAAACACTGCAGGAGGTGAAGGACCAGGGCTATAGGGAGATATGGGAGGTGGTGGTGGTGCTGAGGTGTCTGTGTGTCCATCTGTGCACATGTCCATCTGTGTGTGTGCAAGTGTGCCTGGTGTGAGTGAGGATGGTTGGGGGTGCATGGGTGTCTGTGGGTGCTTGCTGTGACCACGTCGGGTCCTTGTGCAGGGGAAGGGACGTCCCCGCTGAAGCTCGGCCCCCGGAATCGTTTCGCACTGATGAAACAGGCTCTTTCTGCCTGACAGCCCTCCCAACTCCCCAAAAAGGGTGCAGCAGCCAAAAATATGCCTACACCCCACGCCTCCTGTGCAGGCGGACAGGGAGAAGCCATGCGCCAGCCAGCCATGCCCGCCCCCCGGCCCCTCGGCTTCCCCCAGATGCCTTTAAATTTAGCTCTTCTTCCGTCTCCGGTTGTGTGAGCCGGGCCAGCAGCCAAAACATCCGCAGCTGTACGCACCCCTTGGAGAGTGGCTGTCCACCCCGTGGGGCTTTGGGGTCCCAGGGAGGGACCTCCTGGCTGTTCCTCCCCCACACCCCCGCACTGTGATGCCCCGCTCCCCGCGGCCACCCCAGCCCCCGGCAAGCTGAAGGGGACGGGAATGATTAAGTGACATGCCCGAGGTCCCCCCCTAGGGAAGCTGTGGCAGAGCTAAAAAAAAAATCACACCCACACCCCCCAGGCCTGAGTGGCAGCAGGGACAGAGGGAAATCCCTGCTCGGGGTCAAGAAATAAAAGCTCTGTACGGGGCTGTTCCCCCAGAGGCGCAGGGAATTCGGGGGGCATTGCCCCACACGTGTGTTCACCCTTGGAGAGCGTGGCGCCATTTCTCAGCGTGGCCGCTTGTGCATGTGCTTGTGCATGTTCACACACAGAGCCCACGTGTGGGCTCAGGTGTCCTGCTGAGCCCCGTGCCTCTGTGTGCAACCATGGTCTCCCCTATGCACCACCAATCCCCCCGGGTGTGTGCTTGCAGCTGTACACAGCTGTCTGTGTGTGCATACCGTGGGTGTGGGCAACTGGGTGTGCAAATGCCGAGGTGAGCATTTACAGGTGTGGTCATGTGTGTGCTCAGTGCATGTGTGTGTGTGTGAACACACACACCACTGTGCAGGCAGTGGGGTGCACATGTGTGTTTGTGGGTCTCCCCTATGTGAACGGGCAGCGGAGCGTGTGGGCAGGTGGCATGTGTGTGGGCTGGTGTGTGCTGTGCCCTGGCACCACCAGATGGTGCCCTGCCTCTGTGTCACCTTTGGGGACCCAAACCTGCACCCTGGGGAGGGACACGGTAAGGGCATTACCTACCATGGGGTGATGACTTGATGACTTTGCCTGCTGCTGGCCCACAGCTGCTTGACCTCTCCAGCCAGCCACAGCCCCCTACCAGCTCCTTGCCACAGCCAAAGGAGGGTGACAGCCACAGTGACAGCTGGCAGTGTCAACACTGTCTATGGAGGTGATCAGGGTGGCAGATCAGACCCTTGGTGGCACAGGAGGGGCAGGGATGGTGTTGCTGCAGAGGGTGTCCCATCGCAGGGAAGCGAGCAGAGCTTGGGGAAGCCATGGAACCTGTAGGTGGTTTGGGTGGGCAGCTCCCCCCTCCCCTGCTGTGTCCAGCACGTGGGAACACATGGCATTTTTGGGTGTCACAGCCCCTACCCTGCAGTGGCTCCAAACCTGCCCAGAGCTGGAGATTCTCAACACACACCTGGAGGAGTCGGGGGGGAGGGAGCTACAGCCTGGCCCCCGTCCTCATTTCCACAAGGCTGATACCAGAAGGAACTCATCACATGTTGGCACAGCAGAGATGAAGGAGATGGCTCAGGGTGTGTGTGGGGGGGTCAGGAGTGGTGATTTCTGGTCCACACGCCCTCCCAGCTTAAAGGGCTTCAGTGCCTACATCCCGTCAGCCCCAGTCTCAACCTCCCTCCACAACCAGCTCCTTCCTGTGGGTGCCATGAGCCCCAGTGAGCTGCCACTGGGCTGCCTGGTAGTCACCCTAGTCCCGCAGCTCCTCTGAACCGGCCCGACCTGCCGGGGAGGCCAGACCTGCCGGGAGACCCAGACCTGCTCGGCGGGTCCCCTCTCTCCCTCCCCACCACCAGCCTCTCCCCCGGGAAAGGCCCCATCCCAAAATGTGAGTGGATAGAGGGCTGGGAGGGGGCACGTTGCCCGTGGGCTGCCAGCTGCGGGGCGCCAGCCATGGGGTATCTTTTGGCTACCCGGGGACGAGCCCCCGATCCCCCTTCACACAAAGAGCCCGGCACGAAGCCGCGTTGTGCCCGGACCCCCCCCGCCGGAGCTCGATTTGTCCCGATGGAGAGGGCAGTGTACATACGGGCACAAACGTGTGTCGCGGTACCCGTCGGTGCCCGCTCGACGGCTGTGCTGCCGCCATGCGCCGATGCCGGTCCCGCAACCTACTCCATAGGGATATGGGAACCGCTGTACCCGCCGGGATGGCGTGCGGGACCGGCAGAGATGGCCCGGTCACCGCACAGGGCGTGAGATGCCAGCCAGTTCTTTCCCCTTTGCGGGGGGCAAAAGACGTCCCCAAAGATGGGGGCCACGGGGGCACTTTGCCAGCTCTGGCTGAGGCAATGGCGCACCCCCCACCCTCCCAATCAATCCCTCTCTCCCTCCGCTCCCGGNAATGGGATCCCTTCCACGGGGCCATGGGAAACACCTTGTGCCCTGGCAGCCTCAGGCTTCATGCCTCCTCTTTCTCCTCTTTCTCCTCCTCCTCCTCCTCCTCCTCCCGATCCCGCCCCTCTCCCCGGCCGCCATTTCGCAGCGCCGGCCTCGCCCGCTCCCTTTCCACATCATGGAGGATCGGCGGCAGGAGGAACAAAGAGCCCCCCCCACCCGCTTCCTGCCGTCGCGGACGGGGACACGCGTGTCCCCCGCCTGCCCCACAGGCACCCCCTCACCCTCCTCGCCATGTCCGCCGTATATTCGAGGCATGTTATTTCAGGCCTGGCTCACGCCCACGTGTGATGAGTTTGGTCTGGCCTCAGCCTGCTGGATGTCACACTGAGGCCACACTGTCAGATCTTCTCTCCCCACTGTGTCTGCCATCCTGGTTCCCCGCGGGTCTCATCCTGCCCCGGCACCACAGGGGATCTGCCCCAGGGTTGTCATGGTTCCCCAGGGACATGGGACAGTTAACAGAGGAGGCTTGGAGAGACGCTGCGTGTGCACAGGTGATGCATGACCCTGTGGGCATGTGACTCAGGCAGTGGTGTGACAGTTTGTGCACCTGTGATGGAGAACATGGGACAGCGTGTGCACCCGTGGGTTGAGTGTACGGGTGTGTGATGACGTGGCCGTCACAGCCATGTGCTCATGTGTGCTTGTGCACACATGGCAGTGTGCATGTGTGACACTGCAGACACGTGACTGTGTACACACGTGTTCTGCACATGGGACACTGCTGAAGTGTGGCAGTGCAGACACACACACACACACACCAGCTGGCACACGTGGCACTGTGCGTGCTCACGTGTGACAGTGCCATGTGTTTCTCTGCACGCATGGTGCTGTATGTGCTCCCATGACCCTGTGTGCATATGTGCCAGCAGGAGTGCGTGTGTGTGCATACGTGTGCACATGGACACTGATGGGGGTGTACAGTGTGTGATGTGCATGCAGGGGCACACGTGTGACACCCACACTCTGTGCCCCCCGTTTCTGCCTCAGCATTTGAACAAGGGCTCAGTGTAAGACCCCAAAGGTGTGTGTGTGCGCGTGTGGGTGAGTGTGTTTACGTATAAGTGTGCACCCCTAACGGAAAAAGGCTGATGGCAGGACACCCCAGGCAGTGTTTGAGGTGCTCCAGCCCCTCCCAGCCTCCTCGGGGCCGCAGTCCTGAGCCCCAGGTCCCCCCCAGGGTGTTGGTGTGGGGGGTATCTGGGATGTGCAATCAGCGGGAGGAACTGTTTTAGCGGGGGTCAACCAGCGAGGGGCGCTGTGCTCCCCATCCGGAAGGGAAGGTGTACAGGGAGGGACGGGGACAGCCCCGGGTCGCGGGCAGGCTTGGCCTCGTCACCCCGCGGGGACAGGCAGCAGAGTCCCTGGGCAGAGCAGGGTGCCAAGGGTGCAGCGTCCCTCCCGCTGCCATCCCCTCCCGGGGGGCAGGAGGTACCGGCCATCCCAGCCGTGCTCCCCGTCGCTGGTCGGCATCAGGATGGCGAGGGGGCGGGAGGGGAGCTTGGGGTCTCCGCTGCCTTGTTCCGCTCCCCGGTGCCCGCGGGGGGACGTCGGGCAGAGGAGCCGGGAGGAGGAAGAGGAGGGAGCGGGCGGCGCTGGAGGGCGTGCGAGGCCGGGGAATGAAGGGAGGCGGCCGGGATGCTGCCCGCCACCGCCCGGGGACCGGCCTGCGGGATCCTGTCCCCGAACCACTGCTGCAGGCGACGTTCCCGGCTCTCTCGCTTGTCTTCCACCCGCTTTTGATTCCGTTTCCCCTTTCAGGTTTACCTCGTCCCGGCAATGACAACACCGTCTCCTCTGCCTCCCCCTGCACAGGAGCTTTCCCAGGTCTTCCTGGCTTTTGGCACCACCCAACTTTTTAAACTGGATGCAAGCAAAACACCCACCCCCCAGGGCTTGCATCACCCCTTCCTTTGCTCCCCCCCCCATATTCCCCCACGGAGTAATCAAGCCATGCAGCTGTGTGGGGCAAAGCTCACCTGCAGATGGGTTAGGATCAGAGCCTGGTGTCATTCTCAGCCCCAGAGCCCCTGTTTTTCATACATGAGCCCCCAGCCCCTGTTGTACCCCCTCTCCTCTGCCCCACGGTGCTCTTGCTGGGTGCCAAGTGGGGCCAGCGACCCATGCCTTCATCAGCAGAGGAGCCAAAAGGTCAGGGCAGGGGGCACAGTGGCTGTGCCTGTGACACACTGCCCTGTACGAGCTGTGCCATGAGCAGTGCTCCCCAGACAGCTCCTGTCCTCTCCCTGGTGCCTTCCAGCCGCCAGCATGAAGGCACTTTGATGGCATTAAATATTCAGTTGCCTTCTCCATCCCCTCCCTGAGATGGAGTTCAGCATTGCAATGAACCTGCTGGCCTGCCAGTGCCCTGTGCTGCGGGACGCGTTTGGGAGGATGCTGCCTGCCAGCCTCCTGCAGAAGCAGCTGGGGCCAGAGGAGAGCCACATCCCCCAGCACATGGCCAAGTGATGGCCCTAGGGACCAGGGTCACCTTCCCCCCGCCCTGCCGGCTGCTCTCCTGCTGCAATGCAGGGTTCAGCTCTCCCTGCATCCCACCCCCAGGCCTGGATCTGGCTGGGAGCTGCTTCCTCTTCCCTACCCTTACTCCTCTCCACCCCTCAAGTAGCATCTGGCCTGTTCCCTGAGAAGAGTCGCCTGTTGAGCTCGGATTAATAACCGTCGGGCCCAAACAAG
>VXBJ01000871.1:3504-22787 GCA_013400055.1 Nycticryphes semicollaris | reverse complement strand
GGGTGGGGGTGGGGTGAGAAAAACCCCACTGCTTCCCGAAACAGGGGACCCCAGCCCGGCCTCAGCCCCTGCCCCTCGGAGGGCGAGGTGTTTTGCAGCCTGCATCCCTGCATCTCTGCATCCCTGCATCTCTGCATCCCTGTATCCCTGCATCCCTGCATCCTTGCCATGTGGAGGGCAAAGTGGTTTGCAGCCTGCATGCCTGCATCTCTGCCCCTTGCCACCTGGGCAAGGAGGTTGGCAGCCGGCGACCCTGCCCATGGCACGTCCAGTCCCTGCTGCGCTGGCCTTCCCATTTCCTAATGATTCCCTAGAGCCGAATGAGGTTAGGAGTGGTGCTTCAAAGATGCTCCGTGCAGGGAATGGCTGCAACACCTACATGGATGGAGACAACAAGGGGAGAAGATAGAAGGTTAAACTATCCCAAGTGGCATGGAAAAGGTGTGGAGAGGTGACAGTTCCTGCTGCCACCATCAGATGAACGACTGGGGCAGCAAATAGCGACAGAAGGTGGAGATCCGAACTGGATGGCAGAAGGACTCCCCACAGGACTCCCCGCTGCAGGAGGCCCCAGGTGCTCGCAGGTTTGCACGTGGCAGATAAACAAGCAGACAAAGTCATGGAAGAATTAGAAAGAAAAAAAATCCATGACTGGAGGTCGTGGAAAGAAAAATCCATGGAAGTCTGTTAGATACAGAAGCTCTGACATCCCTTTGCTGCCAGTGGCCAGGGGCTGGAGGAGCACCCAGTTAATCCCACCCCGTGGTTGCTACTCATCCCCAAGCATTTGGGAGACATCATGCTGGCTGCCATGGGTCAGTGGTGGAGATGGACCTCTGAGCTGCCCCAATCTACCTCTTTTCCCTTCTCACACAGTCTGGATTTCATGCTGCACAGTGCCCTATCAAGCCTCCCTCCACATTAAAAGCTAATGTGATTTTCTGGGCTTTTTATTTCCTGGCCAGTTGCTCCTACCCGGGAATACCTGTCCCATATGGCTTCTGGGTCACTCGTTTTCATTGCATGAGCAAAGGACCAAGAAACAGACCACAAAGCTGCCTGCAGCCAAACCTCTCTGGGAAGCTGGGATACACAGAAGAGGTGGCTTTAGGGGAAGCCAGTGTCATAGGATCTAGACTATAAACCACCTCATTCTGCTGCAGGGACAGAGGCCTGTGTTCATGCAGAGGGAGGCTCGGTGCTGTAATTCAGATGCTCTTGCACTTGCAGAGTGTGTCAGCGCTGGGAAATCCCCAAAGCTCATCACCAGATTAAGAATTAGCTCCAGATTGTAGCGAGATAGATCGTTGTACTGGCATGGTACCCTCTAGCAACCCATTGTAGCTGCTGCTGGTGCTACGTGATGCCATCGGTCACCGCTGCCTAAGGGAAGGAAAAGCTGGGGAAAGAAACCAAAAAACAGGCTGAGGGACCAACAGCCTGTCCTGGGAGTCTGGCCTGATCTCGATGGCCCGAGCCCTGAGCTGATTACCAGCAGCTTGATCTTTCCTCTAACGCCGCAGCCTGGTGCCCACAGAGGGTTGACTGGGGGGAGTGGTGTACCCAGCTGCTGGCATTTATGGATGCACTTGTTTCACGGAATCACACAGAATCACGGAATATCAGGGATTGGAAGGGACCTTGAAAGATCATCTAGTCCAATCCCCCTGCCAGAGCAGGAACACCTAGGTCAGGTCACACAGGAACGCCAGCTTGGCTTTGCTGGCTCCGCACTGTGTTTCTCGCCTTCCCCACAATGAAGTGCACAGGGCAGAGAGAGAGAAACCTTCATGCTAAGCCGCCCTCCCTTGCCAGCCCGTGCTGCCCAAGCGCCCCAGAAAGCCTTTGGCTGGCAGCCTGGAGGCTAGGAGTTACCAGCATTGCTCAAGAGTGAGAAAGGTCTCCTGGGGACAGGACTAGGGTGACAGAGGACACCACAGGAAAAGCCACTTTGTAGAAGGCAGTGTTTGGGAGTATAGTGGCTGGTGTCATGGTGAGGGACAAGGCAGACTCGAACACAGGCTCTGTGTCCCCTACAAGCAAGAAGATCCCTCAGCTCAGAGACCACTTCCATCCTCCTGTCCCCCTCCTGGGGATGGGACATGGAAAGGATTTGTTGCAGTTTTCCATGCAGAACTGTTGGCAGGAAAATTTTCTGGGTGGGAAACCTTTCAACAGGCCATTGGGACACAGCAGAGGGGATGCAGCAGAGGGGGCAGGGAGATGTGAGGGATGTCCCTCCCACGGGCTATTTGACCCTGAAAAGGAAGGAACTCACAGAAGGCCAAGCAGACTGCTTTGTATGTGGACTCTGGTGCCCTGGGCTGCTCTCTCCATTTGCAGAAGACAACTCACAGCCCCAGGCCTACTGGCCTCTCCTGGCAAGCCCAAGGCACCCTGAGTCCTGCTGTGCTGTGATCTGAATCCCAATGGCCTCCTGGCTGCCTGCTCTCCTCTGCGCTCCCCTGATCTCCTCCAGCTGTCAAGAGGAGCTCTGGGATTTTCCTCTCCCCACTGCTGACTGCCTCCAGCCCTAGGTGAAAGCCCATCACCTTGGCCTCTTGGCTGCAGGGCTGGGAGATTCCCTCACACACTTTGCCAGCCTGGAGCTGAGGGATTTCTCATCCCACATTCCAGCCAGGTGGCTGTTAAGTACCACACACACCCTGCACTCACTATGTCACAATGTGCCCATGGTGTCTGGTCCAGCACTGAGACACCCCAGGGAGCTCAGGAATTTGGGGATGGCCCAAACAGCCCAAGGAAAGGGGGACAAGCTCCAGACTGGGAGGTACCTGTGCCTCACCACTGCCCCAGCTCAGCAGATACTGCTCTGGGAAGAGGCTGGAGCCACCATAGAGACCTTCTGGGCACCCAGACAATTGGTGCCACATGCATTTGAGGGAGAAGGAGACACTGAAGAAAGTCCAAGGGGGGTTTGTAGAGACTCTTCCAGCCCCCCAAAATAGCAAGAAGGTATCAGAAGTGACGGGGTGTGTTAGTTTTGTCAGATGAAGCCCTGGGCTGGGCAGGAGACCAAGCTGCATGTAGACTGGGGCTCTGCTGGTGACTTCCATGGCTTTGAGATGAGGTGGTGACAGTCTGGGGAAGGACTGGGCTGACAGTGCAAGGCAAAGACGCTGAGGAGATAAAAGCAATTGAAACACAATGTGTTACCAACAGAATGAGCCCATGTGGCAGAGGATATGGCTGAAAGAGATCTTGGTCGCGTAGACACCAGGGTTAGATATGTGCTTACCAAGCCAAAGGAATGGGAAGCCCTCCCTGATGAGGAAAAACTTGATGTAATTGGTAGGAATGAAAGCCACTGGTATGGTCCACGTGAGGGGAATGAAGAACTGGGTGGCTGCAGCCTGCTTAAGAAGGACAGTCTGTGTGAGAGCTGCGTGGGAGGGAGCGCTTTATGAACGGGCTGTTTCCTTGGTTTAGAATTATTGATAACTGCGAAGGGCGAGATCTGGACTGCACATGGAGCGATGTGCTAACACCAACACCCAAGAATGGTCCTGCCTGCCAGCTCTGCACCAGGCAGCTGAACAAGAGAGCAGGAGCCGCTCATTACTCCTTGGCCTGCAATCGGAATAAAACACAACGTTGTTCGGAGAAATTACACCTTGGTGAAGACTCTCCTGAAGGTCTGACACGTCCACTAGTGAAAAAACAAAGAATGAAGTTTGTGGAAACTGCAGGTGATGATCTGACATGTAAGGAACTACACAGGACACAAAATAACGTGGCTCCAGACCTCGTTATGACAGATACAGATGAATTAATCACTGGGCTGGAAGGCAGTGGTTGCCTGGGGACTAGTCAGCATGACCTGATTCCGCTTGTTCTGGGCAAAAAAGGGCAGTTCAGGCTCACTTACGTGTGATGCGCCATAGAGTTAATTTTTTCCAAAGCTGAGAGAAAGTAGGAGAGAAACCGGTTGGGAGAAATAATTTAGAAAAAAATGCGAGAAAAATACTGTGAGCTCTTCAGAAAGAGTTTTTGATAACCGGCAAGTCACAGTGCACACGGAGAGGAAACGGGTTTGGCTACAAGCCTATTCTGATTCAGTGGCGAATTGGAAACCAAAGAGCTACACTTCACAACTGGAGGGGAGGGAGGATGCTAAAAATCAATCAATAAAATGGAAACCTAAGATATTGAAAGCTGAAAAAGAACAAGGAAAAAAATCCATGCCGGGCAAGGGTGAGGACAACAGGAGAGAGTTGCAGGTAGATAGAGAACAAAAGAAGTGGCAACATCAATACAGTCTCCATCTAACGCCACGGAGATGATAAAACTAACAGTGATATTTAAAAGCTGTTGTGCTCGGTAAGTAATTTCATTTGGAGAGCAGGAGGGGGATATACTCCTATCAGACAAGATATCATACAGACCACTGGAATCTTGGAAAGATATTAGAGCACATACAGGAGTAAACTCACAAGCCCAGAAGAGTCCTCAGAGAGCTGGCAGAGGTGTCCTGCCTTACTAATCTTTATTTGCCAGAAGATCAGAGAAATGTTAATGTTTTGCCAGAATTTCCAAAAAAAAAAAGGCAAATGAGATCATTGGATAAATCAGACCTGTTAACATGCAAAACAGTGGAAGAGAATCTGAGCTTCAAGAAACACAGAACTAACAGGCAAGAATAAAAATAATGAAATGCCCTTTTTTTATGGCAACGAGGTTTGGTACACAAAAACGATCCCGGGTTTGATAAATGAAGGTCATAACATGACCACAACATCATTCTTATGTGTGTTTTGCCTGAGAACTCTGTGATGGAAGAAGATGAAGTCTTTCCTACAGGAGACAGCTACAGGTGAGCCTCAGAAATAATTGACCTCTGTTAACACACAGGAGTCTCCCCCACGGGCTTACTCTGGAAGGTGGATGCTCCTGAATCCTTCTCACCGCTGATAATGCTGGCATGTGGCAGAAGGACAGGTAAGAAGAAAAGTCATCACAGTCCTGCTCAGTGGTTTGCTCCTTTGGTGAACTCAACCCATTCAAACCAAACATCTTAGCAAGTCAAATGCAAGGAGCAGATTATTGTGGACTTCATGTGCTGAGTGGGAAGATGGAAAGGTTCAGAGCAACCATCTCAACCAGGGCTCCTAATGTGACAGGACTAAAAGGAGTAGGACAATATTTGGATGTTTAAATAGAGAGCAATGATATGGCTGATGCAGAAGTCCTGCCTATGATTTTCAGCTTTGTTTTGTTTTGTCTTGTCTTGTTTTGTTTTTAATGGGGATGAAACATGGGAGAAGATGTAGAAAAGAATTACTGCAAGGAAGCCTGAGAGAAGCATGGGAGAGAACAAGAGCACACATGCCCCGTCTGGTTATCTAAATGAAACAGAGATTAAGAGGTATATGAGTGTTTTCCTAAGGCCACAGGAAAGCTAATTTCAGTTGTTGTAGGTAACACCGAACATTTACAGAGGAAAAACCAACAAGACACAAACTCTACAGCCCACTGCTGACACAAAGGACACATTCTAACACAGTGAAACCTCCAGCCATTTCTCATCGTGTTCCCATTCTCTCTGGCTTGGCAGAGGGAAGATGCACCACAGGTGTCGGAGACCTCACCCTGGGAAACAAAACCCTCAGACACGCCCTTTGATCCCCTACAGCGATCCAAACGTACATATTCATCTCCACATACCCCGAGCAGGTAACCCACAGCACATACCTGGGATACCTACCTCGGCTGGCTAACATCACACGTGTTCCGCATTAGTCGAAGCATTAGGGCCACTTAATGTATCATTATTGGTGCTTGACCTCACAAGTGTCTCAAAGAAAGTGGTGTTCACGCAGCCTGACTTTGTTAATGTCACATGAGGATAGCCCATGCTAAAGTATCCCTATTGCTCCGTCTGCACTCATTTTAATCTAGCACCTTTACACATCAAGAGATTTATTGTTTTATTGCTCCATTAACAGAACCATCCACCTTAGTCTTCATTCGAGGTCCTGTGACTCTTTTCTTTATATTCACTGGCAAAAACCTTAACTAGAAGTTTCAGTTTTTTAAATTAAAACGCTTCCAGGAGCCTAACTGCCTCCATTTCAACACTAAGTGCTTTAAAACAGGCAACAAACCAATGGCTAAATTCCAAAGCCAAGGGTAAACCCACATTAGAAATTATCAGGCTTCCTCAACAAGAAGCATGATTAATCATCAGAACGAAAGAGCTAATGAGAGACCGAGACCCTACGGGTTTATCTCCAGATCAAGACTTGGTTCCTTCTGGAAGAGGTGTTTGATTTGGCATCCATCATAGGAGTAAGTGGGCAAAATTACAATGGTCTGTGGTGTAAGAGAAGCCACATGGGAGGGTTGGCCATTCTTTCCAGTCTGATCCTCCCAGATGCACTGCGCCTCCATCTGCTTCACCCAGACCCAGAGGTGAGAATATGGGCTCCCTGAAATCAGGGCTGGGGAGACAGATCATCCAGCCTGCCTTCCTCTCTACCTTCAAGGGATCCCTTAATACGCAGTGTAAAACAGTCAAGGGTGGGGAGCCAAAGTGTCGCTAACCCCAGCCCAGAGTCAGCAAAGGCCTGGCAGCCTCTCTGATACGTAAATCTTCAGCACATGTCTGGAACTGCCATCAACCCAAAGATCAAACAGGGCCTTCCTTGGAGGTCTCACCTTGGGGAACTTATTCCATCTCAAAATCCTAATCCCCAGCCTGAGGCTGAGCCCCTAGATCACAGTGCTCAAGGGAAGTCCCTTTAGGTTAAACCTCTTCACATATCTTACAGCAGCTATGCCAGCATTGTCTTCTCACAAGCAACCCCAACATGTTATCTTGTGATGGTGGAAGGAAGGACTCTGCTGAAGTCAGTGAAATCAAAGGAATAGAGATATAAGGGTGACAAGAGTCAGACCAGTTAGCCTTGCATCGTGTTTGCAGGTGGTAGGAAAAGGCTGCTTCTTAGAGAGAGCAGGCAAGACATGACATGAGGACGCATGCCTCAGTCTTGGGAGAAGTGGAGAAGTATTCTCCTTGCCTCCTTGGTGGAAATTCACTAACACAATGGGATGGGTGAAAGCTGGGAGGAAAAGGAGGATGGACTGTGCACTGAAGGTGCTTCTCTCTCCTGCTTGATGACAGGAGGCACGCCAGTCTTAGATGGTTATATTAGGGATGGTAAAATCTCACCTTCAGCTATCTATCACCTTGAAGCATCCCTCAGTAAAGCTTTGCTCCATCTGGCAGCCTTCATCTTCTCCCTCTGGACATGGCCACATCTGTGCCACCTGCTCCCTTTCTCACCACCATTTTTGGCTGCCCCACAGCTGCACAGTACCCTGGACATGATGACTTTTGCACTGAGGAGACAGCAGTCAGCACACAGTATTGCCACATTTATCTCCAGCGACTCACACAAAGTATGTGAAGCCTGTCCTATGCCAGCATCTCAGGGCTGGAGGTCACGTGGGCTGGTGACGGTGAATGCTTTGCCTTCAATGCTGTGATAGAAGTGACTGTTGCATCTCTGAAGTGAAAGCAAGCCTTTGGTTTCCAAAAGGATGGACTTTTGACATCTTTACTGAGACAAGTTAGAGCTCTCCTTGTCTCTGGGTGCTCCATAGTGTGAGGCTGTGGTGAAGCCTGAAAGCCAAGGTCAGGGCCATTATCTCTTTTTCTGACACAAAACATTTGAGGGCAACCACAATGCTCAACTGGGGTGGGGGCTAGGACCTTCTCAGGCAACCCAAATGATAAAAGTGCCTTCTCTAAGAGGGACAGGCTGCTCCCAATCTCCCTGCAACACCCTCTGTTTCTTGGACTGTTCATTTCTTGCCGCACAAGCTCAGACCAAAGGGCATTGCTGTGAAACCTGTGCAGGTGTTGACTATCAAAACATGACCCTCTTCCATGGAATAACCATTCCTGGGGAGCGCATGGGAGAGCAACCAAAGCTGTGCCACTTTGGGAAGGGTCTTCCAGACCCCGCTTGCCTGCCAGGAAGGAGAACCTGGATGGAAAAGGGTATGTGGGGCAGGTGTGGGTGCATCTGTGGGTGCCAGGGAGCAGAGTTGCCCCGCACGCTTGGAGCTGCAGCCCCACTCGATTAATCAGCACCAAACGTACATGTGTGTAAAGCAAACAGCGGGAAAGTCTTTGTCAGCCGATGGCGGCCGTCACTGCAGAAACAGTCAGAGAACCCTTTTCCCTTTAAAGTTTACTACTTTTACTACTAGACTGGCCTCGAAGCCTTTATTGCTCCCGACGAAGCCAGGACTTTGGTCCAAAGCCAACCAAGGAGAAGCATCAGAGAACCCGCACCTATATATACGAATGTGCGCGCAGCTTTGTGTACGCATTCCTGCGTGTGTNAGGCCTCTCTCAGAAATGCCAGCAGCCACTTCACCAGCAGGTTTGGAAAGGAACTCGGCGCCCTGCTGCAGAGCTGGAAGGAAGCAGGCGGCTTTTGCAGGGAGCTTGTCTCCTGGAGCTGCCCCCCGAGCTCTTTGGTGGGTTCCCCTGCTGTGCCANAGAAACAGTCAGAGAACCCTTTTCCCTTTAAAGTTTACTACTTTTACTACTAGACTGGCCTCGAAGCCTTTATTGCTCCCGACGAAGCCAGGACTTTGGTCCAAAGCCAACCAAGGAGAAGCATCAGAGAACCCGCACCTATATATACGAATGTGCGCGCAGCTTTGTGTACGCATTCCTGCGTGTGTGGGTGCCTGTGTGTGTGTGTGTGTGTGTGTGAGCATGCCGAGGGGTGTGAGTGTGGGTTTGGGTGGAGCAGGAGTGCACCTCGCCCTCCCTGGCTGAGGGGAGCNTGCAACTCACAAACACGGCTGGGAGCTCTTTGGAGAGCCCAGGTAAAGCTGTTTGGCGTTGACATCCACACACGGATGCGGATCCAGTGGGCGCAGAGTGGCTCAGTGGGGCAGGGTCAGTGCATGAGCTGCCCCTGGCAAACCCTCATCTGAAACCCTGCTCTCAATCCATGTGCCCCAGCCAGGATCGTGGTGTCCCAACAACAGGGAGGTAGGAAAAGGGCTGAAGCTGTCTGGAAGGGACATTTTCTTTGCTGATGGAGGTGACAAAGCTCCCCCAAGTTCATAGGAGCCACCAGGATCATGACCATCCTCCTCCTGGCTCTGGCTGTCAGCCCTCCACCAGCAGCAGGACAGGTGCCCAGTGGCTCTTGGCCCAAGGGTCACTCCTGCAGCTCAGTGGGAGACCCGAAGCTGGAGCACCCCGCAGACTGTGCTCCCTGATGGACACTGCATCGCCCGCTTCCCAACTTTGGGGTGCTTTTCCCAGGACTGACACCAACCCACTTGTGCCTGTGGCAAGCAGAGGCACTCACTTGCGTTTCGTCTGCTGGCCCTGGCTGGCAAGAGGAGGCTGAAACCTGGCCTCCTCTGCTGCTTGTGGCCCTCCCATGGCCTGCAGCGTCTGGGAGCCATGGCAGGCATGCCTGCCGCACCAAGCAGCGTGTCTGCAGACGAGGAGGCCTTTGAGAGGCCGGGATAATGGCTAATAGTGCTGTTTTCCTCTGCTCTGCTTTCCTTCAAGTGAATTACCAGGGTCTTGCTGGGAATTATCCTGCCATTACCCAGCGCTCTGGGGAGCTGCCAGTGATTTACTTAACAGCAAACAACACAAAGAGCCGAACACGGCAGGAGCTACGCAACCAAACAAGCTGGGGAACGTGCAAGTGGAAGAAAAATGCTGTAACAGCAGCTGGGGTGCAGGGATCTGGCTGGGGCTGCCAGCCAGAGACAGGCATGAGGATGTCCCCAAAAGCCACACTCTGTTTGCGCGTGGAGAAACAGAGCTGTTCTCTCCCATGGGCAGATTTGGTCCATGGTGTAGCTGAATGTGATGGAAATGTCAAAGGGTGGTGGCCCTGCGGTTCTGCGCCCAGCTGGCCAGGGAGGAGCCCCATGGCTGCGGCATGGGAGGAAAATCCAGTCCTCCCTGCTCCTGGAGAGCTGCGGGACTCACAGATGGTTGGGAGGCTGTGAGCGGATTGGCAGCAGAGCCAGGGATGCCCCTTTGAGTCCCTGCACAGGGGATGCAGCAAGGAGTCCTGACTCCCCCCCCACCTCATTGCCTCTTTGCACCTTCCAGACTTTGTCCTTGTCACCCTTTTATTATCCCATGGGCGAGCACAGCCCTTAGACACCCATGGCCTGTTTTGTTCCAGCCACACTACTGTCTGTGAGAGCCTCTAAGCCAGGGGACCACCACGGTGTGAGTCTGCTCAGGTCTGCTCCCTCATCCCTCTGGGAACTGCCCTCTGCACACAAAAGAGTGCAGACACCCCTGCAGACACGTGCCACCCGTGTGTGTCCACACCACCTGCACTGCACCCCTACCACAGGCTCTCACACTCACCATGTCCCACCTTTTCTTGCACAGGCTGCCCCGGCAAGGCCATGGCACAGCCACTGCACACCTCCAAGCCCCCCAGCACCTACATGGACCCCCTTGTCCTCCCATCCCGTTCCTGCGCAGGTCTGCACACACACATTCTCCTCTTCATGCTTTACAAGTGCCAGGCAAAGGAGGGGCTCCGTCGAGTGCTAGAAAGTTGTTCCTACTCTGTGCTGGGAGCAACCACATTACTCACGAGTCCCTTTTTAGTGCGGGTATGTGTTTCCCCTCTTCCATCTCCAGTCCATTAGCTACTATGGAAACAACATGTCATTGCCCGGAGGTGGAGTTCAGCCACAGCCAAAACAGCCGCGGATAAATTCCAGCACCCAAATTCACATCCTGGGGCAAAGCCCACACAGCTCAGCCAGAGAACGGGAGTGGAGTCCCAGCCGTTCTAAGGGAGCAGATCTGGCGGGTACCCTGTTGTCCCAGCCGGGGTGGAAACAACATGGCTGGGGAAGGTCGAGGTGATTTACTCTTCCGGAGCCCGACTGAGAGCGTGCGAGTGGCGTGGAGATAAACAGCAGATCTGCAGGGCCTCATTTCCGCTCCGGCCGGCGGCGCCCGTTGATCTGCTGGGGGAGGCCACCACAGGCAGGGAGGCCACGTGGGGACCCCTGCACAGGCAGAATCAGTTCGACCTGGGGGCATCTGGCACAAGGATGCAGTGGAAGGGTGTAGCATCCCTTGAATTCATCCCTACAGGCTGACCTCCATGGACTCAGAACCATCCTGCCCCCTGCCCCCTGTCCCCTCCTCCCAATGGCTTTTTGCAGCATCGTGTGTGCTGAAGCCTCCCTGGCTTGTGCATGCGGAGTGTAAAGTCCCTGCTGCTGTGGCCTTGGGAAGGTTTGTCCCCTGGGGGGACCACACATGTCAGAGGTGACAGGGTGAAGGCTGCACTGACTGGAGCACATGCCGAATGGTCCCCCAGCAGCACCTTTCAGTCCGGCTTGCTCCTCGGTCCCCCATGTCCTTTCAAAGCTGCTGAGACCCGTTGCAGGAGAGCAGTGGCCAGGGGAGCTCTGTGGCATGATCAAACCATCTCCCTATACCCTGAGTCACCCAGATCTGGGGAGGGACCCTCAGTATCCCAACACCCTCCTGGCTCTCTGCATGGGGAGCCACCCCTGTGGTGGGGCAGGAGCTGTAGGGACCCAAGGGAGTCACAGTTGAGTGTGGCTGCTCCTTGCCATATCTCCTAGGGACCCTGGGGAGAAGGAGGGCATGTAGGGATGGTGGCATGTCCTGCCTAGAGGCTTTCCTAGCAAGGGTGAGTCCTGGCCCCAGTCTCCCCTGGTAGATGGAAAATGCTGGCGATAGGAAGAAAAGCACTTGGAAGGAGGAACTTTCCTTGGTGGCAGCCAGCAGCTGCTGTGATGGAGCTGTCCCACCCTGCACTGGGGCTGCCCTCCCAGCCCAGACTGACCAGGAAGTGCCATGTCCCACCCCAGTGGCTTTGCCACCCTGCAGTGCCAGCGCCTGGGGACAGTAGTGTCACATAAGGTGGGGAATAACTACCCCAGTGCCTCCAACAGCTCACCTAGAGATGGGCAGTGGAGTCAGGCTCTGGCCCCAGCTCAGACCCCCCCTCCCTTCCCCAGCTTCTCCAGGAGATGGAGCAGGAAAAACTGTTAGTCCCTGGGGCAGCCTGGGAGCGATCCACCAGCTTCTGAGTTGGAGCAGTGACCCGCATAAGTGCCTGCCTGGATCAGGGCCAGTGGGAGCAAACTCTGGCCATGAGGCTCCCTTGGAGGAGGGAGGGTGAAACCGGAGGTGACCAGGGATGCCTTTCCAAAGCGGGCAAAGAAATTGCCCATCAGCAAGGCTTCTCCACAAAGAGGTGAGCACTATCTCTCAGAAATAATGGAACAAATGTTGGGAGGAGGAAAAAACATAATGCAGGTTTCTAGAGCAGGGATTTTCAACCTGTTCTGCTTTGCTGATCTCCAAAAATATCCCATCAGAGACATGAGTTCCTTTGTAGTGAACCCACACCACCTGGCAAGATGCTCACTGGTCACAGTTAACCTTCCTTAAAAGCAGTCCACGGAGCCACGGGGATCCCCCAGCCACAAAAGCTGCAGCTCTCAAGAGTGCTGGAAACACGTAACACACCAGGCTCCTTTACCCATGTGGAGCCCCATGGAGCACATTGCAGCCCCAAAACCCCAGGCTTGGCAGGGCATGGTCCTTGCAAGAGCAATGCTGGCCCCGCATCCACTAAGGAAGGGTCAGGAGGGCACTCAGTGAAGTTGGGAGAAGCTGAGGTGCACCCCCAGTGATGAGCAGCGTTGGGGAAATTGCAGATTTGAAACCACACTTCATCTGTGGTGCTTGGTGTAGACTCTCTGGTGACTAATAAAAGGCCTGAGTTTGCAGTGGCCAGTGTCTCGGGCTGGCAGTGCTAGTAAGCATTACCCCTCTGTTTAGCCATTTGCTTCCAGGACACTTGCAAGATCTAGATCTCCCTGTCACCTCCCCATCAAATTTGTTTAAAATTAATCCCATAGGTTTGCAACAATGAGAAGGGAATGGGCAGCAAAAATGGGAGGAAGGCTCCCTTGCTTTGGAAACCAATGCAGAAGGTAGCTAGAAAAAATGCTGGGGCAGGTGGGAGGGTGGAAAGGAGAGAAAAAGTAAGAACAAAGAGGTCCTGTTCCTAAAAAAGGAGGTTGAAATATCCCTCCTCTCTGAAATCGCAGGTGTCTCCTGAAGAAGGATGCCTGAGCATCCTGGCCTAGTGGGGAACAGTCCTGAGAAACAGATTGGTCCTGATGTCCCAAATCACATCCTTGTCATGGATCAAAGAAATGGTACCCAAGAAAATCCCTTCCAAGCAGTGATCTTCCCTGTGTTCCCACCCTGAATTTAGGGGTCTGAACACAGCCCCCATCAGCTCTGCAGCTGAGCTGTGTGATACAGGGGACACTCACCCATCTGTGACCCCACAGGCATGGCATTTCTCCCCATATCCCCTTAGCCTCTGCCTTTAGTCACTCTGATATAAGGAGCATCCTTATAACACACCTCTCAGGTCAGACTCTCAAGTCTGCACAGCCATGGGATGAGTTGGCCAAATAATTTGGTTGAAAATCAACCTCCCACTAAAAAAAACATAACCACCCCAGCAGGATTTGTTTTTTCAGCCCGATCCATTCCCTACCCTGACTCTCGTTGCACAAGGAGGGAGTGAGTCCACTCACCAGGCAGGGCTGGACGGCTCTTTTTGGCAGTGGCACAGATTTCGATCGACTTGAAGCAATCGTGAAACTGCAGCCTGAACTTCCAGTGACTCACCCAGCAAAGGGAAACTTCCTGGCTTGTGTGTTCGAGCATTTCTGGAAAAACGGCTATATTTGGCATGGAAAATAGGAAGGATTCCGCCGGTCGCTTGAAATGAGAGCAGCAGAAATGACTCAATGGGCAGTTTAAGAGCGACGAAGAAGGGTGCTCTCTAAATTATTCATTGCGATTCTCCACGTTGTGTGTTTTGCCCACAACAGGCTTAACGGTGCCTGCACACAGGATGGTCCAGGCTCCGCCAGGAAGATGCGTGATTTATTGCTCCAACGGCAACCCCGCCAATGCGTGTTGGCCGTGTGTTATTGACTACGGACATTATGGGCTGCTTCCCATCTGTTTACCAACAAATACTGCTCCTAAAGGTATGGCATTGTGCTTATCGCTACACGTTGACCCAGCGTGAAAAATCTGCCAATTTTTATTTTCATGACATCAGGAGCTAGAAATGCTTTTCTTGCCAGCTTCAAACACTTTCAACTGTTTCATCTAGTATACAGGGGAAAAAAAAATGAAGAAACTGCNGGGGGGGGGGGGAAGGAAGCCATTTCTGAGGATTTGAAATGGATTCTTCTCTCTTTTTCTTATTATTTTTTAAATACTTGTCCAAATGGTTATTCAAATAGCATGTCCATTAAACTCTTGAGCTGGTAAATGAAAATACTCCCTTTCAGATTGTAACAGTATCACCTAAAAGAAAACAAAAAAGATGTAAATAAATACCAGGAAAGAAAAATATCAACAACTTTTTATGAAAAATCTGTTAAAGAGAGGGCAGCAAGTATTTTCCATTGGGTGAAATTTTACCCAGCTCCTGGTTAGCGTATATTAGATTAAATATTCAATTTGGTCATGCACTGCTTTTATTGGTGGATTGAATATCGACAAATATGTCTAGTGCGGGTAGATGCTTCATGCTGCAACCTGACAAATCCCGTGGCAGCTCTGCATCAGTGCTTCAGGTGGGAAAACCTCTTCCTCCCAGCACTGAGACCCCATGAGGTTAATGCCAGGGATTCACATGGCCATGGCCATTGCACAGGGGCTACCCCCCTTGCCTTGTGACCCTCGATACACGCTGTGGCTGTGCCAGCAGTGAGTGACTGGCCTCTCTGTCTTGATGCTCAGGGAGAAGGAATGGCACCATGGGGCAGTGACCCTCTCCCAGTTGGTGTGTTTTTGGAGCCGAGGGACTTCCAGAGCACGGAGTGGGACCATTGGATTTAATTCCATCCAATTTCTATGTTGAATATATCCAGTTGCTTTTCTCCTGTAAATTTTAAAGCCAGTCTCCACGCTCCCACAGCAAGAAGGCCACAGCTATGGCAGAAAAACTGTCTCTGTCACTGGTGTGGAGCTTGCTGCTTTCTGGTGGCCCCACGCTCTAGTACAGGGAAGAAATGGGCACCCGCCTTGATTTTGCAGGCTTTTTCCATCCTCCCCACTTAGCCCACTTTTTCTGAGGGTGCTGCTCAGTGGGAACCATCCCATGCAGGAGGGTTTCAGCCTGGAAGTGGCGGTCTCCTTTCCCCCCAGCTCCTCCCCGCCTGGCTGGAAGATGGCCATTCCCTCCAGCGCTCCGGCAGCCAGGGAGCAATCAGGGAGGTGAGGCAAGAGGAGGAGCGCTCCCATCCACAGCACCCACGCCTTCAGCCCACCAGAAGCCCCAGGAAGGAGTGAGACATGTTGGCATTGTATCAGAGAGAAGGGGCTTGCCCAGCGCTCTGCTTTGCCTCTCGAATGCTGCCCCTGGAGGTTCTGTAGCTGCTCGAGACTTCTGGCCCATCAATTATTTAATTCCCTCCAGCCATGTGGTTTTCAGCCCCGAATGTTCGTCTCCTGCGAACGCACAAGCCTGCAAGTGGGGGGAGTGGGGTTGGGCAGGGGGATGCAGAGTCGGGGCTGGGCAGAGGACCTCCACTGGGAAGCAACACAGAGGCACAGGGGGACCGCTCCCACCAGCCAAAGCACTGAGATGACCTTCAGCTGGCATTTTCTCGCCCAGCCGCACGTCAGCCGGAAGTGTGGGTTCTTCTTCCAATCTTCTGGGATAACCATGGGCAAATCACCTCCCTGCTCCGTGCCTCACTTTCCCCACCTATAAAACGGGGCCGAAGATTTCACAATCGTTGTGAGCTTTGGTGGCACCCACCGCCCGCTGCAGCACACAAATGGGTACGCAAGATGGTGTTTGGCTCGCAGGGGCTACACCAGCATGGGTGTCTCTCCGGGGTATTGCTTAAGGCTGGTGGTCCCTGTTTGTTGCCGCTACCCGTGCCGTCTCGAGCTAAAGTGGCGCGGCACAGCATGGCGGGTGCTGCCGGGTAGGCAGGACAAGCCGCGACACGCGGGCGGGCAGGCAGCTGGAGCCAGGTAGGTGTGTCACTGTTACCCAATAAATAACTCAAGCCCTACAGCAGCCCATTGTAATTAGAGGGGCCCCGCGCAGATTGAAAACGAAGAAGAAGGAGGAAGGGAAAAAAAAGGAAATCAAGGTTCAGTCTTCCCCAGGAGGTAGCGCTCCACGCGGGAAGCGATAGAGGGGAGCGGTGATTTATATCTCTCCAGAGGAATTCTCCTTTCCAGGGCCGCCCCAGGCGCCGAACTGCCGCCAGGTTCAGCTGAGTTTCTCATCTGAATATGCATGAGCCAGTAATTAATTCTCTCTGATACTGATCCAGATTTGGGGTTGGTTTTGTGAGTGCGTGTGTGTGTGTGTTGTGTGTCTGTCTTCTCCCAGGTGTGCCGACACGACAAGGAGGGATGAGACGAAGGAATGGTGGCTCTTCATGCCATTGTCCCTGCAGAATGATATCCATTAATGCCCCATGGCCAGCTTGGGGCAGGAGGGTAGCCCCAGTTGGGTGGGGACCCTCATGGGGTGGCTCTGTGGGGTGTCCCACTGGGGACAGCAGGAGGAAGTGGGACAGAGAGCAAAACATGGCCGGGTTCATGTGCCTGGGGCTGGCCATACCACGCAGCAATCCCTGCCCCAGCACGCATCCAGCCTTGGGCACCTGCAGGGGGCTGTTTTCCCTCCTCCTGAGGACACTGTAAATATCTTATGTTTGTGAAGTGCTGGGAGAAGTAGGAAGGGGAGAGAATCTGGCCTTGCCTCCTCCCTCCAACTTCCTCTCTCCCTCCTTTTAAATCTCTTCTGCACATCACTTCTAGCAGTAGAACGGGAGCCCCGAGGAGTGAAACCACGTCTCTGGCCCAAGGCCCAGGCCCGGGGCAGGGTGTGGGTGTGTGTAATTTCTGTGTGACAGGCCCTTGTCCTGAGACTGAGCCACGGCGTTGTTCACTCAGGCTCGTAGTCACAACCAGACTTCAAACTGGAGGAAAAAAAACCTAGAAAACTCACTAAAAGAGGGCAATAATTGTTTCAGCTTCACTAAGCCTACACCCTGGGGCACAGGTCTCTTCCCCCTGCTGTGGGTGCAGGTTGCCCCGATGCCCTCCTCACCCTTCGCTTGAGAGAAAGGCAATAATCAGCTTTGCTGCCTTTAAACCCATCCGTGGGGCTCCGGCAGCCTGCCAGGGACAAGCCAGGGTCGTCCTGGCACGCAGGTAGGGAAGGACAGGGATCTGACTACCTGCTCCCAGGCCACGGCATCACCAGAGCTGGCCCTCAGCAGTCAGGGAGGTGACTTTGGCTCCCATCCTCCTGAAAAAGCCAACATCCCAAGGCAGAAGCTTCCTTTGTCCCCCTGTTGTGTCCCCACCCTGCCTATAAGCAGGAGCAGGATTAGCAGCAGTGCTGGGGTGTATTGCTGCCATCAACCTGGCCCTGGCTCCTGCCAGCACCCAGCTGAGGGAGGCAGAAAAGGGTGCTCCCTTCCCACTGCCTCTCAGCCAGACGGGACTGTGGCTTCTTGGAGCTGTGAAGAAACCACAGAGCATCTTCAACATCAAGGGACACCATGGTGTCATTTCCTGCTGGGGTCAGAGGACATGGAGAGGTCAGAGGTCACTCTCCCTTTCCCATATCCTCCAGTCATGGGGGGCTAACCTCCCCTAGAAAGCTGTTCTCACCCCAGGGATCTGCAGAGAGGCCCAAAGGAGATGCTGGCAGGATGGTGCTCTGGGTGCCAGACTCCCTACATCCCTCAGAGGGATTCCTGCGAACGTCTCTGGGCTTGGTGAGCAGTGGGCTGGGAAAGGCCGGTGAGTCAGAGCCCTGTTTTGCAATGCAGGGGCCAGGACGCGTGTTGGAGCAGGGATGGCCGTGAGCTGAAGTGTGGGGCCCGCCTGGGCCTTTTGCAATCCTCTGGGGAAAGGCAAAGTCGGTGTCTCTATCCCTTAATTAACGCGCGCCACAGGGACCCGCTCCCTCCTGATTACGTGTTTCGTGGGGATGGATGGAGAAGCAACAGCCTGGGATGTGGGAAGGAGGGCGGCCTCGTCGGCCTTTCCCTGGCCTGGTGCTCCCCAAGCACAGTCTCTGCCTCCTGTGGTAAGGTCTCAGCCTCATCCAAAGACACTTTTTGGACCTGTGAGCTGGTCCCAGTGCTCTACACACCTCTGCTCCCCACCCTGTGAGCACACATGAAGCTCCTTCCCACCTCCCCATCCATTGCCCTCCAGCCGTGCTCCTTCTAGGCCCCACACAGCAAATGTGCATGAAGCCACGGCCCCCCCATTTGCAATCCTTGCCCATTGAGGAACAGAAGGTGACACAGCCAGGATGTCATCTCTGCTGGCTTCACGTCCCGCATCACCAGCCTGACCTAGAAACACTACCACGTCTCATGCGCCGGAGCCCGGGGATGCTGCAGGCTCATCCCTCTGTTTTTTCCAGAGCAGCTGAGTGACAGTCGCCCCTCCCCTGCCTCTCTGAAGAGCGTAATGAGAATTTCCTCCGAGGAGCAGCTTGCCACGATGAAATAATCGCCCGAGCAGCAGGATCTTCGCCGGGGATTAGAGAGGCTGCTACTTGCTGAGCTAGGGAAACGGCCAGCGAGAAGGGAAAACTCCTACCACCTCCCCCGGCACCTCGGCTCCTTTGCCAAAGCAATCGCCGGCTGCAGACGGAGCGAGATCCCAGGCAGAGCTCAGCCCTGGAAACTTCTGTCCCCGATGCTTGGGCACTTTTGCGAAGTCCCCTTCCACCCTCCTCCTCCTCTCACTGCTCCCTGCAGAGCCGCTGCCCAGCCCAAGCCGCCGGGAGGGGTGGAGAAGAGGTAAAAGCAGCAGCTGCCTTTTACAGGCAACAGTTTTGTCTTCTTGTTTCTTTTTGGACTGCTGAGGCATAAAAAGCCGAGCTGAGCCTGTTTCTTCTCTCTGCCTTACGCGCAGGGGCACTCACCAGCCGGGTTATCCCACTGCACGGAGGGACGACAGCAAGGGCTATACATGGATTTCCGACGCAGAGTGGTTTAAGGCAGTTTTGCTTCCACTCCAGGCTCAGTTGTTTTTCTTCCCCCCGCCCCAGCCCCGTCTTCTGAGAGATCCTGGTGTGACCATCCCTAGAGGATTCCTGATTTTCTTCCCCAAATATCCCACGTCTTTTTTTTTTTTTTTCCAAATTTTTTTTTAACTG
>VXBJ01000870.1:0-26581 GCA_013400055.1 Nycticryphes semicollaris | reverse complement strand
TGTGTCCAGTTCTGGGCCCCTCAGTTCCAGAAGGACAGGGAACTGCTGGAGAGAGTCCAGGGCAGGGCTACAAAGATGCTGAAGGGAGTGGAGCATCTCCCAGAGGAGGAAAGGCTGAGGGAGCTGGGTCTCTGGAGCTTGGAGAAGAGGAGACTGAGGGGTGACCTCCTGAATGTTTATCAATCTGGAAAGGGTGAGTGTCAGGAGGATGGAGCCAGGCTCTTCTCAGTGACACCCAATGACAGGACAAGGGGCAATGGGTACAAGCTGGAACAGAGGAGGTTCCACTGAAATATGAGGAGCAACTTCTTCAGGGTGAGGGTGAGGGAACACTGGAAGGGGCTGCCCAGAGAGGTTGTGGAGTCTCCTTCTCTGGAGACATTCCAAATCCACCTGGACACGTTCCTGTGTGACCTGCTCTGGGTGTTCCTGCTCCGGCAGGGGATGGGACTGGATGAGCTTTCAAGGTCCCTTCCAACCCCTGAGATTCTGTGACTCTGTGATTCTGTATTAATATCAAATCCCCCAGGAAAAAAAGTCTTGTTTTGGACCGGAGTGTGTTGATCTTCCATTGCAGCCTTGTACTTTGGTCTGAGAATGAAAGGGTGTTGCCGTCGCTTTGGGTCACTGGGTGTTGGTGGTGTTTTAGGTGATTTTTCTGACGGCTTGTAGGAGCTGTGCTGAGATGGATGGGGTCAGTGCTTCAAGGAGACCGCAGTCGTAACGGTGGGAGAGGTTAATTCCGGGCCGCTCGCTCTTCACAGGCACAGCTGGCACAGAGACCTGCACAGCTGGCACCTGAAGTCTTGTTCTTAATGGGGATTTAACTTGCCTTTCTGTAGGCAAGTGAAAAATGAGAGAAAGTAATCTTGCACTCCAGGAGCTGGTGTCAGAGAGAAATGGATGGAGGTCATTTCCTGCAAGACCGCTCGGGAGAGAAGAGATTTGTTTTCTCGTCTGTCAGAAAAGAGGGATTGGAGAGATCCTGTCCCGAGGACCGGCCTTCCTTCAAGTGCAGGGCTCAGGCTTTCTGCAGAGAAGCTTTGGATGCTGAGGAAAGGACGCTGTGAAAACGCCGCCAAAAAGTTACAGCGAAGGTGGTGGCAGACCTTGGTAGGAAAGTTGGATGGTGGGACTTGAAATCCTGACCGCTGGAATACTGCAGCCCTGCTTCTTGTTGATCCAACCTCTGGGTCACCCTTGGCTTCAAGCTCAGTGGTAACGTGTGTGTAATGGTTTCACACTGGTTCTCTGCCACTAAGCTCCAGTTCCCAGCAGCACAGCTCCACCGTGAATCATAGAATCATAAATGGTTTGGGTTGGAAGGGACCTTCAAGATCATCCCGTCCCACTCCCTGCCCTGGGCAGGGGCACCTCCCACCAGCCCAGGTGGCTCCAAGCCCCCTCCAACCTCATCCAGGGATGAGGCAGCCACAGCTTCTCGGGGCAACCTGGGCCAGGCTCTCACCACCCTCACCCCAAACAACTTCTTCCCCACAGCTCAGCTCCATCTCCCCTCTTGCAGGGTCAAACCCTTCCCCCTCCTCCTAGGGCTCCCCTCCCTCACCAAGAGTCCCCTCCCCAGCTTTCCTGGAGCCCCTGGAGGGACTGGAAGGGGCTCTGAGGTCTTCTCCCTGGAGCCTTCTCTTCTCCAGGCTGAACCCCCCCAACTCTCTCAGCCTGTCCCCACAGCAGAGGGGCTCCAGCCCTCCCAGCATCTCCATGGCCTCCTCTGGCCCTGCTCCAGCAGCTCCATGTCCTTCTGTGCTGAGAGATCAGCGTTGTCTCACGGTCCAGCCCGTCTCCAACCTCCCAAACTGTTCTCACTTAAGATATTGTGGGTTATTTATATGTTTTTTTGTTTGTTTATGTAGGAGAGATCAACAGAGAAAGTAGCACTTCTCCTCAAAATGTCTTTGTCAGAGCCTTTGCTTGACCCTCAGGTCACTTCCACTTCGGTCCTTCCTGTGGTGCCTTCCTTTTTAGGGTTTGGCCACGTTCTTTTCTGGGAGCTCTGCATTTAATGACTTGGATCTTCTTCCAGGTTTTCCTTTTCAGGCCCTTTCGCTTGGGTGTAATCCAAGATAAACCTGGAAAAGCCAAGGAACTTGCTCAGCCCCTTTGGTACCGCGAGCTGCCACGTGTGACGGGCTTGTCATTGATTCTTTGAAATCATGTGGCAAAAAGTGTGATGGTGAAGAACGAACGACTACAGAGCTCCAAAAGCTGTCGCTTCCTCTGTGATGTGCCTGGGCTGGTGATGTCTGGGTTAAATGTGGGCAAAGCAATCCCAGAGCAGTTATAGCATCGAAGAAGGTGTTAAATAGGACAAAAATCAGTGCTTCTTGTTGTTGTTGTTGTTCCTGAAGAGCCTTTGTTCAAATGAAATCGCTTTTGAGGAGAAAGGATGACTCTGAGACCACACTGGATTGGGATTTGCTTGCTTCTCATCTTCCTTCCTCTGTTTTATTTACACTGTAGAGCTTAAAACCTCTCCTTTCTCTCCCGTTGTGTCTCCCGTGTCTGTTCCGACGTTGAGGTGATCTGTTTGCCCGCACATAAGCACCTGGAATGTTCCACATTCAGTCTCAGCTGAGGCCTCTGAGCGTGAGTGCGTAAAATAAAGAAGAGAGATTAATGTGATGAGACCAGATACGGTGTTCCCTGAAGGAGATCTGGATGTTTTGGAGAGAGAGCTACAGGAATGAGGCCGTTGCTGCCGCATCGCTTCTCATTCCGTGTCCTGCTTTGAGGCTCCCCACCCCCAAATTCCTCCTCCTCCTCCTTTTCCTCTTCCTCCTCCTCCTCACCTCTTCCCTTCCTTGGCTTTTGCAGGACGCCTACTCTGAAATTGCCTACCTTTTCGCCGAGTTCTTCCGAGACCTTGACATCGTCCCGTCTGACATCATCGCGGGCCTGGTTCTTCTGCGCCAACGGCAGCGGGCGAAGCGCAACGCCGTGCTGGATGAGGTGGGTGACAGGGCCCGGGAGTGGGGACCGTCACCGTGGCATCTCGCTCGGCCTCTTTGACTGACCCTCCTGCTCTTGTTGACCCGGTGTGTGAGAACTGTTCCCCTCTGCCCACCTCGTCTCTGTTGCCTGATGGGTTTCTACCCGTCACCGAGGTGGAAAATCAAAATATTAACTTCTTTAGTGGCTTTTTTGGAGGCTCCCAAAGGGCCCAAGTGACACCGAGTGGAAGTTGTGAAACCTGTCGTTGTTTCTAGGCTGGTGATAATAAAGATTTAGCTCTTGACCCCAAATGGGCAACTGCCTTGAAGCTGGTGGTAGGTCCTTGAAATCAAACAGGAGGATTATCTCTCCTGTACAGCGACACAGAGAAAATTCCAGCACCTGGGGAAAGCCACGGGACCAACCTCAGGAGAAAATTCCTAAATCCCCGAGCCGTTATTGCCATTGAATTTTGTGGATTGTCAACCCAGTAAAAAATTGTTTGGGTGTTTTGGTTTGGGTTTGGGTTGGTTTTTTTTCCCCCTCAGAGATGCAATTCAAATCAGGCAGAAATAAGAACAGCAGAACTGGAACCAGTTGAAGAGGCTGGTTGGGAGGCTTAAAAGTACCTTGTGCTGGTTTACATAGTGCTCTCTGTTTCTTGGGCTGGAGGTTTTTGTCTTGGTGTCACAAGAGAAGAATTTTTCTGTGTTTGTGACTTACAGGCCAACAATGACATTTTAGCTTTCCTTTCTGGGATGCCAGTGACCAGGAACACGAAGTATCTGGATCTGAAAAACGCGGTAAGTCGCTGGACTCTGATCTTGCAAACTCACCCCACTTCTCCCAGATAATGTCCAGGTGCAGAGCAGTGACAAGTGGTGTCCCTCAGGGGTCTGTGCTGTTTAACATTTTTTATCAGTGACATAGAGGGATTGAGAGCAACATCAACAAGTTTGCAGATGACCCCAAGCTGTGTGGTGGTGTTGATACACCTGAGGGATGGGATGTCATCCAGAGGGACCTGGACCTGGACAGGCTGGAGAGGTGGGCTCAAGTAGAAAACAGGAGGTTCAACCTGGGCTGGAACAATCCTGGGTATCAATCCAGACCAGGGGATGAGGTGTTAGAAAGCAGCCCTGAGGAAAAGGACTTGGGGGTGCTGATGGATGAGAAGCTGAACGTGAGCAGGCAGGGTGCAATTGCAGCCCACAAGGTCAATCACATCCTGGGCTGCATCAAAAGAAGTGTCGCCAGCAGATCCAGAGAGGTGACTCTGCCACTTGGCTCTGCTCTGGTGAGACCTCACCTGGAGTCCTGTGGGCAGGTCTGGAGCCCTCGAGATAAGAAGGACGTGGACCTGATGGAGTGGGTGCAGAGGAGGGCCACGAAAATGATCAGGGGGTTGGAGCACCTTTGTTACGAGGACAGGCTGAGGGAGCTGGGGTTGTTGAGCCTGGAGAAGAGGAGGCTCCGGGGAGACCTTAGAGCCCCTTCCAGTACCTGAGGGGGGCTACAGGAAGGCTGGGGAGAGCCTATTTACAAGGGCCTGTAGCGACAGGACGAGGGGCAATGGGTTTAAACTGAAGAAAAGCAGATTTAGGTTGGATATTAGGAATAGGTTCTTTACTCTGAGGGTGGTGGGACACTGGAACAGGTTGCCCAGGGAGGAGGTGGTTGAGGCCCCTTCCCTGGAGATGTTAAAGGGGAGGCTCGAGGAGGCCCTGGGCAACCTGGTGTAGTTGGGGGTGTCCCTGCTGACTGTGAGGGGGTTGGATTAGGTGACCTTTGAAGGTCCCTTCTGGCCCAGATGATTCTATGATTCTACAATCTGTTTTCTTTTGATCTCAGCAGCTTCTTACATTCCTTTCTGCCCCCTCTCGGGAATAATCTGAGAAATGAAAGATTAGCACAAGAGAACACAATAACACCGCTTGCTCTCTGGAGGCACTATGTCTCCGGGTCGCTATTAAGCATGATCTCTGGGCTCTGCTTTGTGGGAAGTGGTGATATTTCTGCTGGGATGGGAGAGAAGGGGATGGGAAATTCCTCCAAAGCCAGAGGTAGGAGTTGAGCGCTGCATCCAAGAGAGAGCCCTGCGGAGCTCCATATGGAAGTACCACCAGCAGAGTGAGATGGAACCTTCCTCCCTGGAGACTGTCAGCGTTTCTCGGGATGGAAATAGCTGTGCTCTGTTCTGGGGGGAATTAAGCTTGGTTTTAATTCTGCTGTGCTGCTATTGCAGCTATTCCCCCCCCACCAACCCCTAACCTTGATTTGCTGCTTTTGCTGCCAGAGGGGTCTGTCATTAACCTGCTTGTGGCTGAGCTGCTCCCCGTCGTGTTTAATTCTACCGTCCCGCTCGTGCTCAGCCTGTCTCTCCTCCTGAATCAGGTGTGTTGTGGGGGAGAGAGGTCGGCAGAGCTTATAGAAGACACCACTAGGCCCTCAAACTGGCTTTTATGGTTCTCTCAGGGCCTCTTCTTTATGGCCTGAGTGTGGAAGCACTATATTTACAGAGCTCATCTTCTTGGGACTTAAAACTAGTTTGTCATCTCCTCAGCTAGGGTAGGATGGGGCAAAACTCTGCTTGGTTTGAAGCAGGGCGTTTGATACACAGAGAAGTTCCTTCCAGTCTCTCCAGGGGCTCCAGGAAAGCTGGGGAGGGGGGACTCTTGGTGAGGGAAGGGAGCCCTAGGAGAAGGGGGAAGGGTTTGACCCTGCAAGAGGGGAGATGGAGCTGAGCTGTGGGGAAGAAGTTGTTTGGGGTGAGGGTGGTGAGAGCCTGGCCCAGGTTGCCCCGAGAAGCTGTGGCTGCCCCATCCCTGGAGGGGTTCAAGGTTGGAAGGGGCTTGGAGCCACCTGGGCTGGTGGGAAGTGTCCCCCCACCCCATCATGGAACTGGATGATCTTGAAGGCCTTTTCCAACCCAAACCATTCTGTGATACTGAGTTCTCTAGAACTAACTTCTAGTTTTGTTAAACAGCCCATGGGGTCCCTCCGCTCATGAAAACTGCAGAGCTGGTTTGGGGAGGGGGAGGATTTCACCCAGTATAACCAGCTTGCTCTCCTCCAGCCACCTGGAAACGCTGACAGCGCTGTTCTGGTGGCGCTGAGAGAAGGCTGACGCTCAGGAAAAAAAGGGTGCACGTGTCTAACTCTGATGGAAAAAGGGAAACAGTAGAAAAAAAAACAAAACAAACCCAAACCTGAGGATCTGAAAGAGCAAAATGAGGTGCTCAGTGAGTCTCCTGTCTCTTTCAGCAAGAGATGCAGCGGTACAAAGAGGTGTGTTACTACATGCTGTTTGCCCTGGCTGCCTATGGCTGGCCCATATACCTGATGAGGAAGCCCACGTGTGGACTCTGTCGCCTGGCCAGATCCTGCTCGTGAGTGACCTCCCTGTCTCTCACCCTCCCCCCTTCTCTTCCCTTCACCCTTCTCTTTCTCCCAAACATGGAATATTCCTTTCTCTCATCGATCTCCTCTCCTCCTCACCCTTTTATCAGTTCATCCTCCTTTTTTCATTCTGCTTTTCCCCTCTTCTCCCTCCTCACGCTTTTTCTCTCCATCGGTAACTCTCTGCCTTCATACCCCAATGTCTTTCTCCTCAATCTCTTCCTTACAGTTGCTTTTTGATTTCTTTTTTGGACTTTTTTTTTTGTTGTTGTTATTAAATAAACCAGACTGTCCTCTGCTCTGTCCTCTCCGGCGCCCTAAGGATCACGCCAGCCCTCTGCAGTTCCAGCAGAAAGACCTCAGCTGGCAGAAGGCTGCTTTCAACCCGAGTCAAAATAGCTGTCTTGGAGCTCAGAAATCAGATTTATTGGCAAGGCCAGCTACGCAGGGAGCTGATAATTTGGGTCTTTATTAAAGCATTGCCAAGTCTTGGCTGGAGTTTGTGCTGCCTTCTCCCTGAGTACTAGTTTTTCTGCCGTGCTGCGAAGCGCTCGCCTCCCGGTAGCGGCGACGTTTCAGTTCAGGATGGTGATGTTTTTAAATGTTTGCTTTCAGCTGCTGTGCTTCTCTCACCACGTTGGAGCTTTTTGCACTTAGACGGGCCATTTCTGTGCTGAACTTGTTAGGAGGAGTATACTTTTTGAGCACTTTTGTTTCTGAAGGGTCTTGTGAAGGAAATAAGGGAGGGAAAAGAAGGAATCTGCGCTGCTGGTTTTGTTCTGGGATGATTCTGGACCTGTTTTGGTTTTTTTTTTTTTAATAAATAAATGTAGCTCTCAGTAAAGGCTTTGTGTGGTGGAGCCATGTAGGACTGTGCTGTGAAGCGTAGTATCCCTCGAGGAGAGATCCCAGCCCGACCAAGCATCCGTTCTTTGGGGACTGGTTGGGCTGTAGCTCTCTCTGGTGCTCGGAAGGAAAACTACAGCTGGTCCCAGTGCCCCCTTTTCCATGCCGATATATCGGTTCTGTGCTGTTTTGTCCAAGGACTCCTACAAGGGAAGGGAATCACTCCTGGTGTGACCTGCAGGGTCTGCCTTTCCCTTATTTCCAGACTTTCCGCTTTAAAACCAGTCTCTCCCACCTTCCTCTTTGCCTCAACGCTGATTTTTGTTGTTGTTTGTTGTTGGTTTTCCTCCTGCAGATGTTGCTGTCTCTGTCCTTCCCGGCCCCGCTACGCTCCCAGTGTCACCATCGAAGAGGACAACTGCTGTGGCTGCAATGCCATCGCCATCCGGCGCCACTTCTTGGATGAGAACATGACCTCAGTGGACATCGTTTACACCTCGTGTCACGACGCAGTAAGGAGAACCTGCCACCCCCTTCATCTGCAGGCCCTTCCTCATGGGATTTACTTGCTTCCAAGTGCAGTGGGACAAAGAAGGCAACTTAAGCCTTTTGTTTTGTTTTGTTTTTGGTTTTTTCTGACCCTAGAGCTTCCCATCCTATTTCTCCATCAAGAAATTCTCCCACTTGGACAGAAAACTTTTGCTCCTGCCAAAAATCAGATCATTCAGAGGAGTTCTTACCCATAAGGCATAACCTGTCGCGCTGCTCTGCTTCCTTTTCCCTGCACAGGGAGAAAAAAAATCAAGCAGGAATGTCCTGCCTGGTTGTTACAGCAGTGGATCTTTTCCAGGTCTATGAAACGCCTTTCTATGTGGCTGTGGACCATGATAAGAAGAAGGTGGTCATCAGTATCCGAGGAACTCTCTCTCCAAAAGTAAGTGCCCCCCTGCAGTGGCCACACACACCCTTCTAGTGGCCTCACGAGCCCTTGGCCACCCCAGGAAACTTTCAGGGAGGATCTGAGACCTTCCTGACTCACCCTTTTTGTTTGACTTGCCCAAAACGTGATGATTTCTCCTCTTCCAGGATGCCCTGACCGACCTCACTGGGGATGCGGAGCGCCTTCCGGTTGAGGGTCACCACGGAACGTGGCTGGGACACAAGGTTTGTGTGTGTGTGTGGGGGGGGAAACCCCAAACCAAAAAATCACCTGCTTCTTTTTCTAATGTTTTAACTTTTTAATTACAGGCCACAGAAAAGCAGTTTTAAGCTTTTAAGAAGGGGGTCAGGGAATTGCAGTGAAATGGATTTGAGATGTTAGAATAAAATCCTTGGTTGTAAGGGTTAAAATCACAACGTCTGTAATGAAAAAACCCATCCAATTAGAAAACTGACACTATAGAGGGCATCCATGGAGCTCTACAACAAAATTACTGGAGTCCTTCAAATTACTTCGGGTTTTTTTTAATTTTCTTCCAATGACCTTTTCAGAATTAGCCATCAAACCCTGAGAATCTGTTTAAAATCCTGTGGCAAAGCTGGGGACGGGCCTCGAAGCTCGGAAAAGGCTCCCGGCGGGACTAGGCTCTGCGTTAACGAGGCCGATGCCGTGAGTCTGCGTTAACGACCTCCCTACATTCAATTTACTCC
Source organism: Nycticryphes semicollaris (assembly GCA_013400055.1). Taxonomy (NCBI): domain Eukaryota; kingdom Metazoa; phylum Chordata; class Aves; order Charadriiformes; family Rostratulidae; genus Nycticryphes; species Nycticryphes semicollaris. The sequence goes on along the minus strand of VXBJ01000870.1, from coordinate 17,734 downwards.
AGAGCCGACCCTTGCCCCAGGCTGGCAAAGTAATGACCCACACCTTGAGTTTTAAGGTTATTTTTGAAAACAATATTGTCCACCTGCTCTTTGGATAACGGGCGTTTCCAACGTTTCCCCCTCCCCTGAAAGAAGAGGATGAAGCTGGGAATTACACGGGACAAGGTGTAGAAACAGAGATAAACGAGGGAGGATTTTGTCAAATAACTGATATTTAGCTCTGTGAATATTTACTGTTTAGCTCTCCCGAAGCATTATTTCTGCTCTTCTTCTGGTTTTGTAGTAATTCGTTAAGATCAAAATGACTCTGCCCAATCAGTGTGATCATCAGATCGCACCAAGAACGGAAGGTGAAAGGAAACCAGAGGGAAGCAAATGGAATTTGTTAGAATCATAGAATCATTATAGAATCATAGAATGGTTTGGGTTGGAAGGGACCTTCAAGATCATCCCGTTCCATGATGGGGGGGACACCTCCCACCAGCCCAGGTGGCTCCAAGCCCCTTCCAACCTTGAACCCCTCCAGGGATGGGGCAGCCACAGCTTCTCTGGGCAACCTGGGCCAGGCTCTCACCACCCTCACCCCAAACAACTTCTTCCCCACAGCTCAGCTCCATCTCCCCTCTTGCAGGGTCAAACCCTTCCCCCTCCTCCTAGGGCTCCCCTCCCTCACCAAGAGTCCCCCCTCCCCAGCTTTCCTGGAGCCCCTGGAGGGACTGGAAGGGGCTCTGAGGTCTCCCTGGAGCCTTCTCTTCTCCAGGCTGTTCTATTTTTAATGGACAGAAAAGCTAGTCCTTGCAGAAGTTGCCTTTTCCTTTTGATCTTTCTGGGAAAATATTCATATACCAGTGACTTACATGAAATATTATCAAATCATCCCTTTTGTTCTATATGGAGGTTTTATTTGGCCCTTGTGTTATTTCGTTTTGGATTGTTACTAGTACAGAAATATAGCTTTATCTTAAATTATTATTGATATTAATCTTCAGACAATAATGTACTGTTGATTCCCGAGGGGGAACTAGTGGAGAGAACAGAAATTTTAAACGTCTGCCTTAATGCATTTTTAATGTCCACAAGTCAACTTTAATACAGAAATAAATGAAGGTACCTCGCTAATACTTAACATTTAATTTGGAGAACACTATTTGGTTGCTCAGGAGCTACCAGGGAGTTGTCTGATGTGTTATTTTTCCTGTGGGTTCTGTCCTGTGTGGCCTCTTTCTCTCCCTCGGGGCCTCACGCTGTGTCCATCAACCATCCTACAACTTCAAACGCTTGATGGTCACGCACGAGCCTTTGATTGCTGGGGTGGCTGTGAATGGCTCCATCCAAATGTATCTATTGGGTTTCTGAGCTATTTTGGATCAAAAAGAGCATCGCTGTAACTAAGGTTTATGGGTGAGCACGCAAAAAAAAAAAAAAAAAAACAACAAAAAAGAAAGGATTTTGACAATCCCTAGGGGAAATTAACTGCAAAAGCGATCTGGCTTTGCTGGTTTTGAAATAAAATCCACACAAAGTTCATTTAAANTCCTGTCCCTGGGCACCACTGGAAAAAGCCTGGCCCCATCCTCCTGACACCCCCCCTTGAAGGATTTCCAGGTGTTGATCAGATCCCCCCTCAGCCTTCTCTTCTCCAGACTAAACACACCCAAGTCCCTCAGCCTTTCCTCAGCACAGAGATGCTCCAGGCCCCTCAGCATCTTGGGGGTCCTCTGCTGTCCCCTCTCCAGCAGTTCCCTGTCCTTCTGGACCTGGGGAGCCCAGAACTGGTCCCAGTGCTCCAACTGGGGCCTCCCCAGGGCAGAGCAGAGCAGAGCAGAGGGGCAGGATGACCTCCCTCCACCTGCTAATAATCAGAAGTCAAGGACACGTGTCCATACCTAATTCTGGTGAACCTGTGTAGAGCAAAACTGCCAAAACAATGATGTTGTGGAGGTTTGTTCCATGGTGTTGAGCCGATCAGGATGAGCAGAATTACCTGTTAGAAGGAAGCCCTGAAATCTCGGCTGTGGTACCAGCTCTCACCAGTTTGATAGAACACTCAGTAATATCTATCCAGCCCTTTTCTCTACCAAATAGACACCACCCCACCCCCCTCACCCCGGGTTTTTCCATACCCAGTTCAACCATCAGGGAGCAGTTCTGCACCTTCAAACTGCAACACCATACAGAAGAGTTCCATTTTATTTTTCCTGGGTCTCTGACCTGTGAGGTTGGAAAATTAAGCTCCTTTGAACCTTCTGAAACAGCGTCTGCTTTAATGGAATGTGAACTTTGCAGTGATAAAAAAATCTCCTTCTGTAATATTAAAATCACTGTCTCTATTGGAATATACTGCAATTATCAAAGCTATAGCTGTAAGGCTGACTAACAGCCCCTTAGTAATATCCCCGTGGATTTAGGTCAGGGTTTTTAAAAATAGAAGCCCAAAATCAGTGCTCTGCCACTGGCTTCTCATTAGAAATTGGGGATGGAGACTCTTTGGGATGCAGCAGCGAGATCTCAGCCCAGGCACCAAATAACCCCAGCATCTGCTTTCTGATAACAACGTCAGCGTTACAGATGTCCCATTTCCAGTCATCCCTGTTCCACTCCTCCTCTTCAGTCCTCACATTGGCTTCGAGGGCGCGTTTGATATCGAGGACTTTGAAAGATTCCGTGTTTCTTTGCTTTTTTTTTCTTGCTTTTTTTTTTTTTTGTGAAGGCTGTGAATTCTTTCATGTCTCCACAATTAAATGGTGCTCAATAATGTTCTCTTTGTACTTGAAACTGTTTTCAAGGCAGGGCTGGAATGGAAGATAGCAGAGGGGATGAGCTCCCCTGGCTTTTTGGCCAACCCAATGTGAATGATTTTGAGGGCTGTAATTATAATTTATAAGTAGGTGATTTCTGTTTACCCATGGACCCTCATCACTGGTTTTCAGCCTTTGTAGCTCTTACACAGAGGGAGAAACGTTCTTTGTTGCAGCCACCATAGAATTGTTTGAGTTGGAAGGGACCTTCAAGATCTTCCAGTCCAACCATCAACCCAACCCTGACAAAACCCATCACTAACCCTGTCCCTCAGCACTGTGTNACTCCAGCCCCTCAGTGTCTTCTTTGTGGTGAGGGGCCCAAAACTGGACACAGCCCTCGAGGTGGGGCCTCACCAGTGCCCAGTCCAGGGGGACCATCACCTCCCGAGTCCTATTCCCCGCTCTATTCCTCACACAGCCCAGGATGCTGGTGGCCTCCTTGGCCACCTGGGCACACTGCTGGCTCCTGTTCAGCCCACAGTCCACCAACCCCCCCAGGGCCTTTTCTGCCAGGCAGCTCCAGCCACTCTGCCCCCAGCCTGTGGTGTTCATGGGGGTTGGTGTGACCCAAGGGCAGGACCTGTTCTTGGCCTCATTGAACCTCATCCCTTGGGCCATCAGCAGAGGATAAGTGTTCAGAACCCAGGCTCTCAGCTTATTTCCCACCTTTCAGCAGTTCTTAACTTCTAGGGAATAAAAACCCTTCATAATTTGGGATTAATGTCCTTTGACAGCCGAATCCCTTTCATCGTTGCCCCCCACTGCAGTCCTTGATAACTCTGCTGCCGCTTTTTTTCCCTCCCTCCAGGAGTGTCTCGGTGTTTGTATTATTTTCCCTGTGAACTTGTTAGGCTTTTCCAGGCTTTTATTCACAGACATAACCTATTTCATGGGGTATGATTTTATAGTTCAGCTGCTGACGTGCAGAAAAGCAGAGTTTGGTGCTTCATTCTGCTGATGGTCCCAGGACTTGCTGATCCACCAGATACACAACCTTGTCTTTAAGAAGTGGGTTGGTTTGTGTTGCTTTTTTGTTCTTTCACCACCAGAGCAGGAATAGGGGCCTTGGGGTGTTATCTCAATTGAAGAGCTCTCATCGCTTCTAACCGGTGTGGGGCTCTGCTAATCAGTGAGCAGAGACATCTGCCTAATGAAGCCTCATCCTTAATGAGGAGCGTGGAGCGGAGTCAGTGGGTTTGGGGGGGGTTTATGTTCTGGGTTTTTTTTCCTCAAGCCTGGCCCACGCTGCGTGTCGCTCCAGAGCTTGTCCAACCTTCGGGGCTCTATAGTACCTGCTAATTATTTAGATCTGGGCTGATCCGCAGCCGTTTTACACCCTGTTTCCCCGTCTTCGTGTTTCCCTCAGGGAATGGTGCTATCTGCTGAGTACATCAAGAAGAAATTGGAGCAAGAAATGGTGCTTTCTCAAGCTTTTGGACGAGATTTAGTGAGTATTAGTTTTTTCCTCTAGCCTTGCAGGCTGTACGGATAGAGGAGATTTCCCTAAAACACTGTCCCCGAATGAAGCTGTTGTACTGATTGCTCAAATCTTCCTCCGATTCCCATCCCTCTGCATTGCCAGACGGGCAGCAGAGTTACTCATTCCCCTTAAGGCTTTTTTATTTTGAAACTACAGATTCCTTTCTTTCTTTTTTTTTCTTTTTATTCTTCTTTTATTTTTTCCCTTTTCCCTCCGGCGGAGCTGAGGCAGGAAGTCCCATTTGGTGGCAAATGCAGGACAGGGAACATTAAAACCAAATCGAGGGGAACTAAAATCCCATCTCTATGGAGATGCTCTGTGGAGATGGCAGTTGGGATGCTGTGCTGCCTGCCTCCCTGTGTGTGTTTCTGGTGACAGAGAGCCCAAGGGAGACGTTAGGAAGCAGCGTACCTTGGTTTATGTGTCAGTCAATAGCTCACTTTATGTCCCCCATTGGGGAGGGAACTTCTGAACCTCCTGTTCCACCCCCCTTGGCAGACAGTTGTGCTTTTCCCCTGCCCAAAAAACGCCTTGGCCTGAGCGGTGCCCACGGGGAAATTAGAAAGAGCTGAAGGGAGAAGGAAAAGAAGGATAAAAGCCTCTGTGGTTCCCCAAAACTCCACTGTGAGACCGCTCAACGCTAAAGCCTTGTGATGCTTGGTAGATACAGGGAGTGCTACGTAGGCATCTGATTTTTTTTATATGCTGTTTTCTTCCCTTCTGCCCAGAAAGTGCAAATTGCTCTCGTTAAGTGAGCTCTTACTCAGGAGGAGTTTATTCCTCATGTCCTGTAGAGCTCAGTCGCTGCCCGCCTGGTGATGTTGGGAGCTCTATACTTTGGTTGTCTCCCCTATGGGATAATAAGTATCATGTTCCATTTGAAGGTGGCTTTATGTATGGTGGCTCCACCTTCTAATTCATGAAAAATAACCTAATTGCCTGGTCCTGACCCACAGGGATGGGGAGAGAGCTTGATTAATAGGAGATGGCTTCTGTATAGAAAATTAAGTACTGTCTGAAGCTGGATTTGGAAGAATATCTGAAAAAGTGGTACAGCCCGACCATAGATGTTCCACCAAAGGTTCATCTAGTCCAGTATCTTGTCTCTGACAGTTGCCAGTAGCAGATGTTGAGGGAAAAAGTAGAAAAGCATCTGAAATTCTTGTGGCCTGGTCTTACACGTTCTGTGTTCTCTCACCTTATGTAGAAGTCCAGCTTTAGCCACCGCTGTGGGGCCGTGGGGAGTCGGATGCTGGATTCTCTCTCCCCGGGTAAAGGCCGGCAGAGCTCTAGGAAAACAAACCCCCAAACGTTTTAAGATGTTGTTTTAGTGAATTTGTAGGTTCTGAGCCTTGCCTGGCCCTCGGGGAATACGTTAGGGAACAGTTTTGTGTCTGAATTACTTGAGCGGTTGCTGAGAACCTCTAGACTTGAGGAACTAAAGTTCAAAGTGCTGGTTAGGATTCTGGTTTTTCAGCCTGGAAAGTGGTGGAATTAATGAAAGTAAATAATTTCTAGAACCAAGGAGACCTCAGATGGGTGAGCCTGGACTTGGATGTTATCAGAAGGCTGTGTCAGATTTGAGGAGGAGCAAAAGGCTTATCTCAAATCCTAATTAATACCCAACTGCTTGTGTAAATCTCCTTTTTCTTTCTGCTTTTTTCCTTCTCTGCTTCCATTTCAAAATCTAACATACCCTCACTGGTTCCCACTGGCAGAGGAGCTGCTTAGCTGGAGTCTGGAGTGTTCCTATATAGGAAAGACAGCTGGGAAAAGGGACAGATTTGAGGGCTTGTGGACTTTCCTTTCAGTCTCACCTCAATTTCTTGTGGTTTTGGGTTTTTTTCAGGGGAGAGGAACGAAACACTACGGCCTGATTGTGGTTGGTCATTCCCTGGGCGCTGGCACCGCCGCCATCCTGTCCTTCCTCCTGCGCCCCCAGTACCCATCGCTGAAGTGCTTTGCCTATTCCCCCCCAGGTGGGCTGCTGAGGTAGGTGCTGGGGCAAGAGGACCAGAGAGGGGTGGCTGTAGTTGCAGCTGGAGAAAATCCTGGTTGCGATGCTCTGAGAAGCCATAAGAGACAAATCTCTGCCCTGAGGAGGGTGTAGAAAAACGGAGAGATGGCCCACAGGAGCTGAGGATTGTTGGCAGCCTTTGCTCTGCGTCATAGTTTGGTGTTAAGGTGGCCACTGTCCCAAATGTTCTGGTTTATGGCTTAGTTGCCTTTGGCCATAGCTCTAGTTTCACCCTGACTAAGTTGTAAACACAAGCTGAGTGAAGAGGGTGCAGTTTCCTCCTCCTCTGTGCAGTGCCAGGGTGTCCTCTCCCCATCTGCTGCGAGTAGAGGTACAAGAAGGGAGATATTTGTCCCACCATAGATGTCTGCAGCACGTTGATCTCGTCATCTGGGCTCCTGACAAAGAAGCTGGCACTTCTGGGGTGTCATTTCTGGCGTTTGAAAGTGGGGGCCTAAAGCAGGTCTGAGGGATCGTGCTTCTTGGGTGCCTGTTTCTGTCCCTCATCCGTAGGGGGAATCTGGGGAATCCAGGTGGCTGAAGAGAAGGTATAATGAATTCCTCCCATTCTTAAATCAGAGCAGACCTGCTGGCCGTGTTATTTACCTGGTAGCCAAACAAACCTATCAACGCTGGATTGCTGTTGAAGTGAGATAAGGTCTCTCTAGTCCTGACAGATGCAAAGGGGACACGTGAAAGCAGCTATGGACCATCAGCAGCTTCTAGTGATGGTCGCTGCGTCGTGTTCTAGGAGCAGCCGAGGGTTTTGAACCATCCTCCTAAGGAATTTGGACATTGGCCTGCCTTGTTATGAAAATAACACCCTCGTCTTCTGCAGCTGTAAATGAATTGCTCTGCAGAATGTTTTACAAGGCTTTTATAGCTCTCTGCTTGGAACTTCCACTCCTGAGATCCCTCGGTAGCTTGGGCCGTGCTGCGTCACCTCGACTGTCACAGTTCAAGGAGGTGCCTCTGCCACACTTCAATTGCACTGTATTTTGTGCCCAAGATCGTTTTTAGAACAGCAACGTGGCATCTGTCTGTATGACTGGTCCAGAAGGTGATCTCCAGGAAGGCAGCTGATTGCAGAACCAGCTTAGAGAGTGGAAACCTCTCAATTCCCTCTTGGTTTTGGTGGTTTTGGAAAAGTGGCCCTCTTGGTTCTACACTCTCTTTTTAGAGTAGGCCCAGGAACATGGAATATCTCCTCCTTCCTTTCTGCTGTCCTGGCCATTCCCAAACGATAGAAAACCAGTTAGGAGGCTGTTTTACAGTCAGAAAACTCTAAAAAGTTGTTAAAAGTTAAAAGAACTTCCATTTCCAAGTATACTCAGAGCAGTGTGTGGGTAAGGATGAAGGAGCTGCTCTGTGTGAGCTGCATCGTCACAGAATAATGTTATTTGGGGTGTGGGATGTGAGGATCAGGCTTTTCTTTAGCAGAGTGTGAGTCCCAAAACCCAAAGGCTGTGGTTGTTATGACCCTGGGTCACTGTTTGGTAACCTCGCTGACACCAGTGGCAAACTGGGAACGAAATGCAGTTTGCTGCCAGTGAAAACACTGTTTGCTTTTGCTTGGTCCTGTTTCTTTTCCAGTGAGGATGCCATGGAGTATTCAAAAGAGTTTGTGACTGCAGTCGTGCTTGGCAAAGATCTAGTGCCCAGGCAAGTTGAGAAGTGTCAGAATTTCTTGATGAATATCTGCTGTTCTGTCCCCAAGTCACCTGTTTCCCTGTCAGAAACACCTACATCGTCTCTGTCTCCAGCTTCCTCACTTACTGTCCTTGTATCCTTCTTGCTCATCCTCCAACTTCCCTGTGTCTTTTACATGGACACCTGTACTGGTGTTTCACTCACCTTTTTATAGGCATATTTCCCCCCCTCACCCCCCAAGCCCTTCCCTCACCTGCATCTATGAAAGAAAAAAGTGAAAATCCTGCTTCTGTAATTACATTTATTGTGGTGTCCAACACATCAATGATGAATTCCTGGTGGTGACCTGAGTTATCTCACACCTCTTTATGCTTTGCCCTGAACTAGATGTTCTGTCAGCTCGTTTTGGACCGTTTCTCCCCGAATTACCTCTTCCATATCATCTGGCATCTCTGAAACAGCTCCTTCATTTCTTCTCTCTTGCCATTTCTCACCTCTAATCATCTACTGGGACATGTCCAGTGCCCTGTTCAGCAGAACCTGGAGCCGGACAACCCAGGTTTTACTTCTTCTGTGACCTCAGATAAACGGTGACATTTCTGCCTACGATATAAGGCGTGTAGAATTCAGTGGAGTGAAAGTAAGAAACAGNGAAGAGAAGGCTGAGGGGGGATCTGATCAACACCTGGAAATCCTTCAAGGGGGGGTGTCAGGAGGATGGGGCCAGGCTTTTTCCAGTGGTGCCCAGGGACAGGACAAGAGGGAATGGGCACAAACTGGGACATCAGAAGTTCCATCTCAACATGAGGAGGAACTTCTTTGGGGTGAGGGTGTCAGAGCCCTGGCAGAGGCTGCCCAGAGAGGTGGGGGAGTCTCCATCTCTGGAGACATTCAAACCCCACCTGGACACGTTCCTGTGGGACCTGCTCTGGCAGGGAGTTGGAGGAGCTGATCTCCAGAGGTCCCTTCCAACCCCAGAACATCCTTTGATTCTGTGATAAGGGATTGAATGTGTTTTTTGGTGACCTGTCTGACAATTTGGTCCGTCCAGTCATCTGTTTAGTGGTGTCGTGTAGCTCTCTACCGCCTTTCTACTTTATCTGTGTCATCCCACACTTGTTTCTTGCTCTATTCCTTCTGCGACTGCATCGTCTCCCTCCTTCTCTGCCCATTGACCCCTTCCATATCTGTGTTCACTGAGCTGATTCTGCTTCCAGGCTTCACCCCTGTTTACGGTTGCGATGGTTTCCTGTGGCCTCTTAACCCCGGTGACTGCTCTTGGGTGACGCCACGACCCCCCCCATGAAATGATCTGCAGTTGTAGTATTTCTTGTAGTATCTCTTTTTTTTTTGGGGGTAATTCCTTCTTTTCCTGCACTGTGTGTCCCTGATGTCCCGTTCCCTCCCCAGCTCCTGTAAAAGCATCTTCCTCTTTTTCCCAGAATCGGTCTCTCTCAGCTGGAGGGATTTCGCCGGCAGCTCCTGGATGTTCTTCAAAGAAGTAACAAACCAAAGGTAAGAGGAAAGATTAACAGGCACCTGAAGGTGAGTCTCTGGGCAGCGCTGGTAAGGTTTTAGTCTCACACAGCAACACTGCAGCCTTCTGCCCTTCAGGGCCACTGTGACTCCAATGTAGGTAGCCAGAGGAGTGACAGCAAGAGCTGGAAGGCAGCTGGAGAGGTGTCAGGGCAAAGAGTTGCGCTCTGTTTGCAGCCTGCGTGATGACTCTGGCTCAGGGGCTGTAGTTTCCCCATCACAAGGTTAAAACAACCCACCAGGAAATCTCCTCTGAGCCTGCTTTGAAGTCTGTCTTCCAGCCATAGGCTTTTTTGGCCAGTACCAGCTGGTAATGGGCTAGTAAGTACCACACTTGTCTGCTTGTAGACGCCGCTGGGTGGTGCTCTCCAAGGGTCTGTTCATGTTTTAGAGATGGGAAATGTGGAAGGTTGTTCCTGGTCAGGCTTCTTTACCCTTAGGCTGAGATGGAAAACCATGAGGCATTAAGATTTTTAGGGGGGAAAATATTATAGAAATGACCAGTAAAGGAAAAAATACTGAGTTTACATTTAATTTTCTCCTTGGCATCCGACAGGTTTTTGTGTTGCTTGGGGGTTTTGGGGTGAATTATTGGGTTTTTAGGATTTCTTTTAGTGCCCAAAGAAAGGCCATAACAAAATTTCTGTCTGTGTAGTCTTTTGCTTATTTTTCAGTGTTAAAAATTTGGATTTTATCTACCTTGTTTGTTCTGGAAGGTATTAATTTACTGGTTGGTGCTTGCTCTGGATCCCTAATCCTACAAAACCCTCCAGCCAAAAAAGGAAGGGATGAGATGTTGCCACTTCTAAGGTTAAAATAGGGAAAGAAACAGCTTTTCTGGGCAGGGTTGTCTCTCCCCAGGTCTGTTATTTAAGCAGTTGGGGCACAAATTCTGGTTTTGCTTTTTTTTTTTTCCTTTTTCTGATATTAGGTACTGAGTTTAAACCTACCAATACTGTTTGTGAGATGACTCTGCTTTTCTCTGCTGTTTTTCCCTTCTCAATGTTCTCCCTCCTCTCCTTTGTCTCGAGCAGTGGCGAATCATTGTGGGTGCTACGAAGTGCATACCCAAATCCGAGCTCCCAGAAGAGACAGAAGAAAACTCCGTAACGAGTAATCGCCTCTGGACCCATCCCAGTGACCTGACTATTGCCCTCTCTGCCAGCACCCCCCTCTACCCTCCCGGCCGCATCATCCACGTGGTGCACAACCATCCTGCTGAGCAGTGCTGGTGAGTGCAACCAGAGCTTCTGAGGCCTAGAATCACAGGATGGTTTGGGCTGGAAAGGACCTTCAAGATCATCCCGTTCCATGATGGGGGGGACACCTCCCACCAGCCCAGGTGGCTCCAAGCCCCCTCCAACCTGGCCTTCAACCCCTCCAGGGATGGGGCAGCCACAGCTTCTCGGGGCAACCTGGGCCAGGCTCTCACCACCCTCACCCCAAACAACTTCTTCCCCACATCTCAGCTCCATTTCCCCTCTTGCAGGGTCAAACCCTTCCCCCTCCTCCTAGGGCTCCCCTCCCTCACCAAGAGTCCCCCCTCCCCAGCTTTCCTGGAGCCCCTGGAGGGACTGGAAGGGGCTCTGAGGTCTCCCTGGAGCCTTCTCTTCTCCAGGCTGAACCCCCCAACTCTCTCAGCCTGTCCTCCCAGCAGAGGGGCTCCAGCCCTCCCAGCATCTCTGTGGCACTAAGTCAATAGGTGAGGGTGAAAATTTCCTTTTGGAAAAGCCCCCCCAGGGCAGGAACCTGTCCCTGAAGGAGGTGATTTTGGGGTTTTTTGGTTTTCTTTTGCTGTCTTCGTGACAGTGATTGTGCCTGTGGTGTCAGAATAGAGAAACAGTCGTGTCCCTGTTGGCTGGTGCAGAGCTGTGGCAGTGGCAGTAACGTGCACTTCAATATCTTCTCCCTCTGTTCTTCCTCCTGTTGCTTTTTTTCCTGTCTCTGCAACCTGCTGTTTCACTTGCACTCCAAAACATTGGCCTGCTCTTCCATCTCCTGCTCCCTCTTGGTTTTTTGGTTTGGTTTTTTTTTTTTTTTCCCCCTTCTGTTTGGATCCCAACTCCTCTCCCAGTTGCTGCGAGCAAGAGGATCCCACGTACTTTGCCATCTGGGGGGACAACAAGGCGTTCAACGAAGTGATCATCTCGCCCGCGATGCTGCACGAACACCTCCCATACGTGGTCATGGAAGGGCTCAACAAGGTAAGGCAGAGAGTTAGAATCCAAGGGGTCAATTAGTGCCCTAATTAAACAAGTGCCTTGTCAGGAGCCTTTATGTACAGGGGATAATTAGTCCTTGCCCAGGAAAGCTGGTTGTTTGAATACACGAGAGCGTTTATTTAGGAGGGGAGGAAGGAAGGAGGTTGTGCTTTGGGACAGTCACTCACAGGCCTGAGTTGAATGTAACGAGGTCTGGAAATGGAATGTAAATCTCCATCCCAGAGTCCCAGGTTCAGGTCCTCTTTCCAAATGTAATGTCATCATAACGTGAGGTTTGGATGCTGTTTGGTTCCTTTTCTCAGAAGCTGCCCATTACAGACTGCAGTTCAGGTGAAACCCCAGCTGCTCCGTTAGTCTGAAGGGTGACTGAGCTTGTGTGTAATGGTTTCACACTGGTTCTCTGCCACTAAGCTCCAGTTCCCAGCTACACAGCTCCACTGTGAATCATAGAATCATAAATGGTTTGGGTTGGAAGGGACCTTCAAGATCATCCCGTTCCATGATGGGGGGAACACCTCCCACCAGCCCAGGTGGCTCCAAGCCCCCTCCAACCTGGCCTTGAACCCCTCCAGGGATGGGGCAGCCACAGCTTCTCGGGGCAACCTGGGCCAGGCTCTCACCACCCTCACCCCAAACAACTTCTTCCCCACAGCTCAGCTCCATCTCCCCTCTTGCAGGGTCAAACCCTTCCCCCTCCTCCTAGGGCTCCCCTCCCTCACCAAGAGTCCCTCCCCAGCTTTCCTGGAGCCCCTGGAGGGACTGGAAGGGGCTCTGGGATCTCCCTGGAGCCTTCTCTTCTCCAGGCTGACCCCCCCAACTCTCTCAGCCTGTCCCCACAGCAGAGGGGCTCCAGCCCTCCCAGAATCTCCATGGCCTCCTCTGCCCCGGCTCCAACAGCTCCATGTCCTTCCTGAGCTGAGGACTCCAGAGCTGGACACAGTGCTCCAGGTGAGGTCTCACCATGGAGATTTAGCCAGGTCTGTGCTGCTCCTGCAGCATCCTACCAGTCACCTCCCCACTGGATTCCCAGTAGGGCATTCTGACAGCATTGAGTATGTCAAAATTCCTTGATATAATCCTTTATCTCAAGACTTTGCCTTTGCAGAAGGGATTGATAAAAAAAAAACAAGAGGCAAATCCAGCCGTGGGAGAGTCCTGAGCTGAGGAGAGCAAAGCTGCTGGCTCCAGTAAAGCACTCCTGTTCCTCTGCTTGTTTTATACAGGTCTTGGAGAACTACAACAAGGGGAAAACAGCTTTACTTTCTGCTGCCAAAGTGATGGTGAGTCCTACAGAGGTGGATCTCACCCCAGAGTTGATCTTCCAGAGTCAGCCCTTACCCAGCGAACCCTCGGTGCAGATCGGAACCGGAGCCCTAACAGTGGACAGAAGGAACAGCAGTACCAAGTAAAAATATACCTTTGTTTGTTTGTTAGTTTTTGAAGGATTTGTTGGTTTTATGTGTCCTCTCCACATCTTGCAATGTTGTGGTCGGTGTTTGTGGAAAGGCTAGATCCACGGGCTCCCTTTAGGGGCCTTTTACTGAGGTTCTGTGTGTTTTGTGTCGGGTTGTGGAGGGGAAAATCCTTCGTGTTGCTCAAGAATCTGCGAGTGCAGAAAGTTCAGGAGAACCTAGAAGTTGAGGGTTTAGAAGAAAAAACTCCCTTTTCTCCTTATCCAGACAGATGGGGGTTTCACTGAAACTGTAAAGGCAAAGCTTGTTGTTTTGCAGCCAAATTCCTTTTCTTTTATGATTTATGTGCCCAAAGACTACCTGTACAGTGATTCCCAAAAGCCAGGAAGCACTGAACACCGTAAGCTTTCAAAAATACATGCATTAAAGCTACTTTAGGGTGTAATGTTATAAACAGGACAAACTGGGAGCGTGGATACAGGGGAAGGGAGAGCAGCTGGTGGCCTGTTTCCAAAGGACAAGAACAGGGAGCTCAGTCCAGGGGAACAGAACGTGTTCTGGGTGCCAAAGGGGGTGGTTTTCTCAAAGCCAGACCGTCATCGAGCACCGACATCAGTCTGGCAAAGGCCAAAACATGGAGGAACATCGAGAAGGTTTACGATGTGGTTTGGAGAAGAGCTCGTTCTTTCTGGTGATTAGGGGTCTGGAGATCAGCTCCTCCAACCACCCTGGCAGGGCCACCCAGAGCAGGTCCCACAGGAACGTGTCCTGTCAAGGTTGGAATGTCTCCAGAGATGGAGACTCCCCCACCTCTCTGGGCAGCTTCTGCCAGGGCTCTGACACTCTCACCCCAAAGAAGTTCCTCCTCATGTTGAGATGGAACTTCTGATGTCCCAGTTTGTGCCCGTTCCCTCTTGTCCTGTCCCTGGGCACCACTGGAAAAAGCCTGGCCCCATCCTCCTGACACCCCCCCTTGAAGGATTTCCAGGTGTTGATCAGATCCCCCCTCAGCCTTCTCTTCTCCAGACTAAACACACCCAAGTCCCTCAGCCTTTCCTCAGCACAGAGATGCTCCAGGCCCCTCAGCATCTTGGGGGTCTTCTGCTGTCCCCTCTCCAGTAGTTCCCTGTCCTTCTGCAACTGGGGAGCCCAGAACTGGTCCCAGAGCTCCAGCTGGGGCCTCCCCAGGACAGAGCAGAGCAGAGCAGAGGGACAGGATGACCTCCCTCCACCTGCTGCTCACCCTCTTCCTGATGCCCCCCAGGATGCCATTGGCCTTCTTGGCCACCAGGGCCCATTGCTGGCTCCTGGGCATCCTCTTGTCCCCCAGGACTCCCAGGTCTTTCTCCTCAGAGCTGCTCTCCAGCAGGTCCCCCCCCACCCTGTGCTGGTGCAGGGGGTTGTTCCTCCCCAGGGGCAGGACCCTACACTGGCCCTGGTTGAACTCCATCAGGTTCCTCTCTGCCCAACTCTCCAGCCTGTCCAGGTCTCACTGGATGGTGGCACAACCTTCTGCTGTGTCAGCCACCCCTCCCAGTTCTGTGTCATCGGCAAAGAAGATGGTTTGAAGTGAGAGGTAGCAAACGGGGGTTGTGAGTGGAAACTGAAAGCAGAACTGGGGGTGGGAGAGGATTATTTCTTTGCAAGGGAAGCACCTTTGTGGAGATTTCATGTAGAGAGACCCAAGAAGAAGCTCGGGGAGGGGAGGAAGAGGCAGTGGGAGATGGCTGAGTTACCCTTGAGAGATAACACGAGCAGGATTTGAATTCAGAAGGAAGATAAGCAGCCAAATAATGTGAAAACAGCAAAGTTTTTGTCACAGAGAAAGCGAATGCTTTGAGCCAGTGAAGGAGAGCTTAGAAACAGCCCCGCAGCTGGGATGAAACAGCAGGAACAGGGTTTTGCCCACGTTTCTGAAAGCCCAAGAAGATGAAACTAGGTCAAGCAGCAGGGAGAGGAGCCGTGGTTTCTGTGCCACAGCCAGAGCAGACCCAAGGAGCTGCTTCCCTTGGAGGTGAGTGAAAGCAGAGGAGAGATTCCGAGGTATGAAAGGGGAAGGAACCAGGGAGAGGGCAGAGAGGCTTAAGGGAGGTGCTGGAGAGGAAACAGTTGCAGGTTGGTTGTGTTTAATGCGAGGTTAGAGCCAGCTTTCTGTGTCAGACTCCCTCCTTTGGGCTTCTTGAAACCTGTTCTCAGAGCACTATTACTCTACTGAAGTCCCAAAGAGATCAATTATTGCCCTAATTGTAAGGCTTTCCCTATCCATCCTGTCCTTTTGGCAGGTGGAACAGTCCTCTCCCAAATTTGAGCTCTTTTCCCAGATATTTCCTTAAATCCTTGTCCCTGTGGCTGTTGCTTTGGCTGCAGCTGAACCAAGGCTTTGCATGTGCCTGGTGTGGGGACCTCCTTCCTTGTGTCCTTGTCACGGTGTCTCTCTGGAGGAGCCTGCCCCATCCTTTAAAGTATTAGTGTGGAGTCTTTCTAAAGATCTTTACTCATCTTTAAGCTGAGTAAATTGCTTTTTAACCGACTTTAAAGTCTGCTACCTGAGACGGGAGCTGAATTGATCGTGGGCAATGCCCTAAGAGCCTCCTGTGGTAGTAAAATGGGGGGTTTGAGCCCGGAGGAGGAGGGGAAGGCAGGAGATTGGAGTGGTTTCAGGGCATGAGAAGGAAGGAAAAGCAGTAGGTGAACCGTAGGCAAGTCCTTTGACCTGTCTTGCCTCCATCCTTGCTTGTGCAGGGGCCTGGGGTGGGTATTTCTGCCTCTGTGGAGACTTGCAGCACGGGTTTGGGCACTTTCAGTTAGAAGCTCTGTGAGTTTCACCATGGTCCTAAGTGAAAACGGGGCTGGAGTGGGAAGACACTGAGCCAGGAGAAAAGGGGAGAAGGGCAAGAACCTGAGTTTGCAGAGGACAGAAACTGTACCCAGTGTTTTTCAGCTGGAAGGAGGGAGAGGTAAGAGGTTTTTTTGCTGTCGTGGATGGCTCTGGTTAGAGCAAAGACATGCCCTCGGTGTGTGTGAGGAGCTCTGGGCCCAAGACTGGGTTCCTCTGACAGCCTGAGGTTCTCTGGAGTGCTGCAGCCTCACCTGGTTTATTTTATTTCTTATTGCAGGAGCAAGTCCCACTCTGAAATCAGCTTGGAGGGCTTTTACGAGACCAAGCCCCTTTCTCCTGTGCAGAAAGACCCCGTGGAGCTGCTGCTCCTGGATACGAAGGAACGTCTGTCTGTGGAGCTGCAGGACCGTCGCGCCCCTCTGGCCACCATGGAGAGCCTGTCGGACAACGAATCCATCTACAGCTTCGATTCCAGGCGTTCCTCTGGTTTTCGGAGCATCCGGGGCTCCCCCAGCCTCCATGCTGTCATGGAGAAGGACGAGACGCACTGCTTTTACATAGACCCCGTTATCCCCGAGGAGAACCCTTCCCTCAGCTCACGGACAGAGCTGTTGGCCGCCGATAGCCTCTCCAAGCACTCCCAGGAGACCCAGGCCCCCGACAACGTGCTCAACAGCGGTGACACCACCCCCCAGCGCCGTTGCAGCGAGGAAGGGGCCAGCAGCGAAGGGGACCGCGTTTCCTTAACCCCTCGGGAGGAGTTATCCCTCCAGAACGGCCGCCTGGCTGACGTTCCCAGTCCCCAAGTGCTGGAATTTGCTGAATTCATAGACAGCCTCTTTAATTTGGATAGCAAAAGCAGCTCCTTCCAGGACATCTACTGCATGATGGTGTCAGACAGCTCCAGTGACTTTGCGGAGATGCCCAAGTCCGTCAGCGATCAGGAGATCCTCTTGAGGGCCCAGTACGAACCCAACTTAGTCCCAAAGCCCCCGAGGTTGTTTGCAGGCTCAACAGATCCTTCGTCGGGCATCTCGGTCTCACCCTCTTTCCCCCTTAGCTCATCTGGAGAACTCATGGACATCACTCCTACGGGTGTGAGCAGCCAGGAGTGTTTGGCCACCGATAAAATCCGGACTTCCACCCCTTCCGGGCACGTAACCAGCCCTGCCAAGCAGGACGACCTCATGATTTCCGCCCTCTAGTTGTAGGAATTAATGGGATGCGGCTCTGCGAGCTGATCCCCTAGGTTGAATGCCGGGATAATACGTGGAGGAGCTGGTCATCCGGGGCAGTTTGGGTTGGAGGAGACGGCTGGAAACGGTCCTTCCGGGGTGACACAGTGGTGGATTGTGCTGGAGAAGAAGCGTTGGCTTAAAGACAGGTCCGAGTCGCTCAAGGTAGATGCTGATTCCCTACCTCAGCCTGTCTCGTTTGGGTTCGGAGGCAGATTCCTGCCCCCCCCCCCTCCTCCTACTCCCCAGGGCACCTGCTGAGTTTTTGGGAGTGAGATATCCCGCTTCAGGGAATCCTCTGGGGTGAAGGATTCTCTGGAGCTCGAGGATTGGATAGAGAGGGGGCCGGGGCCACATCATCTCCCCAATTCCTTGGTACCGTCTCGGTGGTTTTGGAAATGAACGGATTGAGACTTTGGGCCCAATTGCACTAACCAGGCCGGATCTGGCCCAAGATCCAATTCGTCACACTTCCACGGGGATCACTTATTTCTTTTTTCTGTAGGGACACTCTCTCACTGTTTTAAAGCCATTGGGGGCTG
>VXBJ01000869.1:6320-17476 GCA_013400055.1 Nycticryphes semicollaris | reverse complement strand
ATCTTTTATCTGCACCTCCCCACTGATCTCCATCAGCCCATTTAAACCAGTTATACTGGTGTACAGGCCACAGCGGGACCTTCCTCCACAACCAGCTGCTTGCTGGGGTCACCAAACCTCCTGGGTCACCCTGCACCCACTAAAATACCGCCGTCACCGCCTGCCAGGCTGTGTGGCAGCCCCAGCCGACCGCAAGGGACAGCAGGGACGTCCCCGCTTTCAGCCCCACGGCTTCCAGTCACCCACTGGGATGGAGCCGATGAGGTTTTGGGCTCCTCCTTGGCTTTCTGCAGCCACGGAAGCCGGCAAGAGCAGACGTGCTCCGTGATGAGACTGAGGTGGGCGAGTGGCGGCTGCGCTACGAAAGCCTTGCGATAACCCGGAGGCCGATGGTTCCTCACCGTTTGGAAACTGGGTGGAGGCAAATCTCGTTAAAAGAATACCAGCTCCTTCAATTAAAGCCAGGAGAATTCCACCCATGGCAGCAGATCCGACCATGGCAACGGGGCCATCTGAAAAATCAAAAGCACAAAACATCCCTTTTTTCACTTCTTAGGCGCGTTATTTGGCGTATTACAGCTCCCTCTCCTCAGTCATCAGCCCCCAAAGCGGTAATTTCACAGCCATTAAGCCTCATTGGCAGGACCCCAATAGGGTCTGACACCTGGGGAGGAAGAATTCAGGGCACCAGTAGAGGTTTGGGGCAGACCTGGTGGAAAGCAGTTCTGAGGAGAAGGATCTGGGGGTCCTGGTTGTCATTAAACTACCCGTGACTGGTAGTGGTGAGGCCACAACTGGAATCCTGCCTCCAGTGCTGGGCTCCCCAGTTCAAGAGAGACTGGGAACTACTGGAGAGAGTCCAGCGTAGGGCAACAAAGATGATGGAGGGGTTGGAGCATCTCCCTGATGAGGAAAGGCTGAGAGAGCTGGGACTCTTTAGCCTGGAGAAGACAAGGCTGAGGGGAGACCTTCTCAATGCTCANCTGATTCCATCATTAGCATCATCAGTAAAAGGATAATGACTGGGCAACTCCCCTCCTCTTCCTCAAGGAAACAAAGGAACAGCGTAACATCAGAGAACACCAATGTTCTTTCATAAGCACAGGACACATGTTTCAGATTATCTTTCAATTTCTTTGGGGGATCTGATCAACACCTGGAAATACTTCAAGGGGGGGTGTCAGGAGGATGGGGCCAGGCTGTTTCCAGTGGTGCCCAGTGACAGGACAAGAGGGAACGGGCACAAACTGGAACATAAGAAGCTCCATCTCAACATGAGGAGGAACTTCTTGCCTGTGAGGGTGGCAGAGCCCTGGCAGAGGCTGCCCAGAGAGGTGGGGGAGTCTCTTCTGGAGACCTCCAAACCCCTGTAGGACCTGCTCTGGGTGACCCTGCTCTGGTAAAAGCCTGGACTGGGTGATCTCCAGAGATATCTCTTCCAACCCCAGATCATTCTGTGATTCCTTGAGCAAGTAAATTCCAGTTTGGATATCACAGACTGTAGCATTGCTGCAACGAGGAGCACATTTAGAAAACACAAGTTTTTCAACTCATGCCCTCCTCAGTGCTCAGGTTCTTACTTCTGGCAGCCAATATGGCTCCGGTCAGGGCTCCACTGGTGATGGAATTCCACGGGTCTTCTTTCCCCCTCATCCTGACCATGCTGCAGTCAATCATGGAGAAGAGCCCTCCCCAGACAGCAAAGCTACCTGTTAAAAAAATGAACAAGAGACAGTTTCAAGAAAGAAGCTGAGTCAGGCACGCTGAGCCAGGTAATTAAAAGATGGTGCTGCTTTCAGACATAGAAATACATTCAAACTCCCCCAAAACCCCAAAACAGATTAATCAATATTGATTAAAATTCTCAATTTGGCACGTATTAACACATTCTATATATAATACCACTAACTTATATTTAATGACAGGAAGCTTATCAAACAGTGATCATAATGGAATGTCCATCCTAACAAAGGCAGATTAGCTCAGGAAACTTTCAGTTTTTTTCCTTTTAAAGATATTTTCACATAGAGAATGAGGCAGAGCAATTTTGCACCTTATCNAACTCCCCCCCAACTCTCTCAGCCTGTCCTCCCAGCAGAGGGGCTCAAGCCCTCCCAGCAGCTCTGTGGCCTCCCCTGGCCCCACTCCAACAGCTCCATGTCCCTCTGATGTTGCTGGCCCCAGAGATGGAGGCAGCACTGAAGGGAGTGGGGGTCCTCCCCAGAGCAGAGGGGCAGAATCCCCCCCTCTCCCTGCTGGCCACGCTGCTGGGGATGCAGCCCAGGGTGTGGGGGGTTTCTGGGCTCCAGCCCATGTTGTTGGAGCGAGCTGAGCTTCTCACCCACCAACACCCCCAAGTCCTTCTCCTCAGGGTTGCTCTCACTCCATCCTCTGCCCAGCCTGGGTTTGTGCCTGGGTTTCCCCTGACCCATGTGCACGACCTTGCACTTGGTCTGGTTGAACCTCAGGAGGTTGGCATGGGAGCTCCCTTCCAGGTTCCTCTGGATGCCATCCCTTCCCTCCAGCGTGTCACCACCCCACACAGCTTGGTGTCATCAGCAAACTTGCTGAGGGTGCACTCCATCCCACCGTTGTTAACCCTGGCATATCACCCCATGAACACGAGCGTCTTCCTTCCCCACCTGAACCAATCCTAGATGCACCAGGACCACATTTACCCACTGTCTGGACTCACAAACCCCACTGGATCTGGCCCCACAGCTCTTGTCCCACCTTACATTCCCAAACTGGGTTATCTACCAACAAGCAACTGACTGCAAGGACGCCACAGAATGAATTACCTCCCAGTTGAGGGGCTCTTGTTTTTATCGCTGTCAAACTTCCCCGCAGCCGGTGGTTCACACCCTACAACAGAAGAGAAATGAGAGTTGACATCAAAGAGTGAAGACTCAGCTCATCTGCCTCTAGAGAACAAAAACTTGCCACAGGCCCCACATATTTCTAAGCACCCTCAAGAACCACGAGCAGGAGCTGGTAAAACCTGTGTTTTATCATTGAATGGTTCAAGATTGGAAGGGACCTTAAAGATCATGGGGTTCCAACCCCCCCTGCCCTGGGCAGGGACACCTCCCACCACACCACGTTGCTCCAAGCCCCCTCCAACCTGCCCTTCAACCCCTCCAGGGATGGGGCAGCCACAGCTTCTCTGGGCAACCTGGGCCAGGCTCTCACCACCCTCACACCAAAGAACTTCTTCCCCACATCTCAGCTCCATCTCCCCTCTTTCAGGGTCAAACCTTTCCCCCTCCTCCAACCACTAGGATATAAATATTACACATATTTTAGTATTTACCCCTCCTTTATAATGTCCCCATCAACTACAGGAAATTAATTACAGCCCTCAGGCATTAAGCAATTTGAGTTCAAAGTCTGAGTGACCTACTGGGGACTCGAGGAGACATTCATCATTTCTTTGCTCCAATCTGCTGCCCGGTGGCCTCACACCATTTGCAGAGGAGCCACCAGCAGAGAAGAAAGCAGTGTGAGACGCAGGAAATCCCAGGGGGAACAGGGAAATCCACCCCCACGGGGCTGAGCTGGAGGAAAACCCTGCATGTTCCGTTACATTTCCATCAGTGTTTTATCTGTTTTAATACAACCCCGTCTCTGCTGCCCACATCCCCGGAGCCACCTCACTGTTTGTCCCAAATTTAGTCATTCCTAGAGGATTTAAACCTTGTCTCATCAGCCCAGTCTCGGGAGCTAAAGGGAAGAGAGGAATTCAGCTTCGGAATGTGGTGCTGAGCCTTCCAGAGCCTCGACCCTTAAACATGTCACCCAGGACCCTACAGAATTATCACAAGGGATTTTCCTACGCTTTAAGGAGATATAAAGAACATACAGCCAAGTTTCATTTTTGATAGGAGCACTCAGAAGTGTCAACAGGTTTATTTAATAAGTCTTAAGCCAAATTTAAGAACGTAGTTAAGCACAGAATCCTTTTCAAGCAAAGTGTCATCGGGATCTTATTAGTTTGGACACTTATTTACCTCAAACCAATGGCTTATTAAGTGTCACACAAGTAACACCAAAAAAGTCCCTTTCATATGAAGGCAGAGAAATGTTTTAAACCAAATATCCAAGGAGAAACTGGATGGGTTTGGGGTTTGTTTGGTTTTTTTAATCAAATGTCTCTACAACAGGTTTCTAGTCAAAATTTGGCAGCAAAAGTCCCAAAACTGGCTCCAGCATCAGCTCAACTTCAACCTTCCCCTCGACGTGCCCTTCTGCAGTTCAACAAAACCTGGTTACTAAAGAATCTTAATAATTAAATAAGGGATTAATTAAAGAAAATAATACCCCCTATTATAAGAAAGGAGAAATACCCCCTAACGTCTCTGAAGGACAAAAGGTTCTTTCTCTGTGTCTTTCCATTTGGGAAAAGGGAGGGAAAGGGGTGGCCAGAGGAGGAGGAGCAGCCCGGGCTCCGCGTCTTTATCTACAGACAGACCCAAAAGCGGAAGATCAGCCAAAATGGACACGTTCTGCTGCACCCTCCACTTCCCCTTCCTGAGGGAAATGGCTCTCAGCCAGGGAGGGAGTCCCACAGCTGCCACCAGCTCAAGCAGGGAAAGCAGGACTTCCAGCCAGAAAGATGAAGGAGCCACCTGGATCCTGAGCCGGTCACCAGATGGACCCTCCTGGTTTGGATTAATGACAGGCAGGTCATTAATCACTCCCTCTCCAGGCACAGGGATGATTTCTCCTCTGCTCTCATCTGGTCAGCTGCGCTGCTGAGAGGCACAGAAAGCAGGACGTGCTCAGAACGTGCCCTCAAATGGTTTTACTCACCACTGGGGAATTCCTGAACCCCTTGATAGCTTGGAAAATGCCACCTCCTATCGCTCCCATCGTGAAAGCACCTCCGCAGTCATCTACTATCCTCCAGGGACTACAAAGGAAAAATAAAGATGAAAACATTAAATTTCATCACTTTAAACCATGCAAGTAACAGGAACGGCTCCAACACTCAAGGATGGAGTGTAACTGAAGTGAAAAATCAAGCCTGTGTCGTCTCACACCCAGATGCTGAGCAGATCTCACCAAAACACAGGGAATATCCCAGCAAAACAAACTCAACGTTTGCCAGGAATCTACCAACCCAGCTCCCTTGAGCCGTGGCATCAAACGTAGAGAATCACAGAATCTCAGGGATTGGAAGGGACCTTGAAAGCTCATCCAGTCCAATCCCCCTGCCGGAGCAGGAACACCCAGAGCAGGTCACACAGGAACGTGTCCAGGTGGGTTTGGAATGTCTCCAGAGAAGGAGACTCCACAACCTCCCTGGGCAGCCCCTTCCAGTGTTCTGTCACCCTCACCATGAAGAAGTTTCTCCTCATATTTAAATGGAACCTCTTATGTTCCAGCTTGTACCCATTGCCCTTTGTCCTGTCACTGGGTGTCACTGAGAACAGCCTGGCTCCATCCTCCTNGGCTCATGGTCATTCTGCTGCCCACCAGGAACCCCAGGTCCCTTTCTCCAACAAGTCAGTTCCCAACCCATACTGGTACCTGGGGTTGTTCTTGCCCAGACGCCAGACTCTACACTTGCCCTCGTTATAGTTCATTAAATTTCTCCCCACCCAACTCTCCAGCCTGTCCAGGTCTCTCTGGATGGCAGCACGGCCTTCTGGAGTGTCAGCCACTCCTCCCAGTTTGGTGTCATCAGCAAACTTGCTGACAGTGCACTCTACTCCCTCATACAAGTCATTGATGAAGATATTGAGTAATACTGGGCCCAGTACAGATCCCTGAGGGACTCCACTAGATACAGGCCTCCAACCAGACTCCATCCCACTGACCACAACTCTGGCTTCTATCCTTCAGCCAGTTCATGATCCATCTCACTTCCCAATCGTCCAGGCCACACTTCCTCAGTTTAGCAGTGAGGATGCTGTGGGAAACTGTGTCAAATGCTTTCCTGAAGTCAAGAGAGACCACATCCACTGCTCTGCCATCATCCATCCACCTGGTTATGAAGAATTGCCCCAACTCCCCACACAAGGCAGGAAGACCTATTTCCATCACGTAAAACTTCCAGGGAGCTCTGGTTCTGCCCTATTTCAGGAGCATAAATAGATTTAAATTGATTGTTCTCATTTTCCTCTTGTCCTACAGAAAATTTGGTGGGAAATTCAACAAGGCTCAGTTCACAGCTGGCACAAAACACCGCTCTCCTGGATTACTCCTGTTTTCATTAGTTCTGGGTATTTAAGTGAGAGACTTCAAATTCATTCTTTTGTTAAACAGAAAAGATTTGTGGTTTTGGGGTTGTTTTTTTTCCTCCTGCTGCATCCTGGATCTCTGAAATGCACTCATACAAAACACAGACCCAGTCAGAGAAGGTCACGATTCCTGCCTCCGACGACACGGAGCGTCGGGTGTTTCTGACCAGCGAGGAGAAGCTTTAAACACCAGTGAGATGAGCTTTCATTTGGGGTTCAAAATCCACCAGAGCCTTGCAACCCTCTGCCATAAACTGAACTCCTAAACCAGGTGAGCACCCACCTGTAATTTCCCCTCTGTTGCCACTGAATGGTAATTTCCAAGCATAAAATAATAAAGTTATTGTGTTTCTCTCATCTTCTATCAAAACCTTGCAGCAGAAGCAGGTGACTGTAACTCCTGTGCTGTCAGGAATCAGAAAGTTGAGTGAAAAAAAAACCCCAGATTCCAACACTGTGCAGGGTGAGAAAACAGAACAGCAGGGAAGCTGTGTGCTCACGTTAGCAATCACAGCTCTGAGCAGCCGTGTGCGCTTCCAATCGCACTCTGAATCTCATGTTCCTGTTCACGAGGACTCCCTACAGCACCCAGCTCCTGCACAGAATCACACAATGAGCTGGGGTTGGAAGGGACCTNGCTCCTCTGCTGTCCCCTCTCCAGCAGTTCCCTGTCCTTCTGGAACTGGGGAGCCCAGAACTGAGGATACATCTGCACTGATCCCTTTCAAATCTGCCACTTTCCTACTTCACAAAACATGCTAATGCTCCGAGGAGTGACAAACACCATCTCTTTTCCCCACACCCCTCGCTTTACCGTGTATTCTGTCACGAGGGTGGGTTTGTTTTATTAATTCCTGCAAATAATTCCCAAACTGGCAGTCCCTCCTCCTCCTCCTCCTCCTCCCAGGCTCCTCACTTCCCTGACCTACTTCTACATCTCTCCCAACCTCCGCAGCTGCTGTAAGGAGAGGGTGGCCAGCTCTGCACGCCTTCTAAAGGAAGGTAAATCGCTTTGTTTGCACCGCCCTGGTTGTTCCCAAGGCACCACAACCCCACCCAAATGTCACCAGTGACGCCCCCCTCAGTGACAGCAACATCCAGGTGGTCACAAACCCACAGTGACTCAGGAACCAGAGGAAGGACTGTACATCATCCCACCCTGCATCACCCTTCTTTCCTACTGCCCTGCTTTCATCTCACACTCCTGACAAATCCCCTCTAGCTTTGACTAAATGAAATAACTTAGTCCCTCTTCACATTTTATTTTCCTTCCCCTATTTCCTGCCTTTAATGATGAGAAAAAGGTTACAGGCACACTGCTGTCAGAGCTGCCAAGATGAAAAGCAACAAAGTCTTTCTTCTCGGGGCTTTTTCTTTGTTTTGTTTTGTTCTTCTCCACATCTTCCGTCCAGATTTTTGATCTCCTCTGTTATGAATAAAACATCTCGTCACAGCTCCCTTCCTTGGCTAGCTTCCTAACAGTGATCTTGGTAAAAAGCTTTCTGGAAATCTAAATAGATTATGTAAAGTGGTTTTCCTTTACCCACAAGGTCAAAGAATTCCAATTTAGCCAATTGTGACTGTTCTTTACAGAGGCTTTGTTAATTAGACCCCAATCACAGAGAGCTTTCCTAGAATTTTTCCCATCTTTAACCCTACTTCACACGTCAAGCTCATTAGCTGTTACCTTTGGGCTTCTTAATTTTCCTTTTAAACTATCCCCCCAAGCCTCCACAGGAGCAGCTTTTAAATGAGAAAACGTCTTTGATACCAGCACAGCCATTCCCTGTCAGCTCCTCTGAACTCCCAGACAGACGTCATGCACATCTGAAAGCCGACACAAAACACCCCCCCCCAGTCCCTGGCAGTGCTTGACCTTAGTAGAGGGAAGAATTGGAAGAGAATAAAAGAGATTATTCTATTATTTATTAATTTGGCACTTATCTACCCGCTTAATGTTACTGTTAATTGTTTCCCAGCCTTTAAGGGGAGCCCTCCCAGCCTTTAAGGGGAGCCCTCACAGCAGGGAAACGATGTGCTCGTTGCTACACACGAGGTAAGGTCAGATTCCTATTCCCAATGGCAATGGAGATGCTGAGAGATGAGGAGGGGAGAGGAGAGGAGAGGCCAGGGCTTCATCTAACGCCGTGGCCCCGGGGGCAGCTCCGCTGACTGCNTCCCTCCGAGCTCCTCGGTTGCCTGCAGATCCCCTAATGGCCAACGAAGCGCAGGAGTCAGAGGCCACCACATTTTAAAGCATTTTAAATAAACAAAGCTGCCTTTTCTCAGCGCTGGCAGCTCTGCACGGAGCCAGCCTGATACCAGCTCTGCTGTAGAACAGGCAGCACATCATCCTTGTCACCAAACCATCGTGACACGCCAGCCTGACCTCTTCCTCCTCCTCAGCCATTCCCAGACTACACAAAGAGTCTAACGAGGGCAACCACCACGATGCAAATTACAGCCAGGTCCTACAGCATCACCTTCCAGCGAGGTCACCAACCCCCCCCCCCAGGCTGCTGCAGGGCAACAGAGATAATGGGGTGACCAGCAACAAACGGGACAAAACCCGTGTCAGACCCCCTTCAGCACCCCCACAGCTCAGCAACAACACGTCCCTGTCACACAATCGATCCTGTTACAAGGAGAATGAGACAATTAGGAACCCACAGCCGTTAATAAACACATAAAATCTATTTCACTGACACCCCAAACTTTGTGCCCTAGGGAAGGTGGAGCTGACACTTCTGGAGAAACTTAAAACGTGGCAGCAGAGCAACCTGCAAAGCTTTGGGAAGGGCCTTGCAAAGTCACAGGTCTCTGTAGAGACTGCACACTTAATCCTGAGCCTAACCTTCACTTAAACGTTTTACGCCTGCAAATAAAACCTTTAAGGGGCAAACAACCCAGGTGGCTGTGAACGTTTACAAAGTCACTCCTGAGACCTGATCGGTGCGAGATGCCACCAGTTTGGTGCGCTCCGACCTCAAGGAACCGGGGGAAGGAGAAGAGCAGAGTCACCGGGCCCTGAGGGAACACCGAAGCGCTCCCGACCCAGCAGCGTCTGCGCCCCTCAGAGGCCCAGGCGCGGGGCGGCCCGCAAGGCCTAACCGCCAGGCCGGTACCTCTCCGCCTCAGGGAGGCTCCTACAGGCTCGGTACCGACGGGGCTTTGCCCACCGAGGCCCTATGCCACAGAGCGGCCTCTCATGCGGCGCGGAGCGGCCTTNCCGGTCCTGGTTACCCCCTCAAGCCCCGAAACCCCGCCAAGCCCCCGTGGCCGCCCCTCACCAGGGCTCACGCGCGTACTCCTCCATCTTGTTCGGCACCGCTGTCGCCCCCCGGCTTCCCGCCGCGCGATTGGCTCCCGAACTCCCCACCGGCCAATGGCGGCGGAGGGCGGGACTAAGACCTGCGCCCAGCGGGTTACGCATGCGCCGTGCCCTTTTCGCCCCGCCCGCTGGCTGGCGGCTGTGCCGGCTCTTTACCGGGGCTTCAGGCTACTCGTTCTACCGTCCGGTTGCCCGGGGGAGGAGGAGGAGGAGGAGGAGGATCCTCGCTGGGTCCGCTTTGTGTCCTAGGCCCGCTTCGTAGTACCGGGCTCGCTTCTTCCCTCGGGTCTGCTCGGTCTGCTCTGTCTTCCGGGCCTCTTAAGTTTGCTAGGCCTGCTTAGGCCTCCCTCAGCCGTTGGGCCCACTTTGCTCGGCGGGCCCACCGACCCTGCTTGTGCTGTCCTAGGGCACAACGTGTGTGCCAGGGGAAGGGGAGAGGGTGTATAGATGGGGCTGGCTTCACAGTGCTCTCTGAGGCAGGTGTTGGGGCATTGGAGAGGCTCCAGTAGTAGAAAAGGGGCATAGAGGAGAGCTGGGGAGGGACTCTTGATAAGGGAGGGGAGCCTGAGGAGGAGGGGGAAGGGTTTGACCCTGACAGAGGGGAGATGGAGCTGAGATGTGGGGAAGAAGTTGTTTGGTGTGAGGGTGGTGAGAGCCTGGCCCAGGTTGCCCCGAGAAGCTGTGGCTGCCCCATCCCTGGAGGGGTTGAAGGTCAGGTTGGAGGGGGCTTGGAGCAACCTGGTGTGATGGGAGGTGTCCCTGCCCAGGACAGGGAGTGGCACTGGGCGGGGGACTTTAAGGTCCCTTCCAACTCAAACCATTCTATGATTCTGTATATAATGTCTCTGTTAGAGCTAGGCCCGGAACACTCTGATGACAGATGGAAACACCAAGCAGTTTTTTATTTAGTCCTTTAATTAATCGTGCCTATGGTTTGGCATGAGCAAATCCAGGAGGCTGGTGTCTGCTCTGCTCATCCTGAGGTGATGAAATCTGTAAATGTGTCCCAACAGCAAACACTGAGAGCGCCCTGAAAGTGGAAGGAGAGGAGAAGCCTGACAGCACCTGGCTGAACTGTAGGAGAAAGCCTGGCTGGTGACAGAGGGGTCAGTGCAGGTCTCAGGTTTAGGTTGTCTGTTGCACTAGAGCCACTGAGGCGTTCGGGTGGTGCTGGAGAGGCTGAGCTGACCTTGGGGTGTCCCTGGAGATGCTCCCATGGGCCAGGCCGTGTGGGTGAGAGCTGGGCTTTGAGGTCAAGAGACGGTGCTTGTGGGAGGGTGGTTCTCCAGGGAGGCCGGGAACACAGCGTTGANCCCGCCCCCCACTTCATTTTGCTGCTTTTGAAGGCTTTTAAAGACTCCTTGTAATTGTAAGCCTTGACGGTCTGGGTGCTGCGATGGCGTGTTTGTCCTTACTTGAGGCAGGATGTGAGCAGAGGATGCTGCAGTAGCAGAGATCACCGGGAGGTGGTATTGTGGCTCCTGCTTTGGCCGAGGAGGGGAGATGGGAAGAGTGGAAAAATCTCCCCCTCATCCCAGCCATCCTGGCTTGATCTCCCCACTCTGTTACTGCAACTGGTC
>VXBJ01000868.1:307051-318586 GCA_013400055.1 Nycticryphes semicollaris | reverse complement strand
GATTCTGTGAT
The DNA here is from genome assembly GCA_013400055.1 of Nycticryphes semicollaris. NCBI lineage: Eukaryota > Metazoa > Chordata > Aves > Charadriiformes > Rostratulidae > Nycticryphes > Nycticryphes semicollaris. The sequence continues at coordinate 318,575 of VXBJ01000868.1, read as the reverse complement.
TCTATGACAGCTCTTAACTTAGGTTTGGGTTTTTTGCACTGGAATTGTGTAGCTTTGAAACAGAGTGATCAGAGTTCTACTAATGGTCCTGCAGTTTACTTGGGGATTTTGACAATGGGATTCAGAGGGAGCCTGAATTAAGAGAAACAGAGTCCTGCAAGTTCTAGCAAGGTCTTTTTAGCTAGTTTAATAATTTAATCCTAGTGTTCTGAGCTGCTTATTAGGTGTTGCACTGTTAACACTTATTACTGCTAGTGTCCTCTTTCATGAAGAGACAGAGACATCTTACAATAAAGAGTGTCATCAGATGCAGCTGTTCCAGCTAACTTCACTCTTGTACATCTTTTTTTTTTTCTTGGTTAGCAGCTCTAAAATGTACAGAGGTGAACAAAGTGATGATGTTGGTAATCCATAGTATCTGTCTTATGTTAGTTTAGTCATATCTAGGGAAGGAGGGTAGGTGTGTGGGAGACACACATTAGCCGTCTTAATACTTTCTTACATATGTTTTGCCATCTGTTGCATTTGTAGACTCGTTCCTTTGCAGTACATACATACAGAAATGGCCTGGGGATTTTACTGTAATAAAATGTAGAAGTATCAGAAGAGAGATGTATGGATGTACCACTCAGAGCTCTCAAATATGAAGCCTTGCATAAGGGAAAGGTTAGAGGGAGTTTCTGGACAATACAGCCATAAGTAGCTGGAGTAGTTGTTACACTTTGATGTAGCTGTATTGCGTTCTGGTTCTGTATCTTTACTAGGTTTGGGATCTACATACGGCATAGACTTGTCCTAAAACCTGAAGGAGAATGTGAATTTGACAGTGGGTCTGGTTTTCACGATCTTGCAGTGATGCAGTGCTGGGATGGAGAAAGCAATTAGTCTTCATGCGGGTGTGAGGGCTATGGCTGTGATAGGAGGAAATGCAGAAGCAGGGTAGAGTATTTTTCAAGGAAAGCTGTGAGTGTAGTAGGAATAGAGCCTGTCGAGTGGTGATATGTGTAGTCACGGAGTGAAGATGGAGCAGGAGAGAATGCGTGTGGAGGTGAAGAAATAAAGAAGTAAGAAAGCAAGTATGATTGGTTGAACTGGCAATAACTTGTAGAACGTTAATTGCAAAAAAGCTTAGGGGAAGGAGGATAGACCAGAGTACAGATTTTTTTTTTCTTCAGGATTTTATCTTTCAGTGCAGGTTCAGGTAGGAGAAAGAAGTCAAATTAAAGTGAATCTAGTTTGAGTAGACAAAAATAGAAGAGTGGAGACTTAGGTGAAGCGATGCTGGCGACTGGTGTTTTTTCTTAAAGCACTGCAAGGGTGCCTTTGTGTTCCTTGGAAGTAAGGTGGCTGGATGATAAAAATAGACTATAGACAGATTACCTCAGAGTCTGGGAAGCAAAAAAAAAAAATAAAAATGAAAGGAGTTAATGCTGCTCTTGAATGAGGACCACAGAAGAGAGGCACGTGAGTTTGAGGTGTAGGTTAGGTATGAGACAAGTGCTTGAGCCCACAGCTTATTGTGAGAAAGTTAGCATACTGCAGGTCAGCGAATAGCTATGAAGAGGAAAAGGTTAGCTAAAGAAAATGAGGAATTAAATAGCACCTTTTATTCATGGGTATATTCAGCTCTGTATCTTGTTAATTTTTGGTTTTTTTCAGAGAAGTAGATAGCTGGGGAGAACTTTGAAAAAAAAAAAAATCCAATTTATCAAGAAAACAACATATGGCAAAAGCTCCATGTCCGGATTCCTCTACTTTGGCTTTGCTCATATTTGGATATGCTGTGTTTTTTTTTTTTTTTTTTTTTTTAACGGANTTTTTTTTTTTTAACAGTGGTTTAGAATCTGAGCTGCAGCTCTTTGTTTTTGGCAGCTGTTGTAACTTGTAACTGATTGTGTGAAGTGTGCTCCATTCCTTATTTAATGAGGCAGAAAGAACCCTGATATTTCTGCTCCCATAGTTTAATTACCAGCAAAGTACTGGGTGGAGGAATCAAAATGATTTTAAAGACTCCTTACTGAATGTTATTAATCAAGATGGTTTTGGTATATTTTTCATAGCTTATGTTTAAGCAAGTTGCGTAGTAATTGCATGCCCAAAAGGGGACATTGTGTGACTGTTGATTTGCTCCCTAGCGGTACTACTGGCAAAGCTGTAAGTAGAGCTGTGGTTAGAGCTATCTCTGTCTCCTTGCACATTTCACTCAAATGACTTTGTGGCTAATTCTGCTGGAGCCTTAGGGAACTTCCCAAATGCAATAAGGAGTTGACTTACAGCTAAGGTGGTAACTAAGAATATAGCAAGTTATTTAGATGAGAAGCAAGACTCAGACTTAGCTGAAATTTATGATGCATGAAGAAACATAGGCAAGAAGCAGGGAAGAGCGTTTGTAAGAAGTGAGACTACCTGAAAGTTACCCTGTAGATTTCATAGGCTGGTAGCTGTTTGTATGGTCTTTGAGAGATGACTAAAAGCTAAATCTATGTGCTGCTTCATAAATGCTCCACCAAAAAACTCTGGCTGGAAATGTAACAGTTTTGATGCTTCTCTGTGCCAAGACAGATGAATAGATACACACACACCTGTGTATATATATATATACACATGTATATTCGTATATATATATTTTTTTTTGGCTAATCACAAGAAGAAAGAAGCTAGAGGAGGAAGCCAGAGGAGTAGTGAAGGTCAAAACAGTTGTTTGAGAATTAGGTGCGTGCTCACTTAAATTGATCCCTTTGAAACACTGTGAGATTTGAGGCCTGGATATGCTCCCAATAGCTTATTATTCAGAATGCAACAGCTCTGGAGGAGAAGATGGGAGACCGACCTAGAACAGCTGCTGTTTTAGGTAAGGACCCTTGCAATCTAGGGGATACTGGAGCTGGGATTTGAACTTGAATTTTGTAAACTTGAATGACTTCAATGTTTTGGTTTTTCCCCCCAGTCTTTTGAATTCTAGTCTGTGAAATATGGAGAACTAACTGACGTTCAAGAGTGTTTATTACATATGAATCACTTAATTTCCTAGTCATTTTAAATGTCTGGACATCTACCATCACAAACTCCCAAAAGATTCGCAATGGTGGCAAAATATAATTTTCCCCACCTTACTGCTAGGGAAGGAGCGAAACAGCTTCTTAAAGGTTGCAAATGAGTCAGTGACATAGCCCTGGTTAGAACTTGCCTACCTCTTTTGAGCGTTGGCTTTCAGGCTCTTTGGGCACTGTGTTTTGTGTGTGTGTGCAATGCATGTAGGAATGGAGAGGCACAGGCTGTTTAGACGAGGAGACTTCTAGAAACAAATCCATGTAGCGCTGCAAGGGTGAAAGAGGTGACTGAAGCATGGGCTGGGTAACTGACTAATTTGAGATGAGGAGTAGCCTGGAAGATTTAGGATAAATTAATGTAGTGTTACAATTTAATAATTTGTAGTATTAAGCCAAGAGAGTGTTTTTTCCAATCCTAAACTGGCAGAGTGGAGAGTAAGGAGTTTATAGCTACTCACATCGGGCTGTCTAGGCTCTACTTAAAATCCTTATGGTAGAGCCTCATGGTGTGGGCAGGGGGTTGGCCCACATAGCACAGCTGAACAGAAAGACTTGGGTTACCTAAGTCATGGCACCTTATTTTTATTTTATATAGTAATTTTTTTTCCTTCCTTATTTAATAGTTCATAGATTTCAAGTTTTTGTAGCGCCTGGCACTAAACTGGAGAGTGGGCCTGCTACCCTGCATTTCTGCAATGACATTCTCGTCCTTGTAAAAGACCTTCCTCCCAGTGTCATGGGGCAATGGAAGCTCTCAGATCTGCGTCGCTATGGAGCAGTTCCAAACGGATTCATCTTTGAAGGGGGTACCAGGTGCGGCTTCTGTAAGTACAAATGGAACTTGCCTTCTAAAAGTTGTATGAAACCTTCCGTAAAAATGTACATGTGAGTCTCATTCCAAGTGAAGTTTGCAGAACCAGCTGCGCTGCTTTGTTATACAGGCAGCCTCATATCAGAGGGTCTATTCTACTCAGTAGATTTCTGCATGCTTCAACCCTGGTGTTCAGCAAAAATGTGACTGCGTGGGGTCCTGACTGAACTTTGCCCTGCGGCTTTCCAGAAAATGGTTAGTCAATTGTTGCTGTTGGGTGCAAAGAGAAAATAAGGTAATGAAATGGCTTGTGTCGTATGAGAGATAAGGCAAAATGGTTTAATGGTCAAATTATTAATTTATAATTAATTATTTTGTTGTTTACAGAAGGAAAATGATACAGAGTTTTGAGGTTACAGGTGGAACCAAGGCTCTCATTGTGTAAATGCTAACATCTAGACCCTGTAGAGGTCTTCTAGCTCCTAAAAGTTAGGAACTTCTGTCTGTTCCCTTCCCTGTTATAAGCTTTGTCACTTTATAGGACCATGAGATTTGTGAGGTAAAATGCAATCAAGCAAGCTGAAGCTAGTTTCTGTAGCTAAGATGCCCTTTTAGAGGCAACGTCCAGTTTAGGGCTTCTCACATTCTCACTTAAGATCAAATGCAAAGGTCCAACATGAGATAATTAATACACTGGCATAATACCATAAATGTCGTTAGAAAACATAAGGTTTAAACTTCTAAAGCTGAGTTTGAAGCCACGCTGAATTGATGATCTGTGAGTGCAAGTGGGTATGTAGGTTGCCAGTTTGGGTGTGGTTTGACTTGCATACTGAAATATAAAAATAATGGATTTCTTCAATTACCAAACTGAAAAAATAGAAGGCTTTAGAGTTGAACCAAATCCAAAGTTAGTATTCCTTGGGATGTTTGGCAAAATCCAGGGAGGGAGGGAAAATAATTTTTTTTGACTGTTTGACTCTAGTGAGCGGTTTTAGTTTTGTCTGTTGAGAAGTGTAGAGCAGAGTTACCAAGATGGTAAGTATGGACTCAACTGTTACACCCTGATATTTGTTTTCAGTGTGGAAGATTCTGGTTCAGATTTTTTCCTGCCTAATTCGGAGGCTAGGATTATAAAGGCGTTTCCAGCATCTGAAGGAATGGGTTGCAGGTATAGCCTGTGAGGAAACTCATCTGTTTTCTTTTAAGGTTATTCTGTTTCAGTTAAAAACTGGTATGGGAATGCAACCAGTGTAATTTCCTAGTGGTGTGGTTTAGCCTGTGAGCTAGATAAATAGTTGTAGAGTATGAGAGGGATTAGGCACAGTCACCTTTTCCCTCTCTCTCTTGTAGATAGTGCAATTGACTCAGGCTAAACTTGGATCTGCAGCTTAGTGTAGGTCTGCCAAGGCCTGCAGTTTCGGTTTGAACAGTTGTTTGGGGTTTTTTTTTTTTTTTCCATGCAGAATAAAGCATTTGTTCATTTCTATCTCTGTTTGCGAGTACTATTGAAATGCAAGCTGGTCTTCTAATAAATGTGTGCACTGCTGTGCTGACATAATTTGGATCCACTTTTTGAAAACAGAAAACTTAAAATTAAGCTAAACACTTTATAACGATTACAGAGAGAAAATTTCCCAAAGTTGAATCATAGGGTGTTTTTTCTCTTTTAAAAAGATGCTAGTCTTTCTGGAAAGCTTGTTTGGAGTACCAGTTTTTGAACTAATGAATTCTGAAATAATTTAACTATGGAAAACTTGTATTTTTAAAATAATATAGGGGGCAGAATCTTTAAGATTAGCAGTGATTAGATATATAGATTACACAGATTATTATAATCAATTGTAATTCCTTAAATGATACAATACAAGACAACTATATGAGTAACTGATAGCCCTGAGGCTCTCCAGGGAAGTAGAGCCTCTATAATTTTTATGGAATAAGAGGCGCAGCAACACCGTCATATGTTGGATTTCGTTTTTCCTTTGAATGTTAATGCAGGTGCCTCGAAGGAAGAAGGCAGTAATTTCTTACTAATAAGGGCTTCAAATAGTGTCTTGATTTTTGGAGTGTATTGTTGATTGCAAATGGAGTACCTGTGAATTCCAAGCATGTGTATTTGTCACAGGAAAGTTTTATGCAGACTTTCATTCTAATATGTAAGTAGACAAAATAATATTCTGAGGGCTATCAAAAGCTGGAAATGGCAAGCAGAAAATAATGATGCATGTCAGGACTTATGTTACCTTTAACAAAGAAAAAAAAGGGTTTTTTTTTTCCAAAAGGACTGTTCAGCACTGACTGACAAAGCATTTGCAACACACTTTGTCTGATAAGTCTATTTCTTAGAAGTACTGCAATTTTGAGAGGGACATTGTGATAGAGTATGAAGAACAGATACTTAAGACTCCTTAGTAGATGTGATTTTTTTTTTTTTTTTTTTTTTTTTTATGAGGGTGAAGCATCACTTCGCTTTCTGCTTCTCTTCCATTTGCCCCAGCAAAGCACCACACTTCAGCTGCAGAGAAAGGAAACTGGGAAGCATAAAGGGGGGAAAAAGCCCCTGGTCTGACGGNTTTTTTTTTTTTTTATGATAGTGCTGATGAATGGATGTGACTTCAGTTCTGGATTTCATTCTTGAAAGCATAAAAGTAAAAGAGTATTTGCAGATCAAGATGAAATGTTCTGACTTATCACCCATTCTGTGTGGAAGGCTCTTTAGTGGCTGCCTGAACTAAAGAATTTGGGAAAATGCCCAGTTCTCTACTAAAACTGAGTACATTGCCTGTTTATTTGTGCTGGTTATCTTCATAGAATCCTAGAATCATTTAGGTTGGAAAAGACCAAGTCCAGCCATAAACCTAACACTGTCAAATCCACCACTAAACCATCTCCTGAAATGTCCTATCTACATGTCTTTTAAATACCTCCAAGGGTGGTGACTCAGCCACTTCTCTGGGCTGCCTGTTCCAATGGTTGACAGCCCTATTGGTGAAGATATTTTTCCTAATATCCTATCTACCTTCCCTGGCGTGACTTGAGGCTGTTTTCTTCTTGTCCTCTTGCTTATTAATCGAGAAAAGAGACTGATCCCTACCTTGTTACAACCTAGTTACAGGCAGCTTGGCACTAGCCAGTAAATTTCTGCTGTGCAGAGAACTGAAGTAGTAATGTGTAACCCGATGGCAAGGAGGTGTACAGAATGAAGCTGGATTTCTAAGCACAGTGCTGTCAGGAATGATGGATGAACAACAGCGTTTAGTACAAGACCTTGTTTCCTGGAAAGACCCCCCAAGTATGTAGGGACTGTTGATACTACTTTAGTAATCTGCATGGCCTTGTGAGCTTGGCAGATGTGCAAAAACGATCATCTGCAGGAGGCAAACAGCAAGAAATTTCATGGTTGGGCCAGTCTCCTTGTTGGATTCTTGTCTGCTTGAAGGCATCTCCACCACAGCTTTCTAGAAGGCCCTGTAAATCCTTGCTTTATGCATGCTCCTCGGTTGTATGGCTTGTCTAAATCTTGTGTTCATCCATTTAATATTTGCTGTTAGAGGATTGCCTGTGTCCAGAAATTTGAATATAGCATCTCTACGGGCACTCTTTTGAGGTTCCCTAACTTCCGAGAGTTGAGCAACAAGGCACTTACCTTCATTCTTCATGCATATATTGTATGTTTCAGCAGGATCTAGCTGACATACTCAGTCCTAAACTATTGTGTTTAATAACACCTACTTCTTCTTTGATTTTGTTTTGTAACGAAATTGATTTGTATTATTGATTATGTACTGTTATGATCTATATTTATGATTGAAATGAAATAGATTACTAGTATATCACCCTACAGATCTGTGTATTGCTCATGTTATGTTGTTAAAGATGTGTATTTCCCCAAATAAAATCAGATCAGTAATGTGAACTGGTTTTATGTGATATAAAAAGTGTTCAGTAACCGGCATGGTGAATATAGGCCACCTCAGTTTGTACAATTCACTTTCATTGCAGTGTTTAGAGAATAACAGTTTTGGTCTTTTTATTCTTAATTGGGTTTTGCAGTAAATGTTAACATATATTACAACATTACTAATGTACTAGGAACTTTTCATTTACTGTTCATTGATTTAAAAGAAAATACTCTGCTTTAATATATAGAACATCACCTGTTCACACTAATGCCTGAATTCTGAAAGTTAGCAAGTAAATGAACAAAAATATTAATCTGAAATAACTTTCTGTCAATTTTTGTTTAGTTGATTGATAGTATAAATGAATGCTGTAACTTATTTTGGAAGATTAGTGGTGCTTTAGTACAGAGAATTTGTCATAGCAGTTGTGTTGATGAAACTGCTGATATTGTTATGCAACAACATCATAGAATGCTAGTTATTAAATTTCTGGAATATAGTAAGAAGCTAACTGCTTTTTTTTAGAACTACATCAGAAAGAAACTTACAGTTTGGATGTCACAAATACCTAGATGTCACAGAATGCTTGAGGGTGGGAAGGACTGCTGGAGGTTACCTTGTCCAAATCCCCTGCTCAAAGCAGGGTCAGCTGTGTGAGTTTGCCCAGGACCACATCCAGTCAGGTTTTGCATACGTCCAAGGACGGGTCACTCCATGACCTCTGTGAGCAACTTCCCATATTGTGGTGTATCAGCTGCTCCTCCCAGTTTTGTATCTTCTGCAAACTCACTGAGGGTGCACTCTGTCCCAACATCCAGCTCATTGATGAAGATGTTAAACAGCATTAAGACCAGCATTGACCATTTGCATTCACCAGTAGTGACTGGCCTCCAGCTGGACTTTGTGCTGCTAATTGTAACCCTTTCAGCCTGGCAGTTCAGCCAGTTGTCAGTTCACCTCACTGTTCACTTGTCTGGTCTGTACTTGATCAGTTTGTCAATCAATGTATTGTAGGAGATGATGCTGAAATTCTTGCTAAAGTAAGAAGCAAAAAATACCTACTGCTTTGCCCACCAGGCGTTAATCACTTTACTGAAGTGATACCAAAGTCACTTTATCAAAGACTATGGTTAGGCATTATTTCCTTTCTGTAAATCCATACTGGCTGCTCCCAATCAGCATCTTGGAAATTATTTCTAGGATTACTTACTATCACCTTCCCTGTCTGTGGTTTCCTGAATTCTCATTCTTGAAGATATAAGTCATGTCTCCTTTTTCCCCCCAGCCCTCAGGCACATTTTTCTACCCCTCAGTCTCTATGAACCTTTCAAAGATAATAAAGACTGTCCTTGTAATGACACTAACCAACTCCTGTAGCACCTGTGAATGCATCCCATAAGGACCCATGGGCTTGAGTATGTTCAGTTTGTTTAAAAGTTCTTCAACCTGGTCCTCTTCCACCAAGAAAAAGTTGTTATTTTTCTAGATTTTCCCAAGAGTCTTGATGGCCTGAGATTCCTGATGCTATAATTGAATTTTGTCAGTAAAGACCAAGGTGAAGAAGACCTTGAGTACTTCAGCCTTTTTCATGTCCTTTGTCACCAAGACCATCCCATTCAGCAGTGGGCTGCGGTTTTCTCTAGTTTTTCTTTTGCTGCTTATATACTTGCAGTAGCCCTTCTTGTTGCCTTCCACATTCCTCCCCAGGTTCAATTCCATGTACTGTCAGGTTTTCCTAACCCCATTCCTGTGTGCTTGTACTATTTGCTTGAATTCCTCCTGCATCATCTTCATCACCCTACTTCTACCCTGTATGTGCTTTCTTTTTGTTTGAGTTTGGTGTGGACTTCCACGTTCATCCATACTGGTTTTCCTGCCACATTTGCTTGGCTTGAACTGGAAGGAATTGATCCTTGAAAATCAGCCAGCTCTCCTGGATCCCGCTTCTCACAAAGACTCTGTCACGTGGGATTCTGCCAAGTAAATTCCTGAAAAGGCCAAAGTCTGCTCCTGCAAACTGATTCTAGGAAATGGGGGGTGAAGATGCTATGGGTCCCTAGGTAAGCAGTTAAAAAATAAAAGCTGGAATCTTTTTTTACAAGTGTGCTGCCTAACTGGAGGGGACACTCTAAAACACCACTAGAAAAGATGAAGTGGTGGTAGTATTGCTCTGTGTGTCTGTTCCGGTTGCCATATTTCTACAGAGTGGGAAGCCTGAGTTCCTGTCCCCCTTCAGCCTGCGGGGCTTCATATCTTTGTTTTCTTCATGAAGAGTGGTTGATACCCACTGAAAGAACAGTGGCTTACTATGAGGCCTGGAAGTTGCCTCACTGTGTAACTGGGCATGCAAACATCACTGGGATCAGTTGAAAAATGGAGTATGTGTCTGTAGCCTGAAGACTGGGAGCAAAACTGGCTGCTCTAAATTCTGGTCAGTGCTGCTGGATTCTGCTTGCTGCTCCTAAACTTAAATGCTTAGTTCTCAAACTTGTATCTTAGCTGTATAAGAAAGCCCTTCAGTTCTGTTCTTCAGTTAAATTGTAGCATTTCTTCTGTAACTTGTTCTAGATTTGATGCAATTGCTGTGCTCCAATAATTTAAATTCATTTGGGCTTATTGAGTGTTGCTGTATCTTATCTTCATGTTGCAGAGAACCTAAGTGGTTCAATCCGTAGGTCAGGGTGCCAGAAGCATAAAGAACGGGTATTGTGAAATGTGGATGGATGATACGAATGTGAAACCGTAGGTGATGGAGTGTGAAGCACCTGAATTACCAATGTTGTGCTCTCTCCCCCCCCCGCCCCCCCCTTATGTTGATAGTATTTTCTGATGCAAAATGATACAGGTGTAAAAAGGACCAAATATGATCCTGTGTCTTTCAAGTGGAACTTTTATGGTTCCAGGAAGATATTCTGTATTTCTTAATATACCATTAATTAAAATGGTCTTTGAAGATTTAGTAAAAGGCATACACAAAAAAAAATCTGACTTCTGAATGACTCAACTGTTTTTGAAGGTCCAACACTGTTTTGAACACTGGTGTTGTGATTCTCTAGTCCTTTAAAAAGAATCAGTGTGAATTAAGCTTATAATGTGGTCTTGCGTTTTGTAGATCCTTTTATAGCTATGATATTTTTAATCTTTTTAAAAAATTTCAACCTAAATTTTTGTTTGTTTATCCTTAGTGTAATGTTCTCTCTCCCTCCTTCTCTCCATGGTGTTTACCTCCCTAAATATTTGTAGAGCATTTATTTATACTTTCTGTCACTTTTGCGAGGTTAAACTCAGCTGCTTTATCTTCCCTGTAAGATACAGGAGGTAGAACTGAGGTCTGAAAGGCTCTGAATCTGTTTTAACTTTCTGTTCCTTACTTACTGTTTCCTTACTTCCTCACATTTTTTTTCATACGTAAAAGAACTTAATTATGTTTTTCAAATTTGTTGCTCAGTACAGGTTTTGTTCAACTCTGAGGGCTCAATCCAGGTAGAGGGAAAACACCTGAGATTTCAAACATTAAATCTAGGTACATTTTCAAGACAGATAACACCAGTCTATTCTGGTGTTAGGAATAGGGAAAAGAACATTTAGTCTTGGTCTTATCTTGCTTTTAACATCACAGTTGTACTGCTAGAGATTAGAAAATCCTTTCTTCTGCTTCTGCCAGCTGCAAACAAGTTCACTTCTGGGGCAAAATTGGTTCCCCCTGTCCCCAGCCTCTCTTTAGCTGAAGATAAATCACACATACCGTTGTCAGAAAA
>VXBJ01000868.1:292687-307033 GCA_013400055.1 Nycticryphes semicollaris | reverse complement strand
AAAAAAAAAAAAAGGCACTGAACAGACTTGAAAAACGGATCCTCTCTCTTTCTCAAGTTGCTTGCTCAGTCCGTGTGCACCAATTAAAATGACCAGTAGCCAGAAGAATCTTGACTTGGAGGTCAGTATGAAAAAATTCAAATAGGGTAATAAGAAGGTATATTAATGCTCTGAGAATTCAGGATCTCCCACATTCAGTTTATTTATTTAAATTTTGTAAATTAGAAGCAGTAGAGGTGGTTGAACTGGGGCGACATCTGAAATTTCTTGAAAGATTCCAGGTTGTGTAGGTTAAAACTTCTCCTTATGTGCAGATGTTGCTCTGCTGGTGTCTCCTACTTAAGCCTACTGCAGATAACAAACATTCTTATCTTGTTTTTAGCAGTCGTGCAAGTTTCTTCATTGGTAATAATAGGGACGCCTATTGTCATTTTCACCAGAGAGAAGAGCAGACCGAGATACCTTCTAAAGGGGGTTACTCAAGGCGAGGGTCGAGATGTACTAATTGGACAACTTCAGGTTCTGGCATTGTGTGGCACCTCTAAGGAATAATAATTCATGGTCAGGGACTGACTCTTTCTCCTTGCTTTCACACCTAGTACAGAGATTTAAGCAGTTTGTGCTTTTTCAGGATGTGTTTGCCCATGGGTTTGCTTTTTTAATATGATGAACTAAAATCAAACATTAGGAAGATTTAATAAAACTCGGAAGTTTTATGAAATTGACAGCTTCTCTTGAATGCTTGTGAGACTGTACAAGGTTTTGCTGCCCACTGCCGCAGAAGACTGGGCTTAGTGTTTCAGCCTTGTGCAAGTGGTTGCAGGTTGCTTTTCACCAAGTCTCTTACCACATGGAGAGAGTGAGCGAGCGAGCTAGCTCTTCAATCTACTAAACAGCTGCATGGTATTACAGTGATGCATACCACATATTCTTCAGCTTCCAAATGCTTGTGCACCAAATCTGTTCCAGCGCATGACTGAGATGTGTAATTTCTAGTAGTGAATTTCTCAGCTTTCTCATGAAAGCAGAAAAGAAGTGCAATTGCTGTTTTTTATGTATGCTTTTAAAACATGACTTAGTTAAGCCTTGCCTTTTCATTCAACTCGCCTGATGTGTTTTGCAATGATCCTCAGACTTCTTCCTTCCTTTCTAATCTATTTCTACCTATCAAGAAAAGAAGGAAAACATTTCCTGTGAGAATTGATTGGTGATTACAGTGATTGTGTGAATAACAGAATCTACAGAGAAGTATTTTACACCTATGTGTGTATTGGATTCATATTTATGTGCACACATGCGTACACTGGCAGTACGAGTTGTACAAAGGCTGTCACATTTGTTTTAGGGATTTCTAAATGTGTGATAGTTCTTCGTAGAAATTGCTCTTTGAGTTAAGCAGCCAGCTTATGTGCATACATTTACTTTTGTGTTTCTACTAAAGTCAAAGTCTTGCAAAGCCTTTTAAGAGTTTAAGACTCTTTACAATAGTGTTAAAAGAGCAAAGTGGTCCAGTTGTACTCTTTATGTACAGAAATACCTGAGGAATTGTCTTTTCCTGAATGGCAATGTGGGTGTGTGGGATTCTGCTGAATTATCCAGCCACATGATCCATCACTGGGCTCGTGATATGAATGTCCTCTGTTTTGTTGTCTTTATACCCTGCTTGCTTATTGTGCATGGAGAAGGAAGGTCATGTGTTCAGGGCCCAGCAAAGCCTTGTGCTGTCCTGCTTCAAGAAAGGCACATCTTCTGGCATCAGTGGGGTTCATGGGGAAAGAGTCATACCATCTCAGATTAGGCAAACTGATTTCCCTGTACTCCGTTTACTCTGTGAGGGAAGGAGAAGACAGCTCAAAGGAAGAGCTGAATTTAAAATACTTCCTAAATACATACTTTGCACCCAGCTCTTTCTAATACCGTGTTCTCTGGCTCTTCGGCATCTCTTGGAGAGGGGAAATGCAATGAGACTGTGAGTCACCACCAGAAACTTTTGTACCTGTCAGACTGTCTGATTAGTGTTGTAATTGCCTAATGGTCTTTGATACAGAAGCCAGGGTGTGTATATGTGCCATAAGGAAAACTTGGGACAAATTTGTTTTTGGTGGTTTTTTTTTTTTTAAAAGATAGAAAAGGATGCCACAGGTGTGTGGAGTTAAGTAGGCTTTCTTCTGATTTCATGAGCTAGTGTGCGTTTATCTTTTCAGTTGCTTAAACATAGCTTAGTGTTTTCATATTTGTCTGTCCTGAGTGTCAAATAATATGTTTGAGACCTTGTACTCAGGAAATGATTGGCAGGCCAGCCCTTAAGTATAAATTTAACTTCTACCAGTGAGTTTGGTGGCTGTTGCATATGACAAGGCATATGACACGTGTGTGGAAAGTGATGTGGATGCAGTCTTTCTGGTCAAGACCAGTTCTGCTGCTTGAAGTAAAATTAGCAAAAAGTATGTATGCCACTTAGAATTGGTTAGAGACATGCAGAGGTCAAATGTGTCCAGATTAGGGGCTCAAGTCCCTAGGAAAGTAATATGCAAAACCCTACTGCAGGTCTACGCTTTGGTATTGTGGTTTTCTAGTGTGCATGGCTCTGGTGAACTGACAGCACTTCTCCAAGGCCTATATACTAAATTCACTTCCATTTTTTATCGCTTATTGTAATTTCTTTTTTTCCCTGAAGTCACTGATTACTAGGGTAGTCTTTTGCCTGGCGTGTTAAGATCATCAAAAAGGTCAACTAGACTTTTTATTTTTTTTTCCTGAAGTGAGTGAGGACTGACAATTCTCAAATAAAACATTCTGTGGAGCACTTCTAGTCTTATGTGTTGTCCATGTAGCCATATATCATGCAGCTCAGAACTTGTTTGTTTATTTAGTGATTCTCATTCTAATTTCGCCTGGGGCTATTCTTAATGAATGGAAAGCAAAATATCAGAATAGAGCAAAGGGTAAAGATCTGATGACAACCTGTGGAGTCCTGTTACGTTCTGTTAATAATAGACAGTAGGACTTAGTCTAGGAAAACTTGGAATATAATCCAGTAATATAACCAAATCCTGATTCATTGGTATAGAAAAAGCTGCTCTTGGGTGAAAGGAGAACTAACTTGGTTCATTTTGATGAAGACACTTTAAGTATCACTGACACTTGCAGAGCTAAGATTTTGATCTACAAAATTTTAGAGGATAAATAGGAATAAAAGACCCAGGCAGCTGTTGAGCATATGGCTTGTATTTTGGCATTGCTCTAATTGCTTGAATCTGATAATTAGCATAAATTATTAGGTAGTTATTGAATTTATGTATATATTTGTGTGCTGACCCGAATTTTTTCTTTTTATTTCTTTTCTCTAGAGAACATATCTTGTTGTTTTCTTTTCATGGCTTGCACTTAATACTTTTTTGATTGCTGTATTATAAATAGCTTCAGCTAAACATACTTCTCATGTATCCAGGTGAAAAACACATATATATGTTGTGCTTTCTTGCAGGGGCTGGTGTTTTTTTCCTTTCTTGTGCTGAAGGAGAGCAGATCAGCTTTCTGTTCGACTGTATCGTCCGTGGCATCTCCCCGACGAAAGGCCCTTTTGGTTTGCGTCCAGTCCTACCAGGTTAATATAGGAAGTATAGAGTAACTGAGCAAAGTAGGAACTTGCCATGTCTAGCACTTACTGCTGTGTTTGTAAGAACAGCTTGCAAGCACTAAGAGTGTAGAAAGTGCAAAGTGGTTTTCATTCTGAAATGTCACAGTAGAGATTTATCACTTAAATGTACCTAGTTTGCCCCTCCTGCTCTGGCTCATTCATATTTCTGGTGATATTGCTAACTTCAGCCTTCTCTCATTTAACAGTACTAAATTATGGCAATTTGAATTGAAAGGAACCCTAACCTTTAGTTTTAAGCCTACACAGTTCAACCTGAATTCATGTCTGTATTACTATTTTGACAGTTTAATGGAAAACTAACTTCTGGGGAATTCTGAGTTCATCTGCAACGCTTAGAACTAAGCCTTGCCAACCTTAGAAAACTTTGTTAGGCCTCCACATCATGTTTCAGTTTTGCAGTTTCAGGTTCTTTTCTGATCTGTGAGGATTAAATTCCTTTTCCTATTTGTGGTAAATGTTGCATATGCTGTAATATCCAGAGAGGAAATTAGATGTTATCATAGTAAGCACTGTTGCCTTTAGACTTCAGCAGATGAAGAAATATAATGTTGAGTTGGAATGGAAAGAGTGGGGAAATAAGATTGCAGAAAAACATCTGTGAACTCATAGTGGGATATAGTGGGAATAGGCTACAAGAATGGTGAAGGATAAGGTGGGATTTATGGGAAATAGAGTTTCTGTTTAAGTGTTAGGCAGTTAATAGGTATTTGTCAGGGTTTTATTGCTGTTGTAAGATTAAGATAATTGCAGGAAGGAAATGTGATGCAAAAGATTAGATCTTGATGTGAAACTTGTGAAAATAAGTTATGAAAAGTTAGTTAAGGTAAATGGAATAGATACGAGGCTTAGTTCATCTCTTCTTTCCCATAGTTGTAACACAGAAGTAAGCAAAATAATCAAGTGGAATAGTGGGAAATAAACCTCATTCTTCTTACATGGTGATCTGTTTGAGTTTGACTAAGTGGAGTGTCCCAAAAAAAAAAAAAAGCAAACAAGACAAAAACAACATCAGAAACCCAAACATCAGTGCTGATACTTAAAACCTCACAATTGAATGCATATTTTTCTGCATATCTAAAACTGTTACACATGTATCACTCCTAAATGTTTCATTTAACAAAAAGTTGTATCTAGAAAAATTACAAGTTTCTTTAAAAAATATTTTCTTTAATTTTAATTTCAGATGCCATGTTCTTTGAAAAATCTTTTTTTTAGAGGCATGTAGAAGTAAATCTGCTTTGGCATCTTAGCTTGTCAGCTGTGCCTTTTGTGCTTTGTTATACGTAGCTGTGTAACACATTGCCTTCCCTCCTTCAAGAGCTCTGACCTCACTGCAGCACATAAAGTAGATGTGGAATACCTTGGGGATCGGATCATTTGGTGATTTTTCTAAGGGAAGAACTATTTTCTGAGAGATTTTTTTTGTTTGTCTTCTGTGCTTGATGGACGTACCACTAAAATGGGGTGAAGATATACTCAGCCACTTGTTTCCCTGGAATGAAGCAGTCTTCTGCAGGGAGCTGGACTTGTGTTCTTGCAGAGCCCTTGGCAGCCCTTTTCCAAGCTACTTTGTCCCATCTAACTTTTATATCCCTTGCCTTTTCCAGTTTGTTGCCATGCCATGTGTACACACCACTTCATAGAAAAAAATCTTTGTTTTTTTTTATGTTCTCCTTCATTTATTATCCCGTGCAGAATATTGCACAGACCTGCTCAAGGCACATGCACATGTATAATAGTAGTGAGTCATTCACAAACTAATTTTCCTTATCAAGGGTGCTGTTATGCTGAATGTACTGTATTGCTTGAAAAGGTCATGTCTTTTCCAGCTACATACAGTATCTGGCAAGAGTATTGAAATTCGCCCAATCATTTGAAAGGGTTAGTTATTAAACAGATTAATCATCTGTACACCTTAGGTAACTAGTTCAAAACTTCGAGATAGGGGATTCTACCAAGAAACATCTAGTCAATATTATTCATATTTTTGGCAATGCTATGCAGTCTCAAATGTGCTTTATATATGCAATGAATTGCTTTTGTGTAATTCAAGAGCTTTTACAGGAAGCAGCCTTCTCTGCACAATTTGATATTTTAATTTGGCTTCTTGCTCTTGCCTGTACTTTTCCAACTTAAACATGTTGAATATGGTTGAATAACTTTGGTGTTTTCAAGGAAGGAAAACACACAAAGGGCAGCTGTAAAGAGAAAAGAATAAAGCATGGTGCAAAAAATGTCACACTGACAGTGTTCTTGGACACCAATACCCATGGAACAAATACAATCTAGAGACATTATGCAGCAAACCTCTGATGAGTCTGAATTTGGAAAAAGGGTAATGACTGAAGCCAGTGGCTTCATGTAGAAACAGCTCAACCATATGGTTAAATGGAGTTCTGAAATATTTAAGTGTTAGCGTGAAATTAATAGGAAATGATAGAGACTGGTTTGAAGAGGACTGCAGTTTTCTTACTTTTACTTCCCATAGTAATTCTTTAAACACATGTAAACTGCCCAGTATCCAAAAGGAGTTTGTAAACTCCATGTGCAAAGTATATTTGCTCAAGTACAATATTTACATCCTTTCAGGACTGTAGTTTTTAAAAAAACCACCTTTCTTAAAAGCTTGGCATTCTTGTAACATAGATGTATGATTATTTTCTGTATTTCATTATGTTATCTATAAAATATGTAACAAAAAAATCTGTGCAGTGGAACTCATAAACTTGACTGACCATTGCAAGGTATCAAAAGCTGGTCTAATCTCTCATAGCTGATATGCTTTGGGCAGCAGGTTAGAGTAGAGGATTCCTGAGATCCCTTCCAACCTGAGTTATTCTGTCACTTTTTGGAAATGGTTATCAAATGATTGTGAATATTCTTATAGGAAAAACAATTCTATTATGTGTACGCCCAAAATAATATGGAGAAAGAAGAGAACATTAGATGTTTTCCAGTTTACTACTACGTGTGGTATTTTTTTTGGGAGTCCATTAATTCTGCAAAATTGTACCAGAATACTTCTATTGGTTGCTCCACTAGCAGATGGGAGGTTTTGATTTGTTAAAGGTTGCATGATCAGGTCTCAAATTTAAGACATATGGCATGTTATAGGTAGGAATGCAAAGGTAGTGTAGGTATCTGTAAATGTTTTTAGGCAATGTAGTGTTTTATATAAAGGACTCAGATGAGTGACAAGATGTCTTTGGATGGCCTGTTCTGCCCAGCTAATAGTTGGAAGATATTTGCTGTAATGGGCTACCTGCAACTGACAGGCTTTTTCTTGAGAAGATAGAGCAGAGAATTTCATGTTCTTGTCTTGATAGAAGTGTTGGTATTGACAGAGTAACAAATTATTGAATGCACGGTTTGTAATCTGTACTGAATTTGCATGCATATTATTTGAGAAATGTGGGTTTTTTTCTTATCAGGTGTGAATTGAATTCCTTCTTTTCACAAGCCAAATTCATCTTGAATGCCAAACATGACCACAGCAAAGGCCCAACAGCCGTTCAGTGATATCTTTGATCAGTGGGCAGATCAGTACTCTCTAAATCTGGCTAAGGCTACAGGGCAGTCTAGTCCTGCAGGCTGGAAAGACCCCAAGTGTAATGTTGATAGTCTTGATGCTCTCTTTTAATTTTGGAAGCTTTTTCAGGCTGCTTTGTGACTGACTGGAGAGTGTGCAGTGCTGCTTGCTGAGGATCTATCTGATGCTTTTTGTTTTTGTTGAAGCTTGATATGCCTTTGGCCATTGCAAGACAGCTCTGTGGCTGCCTTCTGCAGTATTTGTACCAACTGGATCCTCCTCAAACTTTTAGGACATCTTTTCATTCCTCCAGACATCTTACAAGGTGTGGAGATGTTAGCATGAAGGTGAGGGTCCAGGCCTGATTTGCAAATGTGCCTACAATTACAAAGGAAGAAAGAAAGAAAGGAGAGGTGTTCAGCCTAATTTATCTAATTTTATTTAATGAATTAATTGAACAATGTTGCATTTTAAAGCAGCCTATAATCAATTATATCTTAGGTAGCTGCTGACTTACTTGATAGAATACATTTTTTTTCCTGACAGGTTCTTACTGAACAACCCTGGAGCTGTGAATTACTGTGTCACTTTATTCGTATGTTACCAAAGTATTCAAAATCTCCCACGATGAGCAGCTGATGTTGCTTTAATGAATAACCACCAACGTAATATAAAAATAAAAACTCCATCAGAGGCATTTTTAGCCCAGCCAAATTTGATGTAATCCTTCCCCTTTGCCCCAAAGCAGTGTTTAAGGAGATTACAAGGATTGGCTTACATTGAAAATATTTCTTCATAGCAAGGGATACATTTTTGTTTGGAAAAGGATAAAACAATTTCTTAATTGAAGGACCTGAATGAATCTAACTGCCTAGATGCCATGGGAATAAATCATAAGATGCTTTTGTTTAGAGTTTGGGAAATTAAGATACTAATTGCTCTTAGAGTTGTTGGAGCTACTGGAGGATGTTGTGTAGGCAGAAGCTCTCTGAACTTCCTTGGACAGCTGTCTCAGTACCGGTCATGCTGCTTCCGTCCTCCTGAGTTAGTAATATGGCAAATTACTATACAGTTATTTAGAGGCTTTGTATTGTGCGTGCATAAGGTATAGGATGATGCCAACAAATTCAACTTTACTGTTGAAAAAACCTCTTTTGTTTAGCCATCTTTTAGGCTATATTTCTATGGTCATATGACAGGAGGTCATAGATTATGCTTTTCATTAAGGACTGATCTCTAAAAGGTGGCTGTCAGTGACTTCAGTCCTTAGTACGATCTTGTAGCAAAACCTCCTGATTAGTGCTTGGTAGTCTGTAAGCAAAAATACTTGTATAAGAATCTGGTACTTCTGGAGAATAATGTGTATGTTTTCCATAGAAGTCTTGCGTATTAGCAGAGAAGACTAAAGGCAAAACAAAGACTTCATTAGAACTGATGGACAATTGTTTTTAATGTCTGCCTAATATTTTAAGTCTATATATGTTTGGCAGGTTTTGAAGTTGTTTCTCTAGAAACTTCCTAGTACTTGGTGAGAAAGGATTCTTCTAATCAGTATTCCACAAAACTTGTCAATGAGAGGTCTCAGCCCCCACACGATTATGAACCCAATTTTATACACACATTTTATACAAAGACAACCCTGAAGGGGAACTTTAATGACAAAAATGATCAGTCCTTTTGGATAGACATTTTGCCTAGAGATTTCATGTTGTTGGGTGAAATCTGTTGTGTGTAGCTGATAGGGATTTTGGCTTCTAGGAGCAATGGAACATATGAAATAGAAACAGACTGATTTGCTTCAACTTCCCTCCTACCTCCCCTTCTTGTATTTTATTACAGGCCATTTTTGCAAGATCAGTTGCTTGACCAGCTGTTGTGTTTTTTTAATTACCTTTTTCTGTCGGTAAGAGGGATATCAGTTACTAAAAAGCTAATAGTTGTGTATGTGCTGCAGTAACATTCTGAAAATCTATATTTATCAAGTAATCATCTTCTGAGAGAAGTGAAAAGCTCTTTGCTGTAGGAAGGGCTAGTGTCTGTTGCATCTTGGTTTGACTAATTTGTTGATCTGTTACAACAACTTTATACTCAAAGTGCTTGTAGAACATCTTTGTTGAACTTCTTTGGACATAAGGGCATTTAACCAGATACAGCAGAGTAACTGGAGCAGAGGACATTCAAAAATAGATTCAAGCACCAGCCTGTAACACTGTATGCCACTGAACAGATCCTTGCATAGACCTGTCTGGGTTGCACTATAGGTGCTGGTGGCCAAATCTTGTATTTTCTTTTGGCAGAGGTCTATATGGAAGCATTGGGGGTTTTGATTGAGTAAGTAGTTACACAGGTTTGAACTAGTCAATGCTTTATGTGAGTTGTATTGCAGGGAAAAAGGAATGGAGACCTGACAAAATAATCTGTATCCCACAGTCCTCTTTTCTGTTCTTAAAGTTAAGTTTGGAAGGTGTCAGACACTGACAACAAGCACTGTTTGAACTGGGGGGCACAGAGGTTGCATACACTCTTAGTCACAGTCCCTGTTGCAACATCTTTGATTTCCAACATATGTTGTTATAGAGCTGTGTGTCTGGCTTGTTCTGCTAATCTTATCCAGATTGTAGACTGGTAAAGATGGAAACCCATTCTACATGGGAAGAAAGTTCAGCATTGTCACTTCTGCTCCTGTGAATGCACTAGGACCTAACGGGGTGGATCAGAAAGTGAATACGGTTAGGGAGGAGAGATGGGGCAGCTTGTTTCTCAGGTAGTCAATTATATAGGGACTTCCATGGAGCCTCAGCTCACCTGGCTTTGACTGCTGTATTGACAACATCAAACTCAAGCCTTTTAAAACTGAAAGATCTGGATGAAAATAAAACATTTCTTTCATCATTTCAACTGTTTTTATCTTACTAACTCAACAACAGCAATGTGTAGCCCTTTTCATCCTTTTTTCCCCTCTTACTAAATGACTCAAAGAGTCAATGATTTTGTGGTGTGCTACTACTACCCAGTTTATCAGATATACAAGAGCAGCAGTTATGAGGAAGCTAATCTGTTTTATCTGTTTAATTCCTTTCCCTGTGTAATTAATCAGAGCTACTGAAACTTCCAATGATGGACAAGTTAGCAGACCATCTCCTTTGCAACTGCTGAATATGACACACTTGTCAGTGCTGTTTAAAGTAATCTGTAAGATTTCTCTTGGCGTAGTGGTTATGACTATTTCCAACATCTGTTTTATTGTTGTGCGCAGCTGGAAAGAAAACAGTTTAGAGGAAATTGGTCTTTTTTACCGATGAAAGTTCTTCCACATTCTGCATAACTTTTGGTCTTTTTCTATTGGAATAGAAGGAGCATTCTTCAGTGAAGTAATTTCAGCTGGACTGGCAAACTTGCTAAAATGTACGGGGAAAAACCCTGATACTACATTTTAGGAGTGATTTTTATCATTCTAACTTGTCTTGTAATAAACATGAAGAGAGAGAGCCACCAGGTTGCTTATTTCATCTCCGACTTCTGAACTTAATGACCTTCTGAACATCAAACTTGAAAGCAATGTTTTTGGAAAGAGATAATTTGGATTGGAAGGTATCCGATGGTTTAATCACTATGACTACAAATTCAGCATGTAGATTTGTAAATTTGTAGGATGAAAGTTTGATGTGAATTTGTTAGATGAAAACTTTGGTTTTTCTCAATGATAAAATTCCCAGTGACTTTAGTGAAGTCAAGACATACAGGTCACATGTTAGTTTCAACTCCACTAAACCTGCTGGATGCTAATTATCTCTGTAGCTGTTGCCTTTGGTGCTGTGCTCTTCAGGGTTCTGTCCCTGGTGGTAACTCTTACAGACATTGTGTATAATCTCTGAAAGTCTTTGACACTTAAAATAGTAACTTATTATGTGGCATTCCTCTGTGATAGGGCTGAATGCAGATTGTCCTGTACAGTTTCCAATCAGCTTTTTCCCTTTCCTGCAGTAAAAGGTCAAACTTAAGAACAGAGTATCAAACATAAGAACATTTCTTCCCTCCTGCCCTGCCCCCCCCTTAATATATTTTCCATGTTTCTTATTTATTTATTTATTTGCTATTTGTTTCTTTTTAAAGATCCAAGTACAAATCCAGCCTATTCAGAAGAAAGATTGGCCCATGAAGCTTTGCAGTTAGAAAAGCGCTTGAGCTTGCTTTCCCATACAAGTCGCCAGGGCAGTGGAGGTAAGAAATATCTTTAATGAAATAAAAGCAAATGGTGTTCTTTCCTTCCCATTTTAGAAATGTGCATTTGTATATAATTATAATATCCTGAGCTAAAAAAAAAAATTTAGAAAAATGGTCTAGATATTTGATTTGGCTGGTGTCGCTTACGGTGCAGTTTATTGACAGCATTGTTTAAAGTCTATTGCTGTAGATTGGAGTTTTTTAACTGAGCAGAGTGAGTATTGGATCTAACACTATCAAAATATGAAAATCCTTTAGTATGCTGAACCCTACTGAATTTGTGCTTGTGCAGCTTCAAAAGAATTGTCTGCATCAGGTTTGATATCTGCTTAAGTACTTGACTCGCTCCAGCCTATGAGATGAACTGACTTGTATAGTTCATGCATTAAGTTACAGGAGATTTTTGTAATAAAACCTGGGACTCCTCTGGTTCTAAGTGCTCTTCATGGTGGTATCTATGCATGTCCCTTCTAGAGTTGTTTATGTATCAAACTAGAACTGGTGTCAAGCACTGGATTTGTAAAGGGGCCTATGCCCTGAACTGTGATTTGAATTGTTTAATAACAGAAGTTAGATCTTCAAAATATCTGCTTTGGTCTTGACTCTAAAGCTTACAAGCCTAAAAACGGCCTTGTGAAGATCTTTAAGAGCTTGATTATGTGCTTCTACACATTTCCATGGCTGCTTTACGCTTGACACTACTGAGTACTGTGTTTTGTGCCAGAATTACGCTGAGACTTCCTGAGGTTCTTTGTAATTAGCGTGTAACTACCAGACTTGATTAGACTGATGGAAAAAAACTTGAGAACTGATAGAGAAGCATACCTCTTCTCTTTATCCACTCATTCTGGTTAGAGAACATGTGGCCCAACTTTGTATACAATCTGTGCCTCAGATTACTTGAATTTATGACCTCATTCTGCTAAGAATGTTATAATCCTCAGAGAATAAGGAATCCTAGAGTACAATTTTCATATTCGGTTGAGTTTTGCATACAATTTAAGTATTTGTGTTTATGGGAAACGTCACTGTTTGCCTGAATCTGGAGATCTAGGTTCTGCCACTGCTTTGGACCTCTACATAGTTAGAACATCCTCAAGATTGTGGGAGGGCTTCCCTTTCAGAGTTTTAAAGTACCTGAAATATTTCTCTAAGAGAAGTAATTTCAAATAAATTCAACAATCTTACTTTTTTTTCAATAAAAAGATATGGGTTTTGTAAACAGAATAAGTTTTATTTAACAAGTATATTTCTTCTTCTGGGCATGTTGCTGCGAACTATATTAATATTTGTGTAATTCATGCCTTCCATCTAGACAGCTGTATAATTTAATCTCAGATGTTACACTTGGGGGTCACAAGCTAGTGTCATTCAATGGGCACTTGGGGAAATGAAAGGATTAGATTTCACTGGATAAACATTGCTATTTTGTGATAGTATATATCCAGAACTAATCCATGAAGAGCAAGAGGATTGTTCTAAACATTTCCCTCAACACCCAAGAATAGAAAGAATCTAGTAACACCAGAAGTTCAGGTCTCAATTTGCAGTGAACCCTTCCTCTTTCTACCTCATCTGGCAACTTACTGCCCAAGGTTTAAAATGCATAAAATTAATATCCACAAAATGATCCTGCTGTCATAATTTTTCACATTGGTTTTATCAAGAAGGAAGAAAATAACATTGTGGACTGTGTGTGTTGCTACAAGAAAGTTGGGGGTTTTGTTTGGTTTTTTGTTTGTATTTGTGTATGTGTTTGTATGATGTTTGTGTTTTGTCCGTGTGCCATTTCATGCCAATGTTTAATTTTTTTTCTTCCATCTTCTGTCTTGGATAGCAGTAGTTACCTGTAATAGTGTTCTTCTTGCAAGTATCAAAGAGAAAAAAGCTTTCGTGCAATTTGCGCATAAATGAATCACAGAAGATATTTTTGTATATAGATGTGTAATAATTTTTGTAATAGTAGTAGTCTCATTTTTTTGTTGTTAAAGTGATGTGTGGTTGAACTTTGGTGTGGATATTATGAAGTACAGTGTAGGAGAGCTCCAAAGAGAGAACAGGACGGTATTAAGTTTAATTTTATTTTTTCAGTCTCTTTAACATTTATTGTGATGTCATTCAAATAAGATTTAAATAGAGAAAAAAGTACAAAATAGAATTCGGTTGATTCAGATCAAACAGAGACAGGAAATGTCTTATATGGCTTTGAGTCACAGTAATAAGGTTTTCTTCAAATCATCCTCAGATATTATAAGCCTGAGACTTTGACTATTCCCTGTGATATAAAAGTATCTAAGATAAAACCAATTGACTGTACGGAAGTAAAATATGGTTGAAAAGGAGAGAACTTGGTGTATAAACTCTAATAATTTAGCCTTGAATGCATCATGTTTCACAATGTTGTAGGCTTATGGCAAGGCAACATACTATTGTCATTTTATTTTGCCCTTAGGGATAGGAATTATTGCAGAAATTCTGGCTTTGTGGCGGAAGTTCCCCTTACAAAAAGCCAATGGAATATCAGGGTCCTTTCTGTTTGTATACACTTCACAGAATCACATAATATCAGGGATTGGAAGGGACCTTGAAAGATCATCTAGTCCAATCCCCCTGCCAGAGCAGGAACACCTAGAACAGGTCACACAGGAACACGTCCAGGCGGGTTTTGAATGTCTCCAGAGAAGGAGACTCCACAACCTCTCTGGGCAGCCCATTTCAGTGTTCTATCACCCTCACTGTGTAGAAGTTTTTCCTTATATTTAAGTGGAACCTCTTATGTTCTAGCTTGCACCCATTGTCCCTTGTCCTGTCATTGCCTGTCACTAAGAAAAGCCTGGCTCCATCCTCCTGACACTCGCCCTTTACATATTAATGAGGTCACCCCTCAGTCTTCTCTTCTCCAAGCTAAAGAGACCCAGTTCCCTCAGTCTTT
>VXBJ01000868.1:172289-292330 GCA_013400055.1 Nycticryphes semicollaris | reverse complement strand
AAATGCTTTACTGAAGTCAAGATAGACCACATCCACTGCTTTACCATCATCTATCCACCTGGTTATGTTGTCATAAAAGGCTGTCACTTGCCATACTTCAGTCTGTCAGTTGTGTTTTAAACATAGGTTGATGTGTTTTCTTTTTTCTAGGAGATGATAGAAGTCTTTCAAGTTCGTCTTCAGATACCAGCCACTCGGATGTTAGTGTTGGGAGCAGATTGACAGTTTGGCCCGAACAGTCTTCAGCCAGCACTTCTCAAGAGAGTCACGGACTGGCAGCTGCCAAAGGCATTCATCTTGGGGAAGAAAAGACACTTCCAGAAGGTGCACGTGGCACCACTAAACCACCTCCAAAGCCCCTCCGATCCAGACAGCTACAGGAAATAGGTCGTCAGAGTTCTTCTGACAGTGGAATAGCTACTGGTAGTCATTCTTCTTACTCTGGAAGCTTCTCTTCCTATGCTGGGAGCTTGGACATTTGCCATGGTGATGAGTTTGGATCACTGCTAAGCCTGCCATTGAACTTTCCTTCAGATCAGAATTTATGTACTTGTCCTCACAGTGAGCCCCAGAGAGGTGCGGGATCAGAGTACCAGGTTCCCAGCTCTCTCAGGCATATTTACGATATACCCAGGAGTTTGTTACAGGCAGCTTCTAAAGATGTGCAACCAAAGGGTGCAGATTCCACACTACCCAAGGACCAGGGCCTGTCACCTCAAGGTGCAAGTGACCCAAAACTGCTACTACCACACTTGGAAGCACGGAGGGTACCTGAGCACAGCCAGGACAGAGGGAGGCCTTCATCGTTGCTTGCAGAAAGCACCAAGGACTCAAGTGATGAGACATATGTGGATTTTGTTTCGAGGTGGTCAGACAAAAAACCTCAAGGACAGGTGTCAGACTCCAAAAGTAGTGAGTTGTCACCACCTAGTGGGGCCTCAGCTGACCCCTGTGACACATGTAGCCCCCACCTTGGGATGACAAGAGCTCTTTTTTCAGCTTGTCCAATCTGTGGTGGACTAAAGGTAAATACCTAACACTGAGCAGATGCTAACAAGCCTTACTGAATAGAGCATGATTAATTTAAAAGGATGCAAGTCATAAGTAATATTGTTTTCTTTATAATTTGAACAGGTAATAACTTTTGTGTTGCTTATGCTCAAGTTGAGAGGCTTAGGACAGGGTTTCCTCAAAATCTGTGCCTGATCAAGAGCAATATAGGTGATCAGTCATCATTGCTTTATGATTGGCCAATTTTGTTTTTCAGTGTATGCAAATGGCTTACAGCGACAGAGACGGAAACTTTCCAGGCACATGAGAGGGCTGAATTTGTCATATAATAGTAGTTTAGCGTGAAGGACATTGATCTGTCTTACTGCTGGTATTTCAAAAGAAGAAAGTAAGGAGGCCAAATAGTATGTGCTACTCTTTAGGTGACCACAGTACATATTTAATTTTATTGTAGTTGGAGCATGTCTTGTATAAGAAGCCAGATCAGTGAAGCTTCTCACTGGGACAGAGAAGACAGTCAAGTTAGCATGGCAATCCATAGCAGATCAACTAATCCTGTATTATGTTATTATATGTCAGGCTGGTGACAGATACCGTAGAGGAGGTGTACCACTCATTATTGTTGTACTACCAGGACAGTGTATTTGCAAGAAAAAATATTTTTGATCATCAATCTCACAAAGACTTAAAACCTGAAGCATGGAGATTTATATGCCTTTCTAAACACATTTGTTCCTATGACTGATGTTCCCGTGAGTTCTGTTGGAACAGAACTAACCTCTTGGCTTTTTATGGCAGTAAGCTTTATACATTATTTGTATATTGCACGGAGAAAATTTTTGTTTTTACCTGTGCTGGGGAAGACCTTTTTGGTGAATGTGTTTGCTAAACTAGAAGAAAGTAAAGCTGTTTGTGTTGGTGAGCTGTCAAAAGGCTGGGAAGGATAGAGAGAATGCTTAAATTAAGGAATGTGTGAAGTAGGGATTCAGCAAGAGAGACTTCTGTTTGAGGAATTAAGTATTGCCACTGAAGTGTGTACATTTTAATTGAACATGTGGGATTACATACATCACTGCTACGTAAGGGGCTTGAATGTATAAAACCTTATGAAAGAAAAATTATAAACTTGAGGGATTATTTGCTTTTCACAAGGTATTTCATGCATTTGCATTGTTGACTGCCTTCACCTGTATGAAAACTAGAAAATGTTGTCTGCCTTGTATAGTCTCTGTAATGGCACCTGGGGCATTACTTGGTCAGGTTCTTGCAGCTTTTGGGAGGTAGGGAGGCACTGGTGTGACAGGTCTTCTGTCTACACTGATCATGAGGATCAGTGTTCTTCCAGGACCATCCTTGCTAGCCAAAGGCTCTCACTGGCCCTGTAGCCTAATTCTGAAAGCTTGGCTTGATGCAAGGGCCTGAAATTCAGCCTCCCACTTCTGTTCTTCCTGCAGCTCAGGCAGCGGGGTGCACAGCTGTGTGTCTGCTGCTGCCTTCTTGTATCTGCTGCCTGTAGTTAGAGGGAAGACGGGATAAATTATAGAATCCTTGAATGGTTAGAGTTGGAAGGTGACCTTAAAGATCATCTAGTTCCAACCCACCTGCCATGGGCAGGGACACCTCTCACTAGACCAGATTGCTCAAGGTCCCATGCAGCCTGGTCTTGGACACTTCAAGGGATGGGGCATCCACAACTTCCCTGGGCAACCTGTTCCAGTGTCTCATCACCCTCCCAATAAAGATTTTCTTCCTAATGTCTAATCTAAATGCAGAAAAAGAAAAAAAAAACTAAATCCATTTAATCTAAATGCACAAGACTGATTCATAGAAGGACTGTGCTCTGTCAGAAAGCTCCAAGATGGCTTTTATATAGGCAACAAAGAAATAATGAGTTAAAGTACAGTTATCTCACATGGTTTAAACATTTATTGGTGATTTGAATTGTCAATTTAGACATGAATTTTGCAAAGTTTATCCTGGGCATCTGAGGCAGACAGGAAACTGAAACGGAGTATTCCATTGTGTATCTTCAAATCCATGAAAGGCTATGTTATGTCACTCCTCCTTTAACTGCTTGTTTACCCCCAAAACATACCCACCCGCATCTTTTATTGCAAAGTTCTGTCAGCTTTCATGGTATTTCTAGTTGCCCAAATAATATCAGTTGGCAAGGATTTCAGGGATTGTCAATATTTAGACAAATTTAGAGAGAGAAACACTGGTGTAACACTCTTACTAACTCCTGTTTTAGCATGAGGTACGCTCATCTGCTGCATATATTTTTATTTTTTTTTTCCCTATTTATTTCTAAGCATTTGGGAAAGAAGTCTCACTAAATTTAATGATTCATGGGTTGGGTTTTTTTTACTTTTGAAAGAAAAAATAACCTTTTGATACATTGTCCCGAACAGTCAAGATGAGTTCTTTCAGCAGTGTGTAATGGACGCCGTGTTTGGCTTTTCTCATTATGAAAGTACCAATCTGTATGCTGTAACTAAAAAAGAATTCTTACTCCTTGTATTTATTTTATCGTATGTTTAAGATGCAGTTAGGGCCAGGAGAAACTGATTTGTGGATAAGACATCAAGTTTTCACATTTATTCAAATTCACATTCCAAAGGCTTTAGTGTACCAGTGTTTGGAGTTCCTTTGCAATTTCAAGTTAAGCTGTTAATTAAATTGTGTTGATGGTTTTAAAATGCCTACTATTTAAAGTGAGTGAGTGACCTGAATAGAGGAAAGTCAACAGCAGTAATAAAAGTTATAAGCATTCGCTTGTTTTCTGCCCTGTATGCAAACTTTGGCAAATTGTGGTTAGATTTGGGTATGTTGTTGGTGTGTCGGAGTTCAGTGTGTGACGAGTTGGAGACAGATTGGAGGATGAAGACATGCATATGTGGAAGGCATGGTGGCGTTCGTGATTGGGATTGACTTGGTTAAGAACCACCTGCTCCACTAATGACAAGGATGATGATGAACGTAGGGAGAACATACCCTGGGAAAGTGCAAAGGTTCAATGAGAAAATAGGGCAAGGAAGCCTTTCTGTTTCACTCTGGATGAAGAATAGAACCAGCATGAAGAAAGCCACAAATTTTGTTTCTGTTATTTCTATATTGTATTTCGTATTAGACATTGGGGATTAATAAGCAAGCATGCAGGGTGTTTTGCTTTCTGTTGTATGTAATTGTAGTGTGCTCAAGATGTCGTTCTTTACAAACTTCAAAAGGTGTGCCTTTGCTATGTAATTTTTGCCAGGTAATTTCAGTGCTATAGGTGATTGGAGAGATGAATTCTTTGTGTATTGCAAAGTATATTTTAAGCTCAGAATGTTGGATTGTTGTGGGATTTCTGAGTAAGCTGTAGAGATTTATTATTAGACTTATTACATTTTCAACTACTTAGCTAATACTAATTTGACAAATAGAATTTTACTGTATGCTTCTTGCTCTGTAATTCGTTTGATGCTCTAGTTTGAGAAATGATGTCAACCTTTTTTATAGGGTGTCTTTTTTTTTTTACACTGCCATTGTTTGTAAATTTTCGTAGACGTCTGAAAAATAAAATTATTTTCCAACTGGTTTTGTCCTTTTCCATCTGACAAGTACTGGTTATAGTTTTGCTTTGCCTGTTTTCCCCTGACCTTCATCTTCTTGCAAGTTGAATTAACGTGG
Organism: Nycticryphes semicollaris; assembly: GCA_013400055.1. NCBI lineage: Eukaryota > Metazoa > Chordata > Aves > Charadriiformes > Rostratulidae > Nycticryphes > Nycticryphes semicollaris. Next base: position 287,647 of record VXBJ01000868.1, on the reverse strand, counting down.
AATGATTATGGCTGTCTCTTCACACTGCTTAGAGTTATATGCAAATTACCGTTGACAGCTCGAAATGTGCCTATTAGTAGGAATGACTTTTATGTATTTCCAGCTCACCCTAAACACATATTTATGTCAGTGGGAGTTCTTATGAGCATAGAAATATAGGCTTGATTACTGCTTTGGTAGTTAATTTGCCATGATAGAGGAGAAAAGAATGTTTCAATTTGTGTGTGGCTGTTGTCATTAATCCTGTATTGGTATTCAGCCACCTATTTAGTTGATCATTTAAAAATACCAAAGACTCCTTGGAGACAATGGTCCTAAATTAGGAGTTGGTCTACCCAAAACCTCTGTGAGGTATTTATATAGTTCTTGCTGCCACGGTAACCGTATGCCCCAACTTTGAAATCTCCCAGCATGTCTCTAGTAAGCAGAGATATGGAAATGCTGTGGTCATGATGCAAAAAAGAATTTAGGGATTTTGTCAGGATCCAGAATCCACAGCTCTGGGTGGCTAATAGCCCCTCTCTGTCCCTGCACAATATAGGGAGATCTGGTACCTGCCTTGGGACATGTGGATCTCTGTTTAAGTGGGGAGTTGCTTTGATTAACTGATAGAAAATGTACCTCTCTTAGGCTGTTTTATAGAAACTGCTTTATTTTGCATTGCAACTTTAAGAAAAAGCATGTGCATGTCTGTACTGTGCCTTGAGCAGTCACTTTACTGGATATATTTAATCATGTAGCACTATGTTCCTGCAGGGCATTTTAATCACATGTAGCCTTTCATGAGTGCGCAGTAGAGGGTAGATCTAAAGCTACTATGAATATCTGTGTTTCCATTGTGAATTGTAGACCAGGGAGAGATGAAAACTGAGGAAATGATCCTCAGGCAGAGAAAGGGCTTGGACTCTAAAGAATGGCCTGCACTGAGGTCTGTTTCGTGATTTTTGCCTGGACTGATTTAATCAAGAATATGAACAGCCTATACCTGGGTTGAGAATACAGCCATGGTCTTCCAAATCCTATACAAACCCTTTAACCCTGAGTTTAGCTGATATAACTCGCTTCATTGTAGACCTTGCTTTTGAAAGTGGTAAAAGAGAAGACCTATAAGGTGTAAACTTGTGTAGTAAGACTCGAGAAATAGTGGCTGTAGGCTACATTGCCACATCAACGTAACAGAATGTTTTGGGGTTTTTTTTTGGCATTTAATCAGTTAATTTTCTAATGTAGTATTAAAACAGATGCTAAAGAAATCACAAAATATTGCTTTATGCAACTTTAATGTAGCTGTTTTTTTTTTTTCCATTGGAACCATTACCTCTTTCCCCATGAGACTGAACACCTTAAGTGTTTATCTTGTGTTTATTTCCCTGCTTTCTCTGAAAGTATAGGAATATTATTAGTAGTAATTACACACATTTTATATCTCAAAGACTTTTTTTTCCCCTTATTGATGTGTGATGCTGTAACAGTTTATGCTTCCTCCCACCTTCAGAAAAGCTACAGGCTGTCTAAATTCTCAGTTGGGAAGGATGCATGTGTCATCTTTTACAGCGCTATTTCTACTTGTATTTCTGCTCTAATCTTAGAGCTCTGGGCAGTTAGGCAACATACACACTGTCAAAACTATAAAAAGGAACAGTTTGCACCTCAGAGGAATCTGGAAGTCAGTCGTCAGTATTATTGATCTGAGTGACAGTGTGTTTGTGAGGCTCTCATGTGCTTTGATGGTGACTTTGGTACTGTTGGCTTTTTGAATGAATTAGAAAATGTGCATTCATAATCTCTTCTTCTAACGTTTTATTCCAGTTGTTTTTCTTTAAGTCTTGACTGTGATACATTAACCTGCAGTGAGGTGCATTTTCCATACTGTGTATTACCACTAAATGAGATGATTGCAATGGATGATGACTGATATGACAATCTGGTATTTAGCTTACATTACCCTTATGGTAAAAGGCTCTGAATTTTTTACAATAAAGTAATTTTTTTTTTTTTTTGGCTTTTCATGGATTCAAAAGCATCTTTTAAAACAGCAATTTCCTCACAACATCTTTCTGAAATAAAGGAAGTCCATGATCATTGCTGTCCTTGACAATGAAGTGCAGTCATTTCTGGAGCTGGTTGTGCTGACAGAAGCACACAGCACCGTGCAACTCAAAGACTGGAACAAAAGTATGTTCTCCAGCTGTAATTGGCAGAGGAAAGGGGCATGCATAAAAGAGGTGGGTGTAGTGTCAGGCTTAGAGCTTGATTTTGTTTTGTTTTCTTTTGTGTAGTTTTGGCCAGGACCCCATGTCTATCACAGAGTTAACTCCCATCCTCTTACTAAGGTACTGGTTGGGTCTGCTTATGAGCTGTATTGAGTTGTTGCTTATCAGCAGTTCACAGAGGAAAGAGGATTATTTTTTTTTCTTCTCAGTTTACCGCTGCTATTTTGTCTGATGTTATAGTGCTTCTTGGCCAGGGCTTCACTCCCAAATAATCAAGAAGAGACCCAGCTTCCTTTTACTTTGCTATCACTGGTAAGGGATCATATAAGTGACCCAGCTTGGAGGTCACTTAACGGGTATGACTGTGGATTAGAGACATCACAGTAAAATAAAAGACATGCCAACCCTACCAGAGCTGTGCAGATCTGACTTGCTTTCAGCACTGTAGGAGTTGCCTTACCTGTTATCTAAAACATAGTACTGAAGATACTCCCCATCTACCATGAAAATATCCCCACAGCATTTTGCATAAAGGTTCTAATCTGAATTCAGAATGATAAGAATTAAGCTCTGAGCTCTTCTTGGGAACAGGCAGTAAGTGGAACAGGTAGCCTCTGGTCTGTAAAGGGAAAAGAAGTGCCTGCCACATAAGCACTGGTAAGTGAAAATATATTAATAATGTCAAGAGATGAGAGCACTTTCCTACATGAGGGAATGTAGACAACATAGCTCAGCGGAATTAATTCTTCTGTACTGAATAGAAATTCTGCTGGATTGCTTTTCTGTCTGAGAGCCAGTGAAGATACTGATGAACCACAGTATTGACCTTTTATACCCATCAGAATGAACAAATGGGAAAATCTGCTTCCTCCCCTAAATACAATCAGGCTGGATAACAGCTTTTATTATTACTACAACTGATGGCTACTTCTTCCTCTGTTGTAAGCGATAGCTTTTCTGAACAGAGAGAAAGAAGCATTTTGAAAGAAGAGAAATCTGACAATATAAGCTGGGGAAAAAATTGCTCCCTTTGGAATGCAGGGTTTATGGTGTTTTTGGTTTTGATCCAGTTGTAAAAAGACTCATCAGATTGATTGGAATGTGGCCAATGGAAAATGGAAGGGTTTTTTTCTGTTTTTCTGTCTTCTTTTTTTCTAAGTAGAAATAGATTTCTTTCTGGAAAAATTCTATACAATCCTATCGAGCGTTAGCAGACATTTTCTATCATCATTTTCTTAAAAGGTGAAAGTAGAATGCACCTGCAGAGGAAGAAACCACAAAAAGAGATTATGCAAGCAGGATTACATTGAGCTGAACTCAGAGGGAAGCAAATAACTCCAGTGGCGGCCCTGGATTAAGATTCCTAGGATTGATTCCCATGCAGTTCCTCTCTTTCTGCAAGATCATAAGCAAAGTTACCTTAGAAAAACCTCAGTTCCTTAACTTGCTTCTGTGCAAAATGTTTGTAATGTCTACGGACTTCATATTTTTAAAATCATGGATTAAAGAAGGCTGTGCAGAAAATACTTCGTTTTGATTAACAGTCACCGATATAAAAGTAATTGCATGGCTCAGAGGGAATTGGTGAGTGTCAGTAGGATAACAATCATTTGGATGGGATGTCTGGGGGGTTGACAGCAGCAGCCTGTGAGTAGATGAGGGGATAGAAAATGGATTCTCAGCAGGGGTGCAACCTTTCCTACCAACCCTTTTTGACAGAGCCACTTAAAACTGGAAGTATGCTAATTAGAAGGATGAAATGCGTTCCAACAAAATTACACAAACTGCTTAAAGTGACCCAGCTGCCTTGACATGACACAAGAGTGGAATTACTTTTGGTGATTGAAGATGCCACATGTACATATTAGTTCAAGATATCTATGGAAATACTGTCAGGCTGGCTGATAATATCCCATATGGACTTTTAATCGGATTAGATCTTTAAGATATCAGTCATGTAGAGGTTGTGACATAGGCAAATTCTTTCTGTTTCTAATATGACTGTGCAACCTATACCTATACCAAGTTGTATTACTTGATTCATAAAGAATAAATAAGTTTTTCTGATATTGTCTTAGTAAAGTTTAATAATATGGTAACCACATTTTCATGCGGGTAATGGGATTTTGCCATTTTTTAGCAAGAAAATGGCAGGTGTGACAACAAATCTGCAGAAGAGAAAATTGTTTATTACCTGCTCCACAAAAGTACACTGAAATCAGTTTGAGAAATGAATGACTGTAGAATCACAGAATTAGTATTGCCCATAGGCAGGTGGGTTAGAAAAGGTGGGTAAGCCATTCTGGTATGTCAACTTTCAGGATGGACTGCTTTAAAGTTGCCTGTAATGTTACTTTATTATGCATAGTTATGAATACTTCTGCTGAAATACTAGGAAACATGTCTAGAGGAGAAAAGAAAGGCAATTCTGCAAAAGTCTGTGTAGCAGAGACTAGAAGAGCAGTGTTGTTTGCTCTAGACCTCAGGAAACAGAGAAGAAATCCACATTAAACTTTGATGTTCTAACTCTGCCTGGATTAGTGTTGGATGCATTTTACAAACCTGCATGGTGTGCTATAAAGCTAATAGTCTAACACAGACTCCTGGCAGGAATTTGTGATGGCAAAGTGCAGATGACAGTGGTTTGGATAATGTCTCACTTTAAACCCGAGGTAAGAAGCTTGAGATTTGGACTGATACAGGAATTTTTTGTTATGGTTTTGTTATTGTGGCTCTGACCAGCTTGCCTCAGTCTACCTACTTGCATAACACATGTACCTAGATAATGTTTACTTCCCAAGATGATTGTCAGGATTGATGGGGTGGTGTTTCTACAGTACTTTGGACATGAACAATTCTATCCATGTGCTAAAGAATATATTAAATGTAAGTTTTCCAGACTGCAGTGGGAGAGAGAAAGTTGTTTGCCTTTCCAGTGAACTGTGTACAGAAAATGAACTCATTAATAAGAGTTATTAAAGAAGAAAATTAACCTGCCAGGAAGGAGCAGATGCTCTACCATTATTATTTTTTTAGGTCCTGGGAAGTCTATCACTAATTTTTATAACTTCAACAAATAATTCAAAGCCATTTTCTATTTAATGAAAGATCACAGTGTAGTGGTACTGAATATATTATTTCAACAGATTTTTGTGTGTGTATGTGTGAAATTGAGCTTGAAGAATGGTGTCTTTCAAGAACTGCAGAGTTACTCAAAAGAAGTTGTTAATGCAGGAACCTTTACATTTGGTGGGTACAGAAAGTCTACAACTGAGGAGGTGGTAGTTGAAAACCAGTTGTTTCTAAACATGGGATTAGCTGGAGGGTTGAGCAATTTTTTAGCACTGAGAAAGGAGCAAGATATCAAGAACATGCTTAAGGATATGACTGAAATTCAAGCCAAATTATAACAACAGAAGAAGAAAAGAAAAATACAATTGTATTATGTTTTCTTCATGTATTCTTTTCTTAAATTCTTATGGAGAGACATATTGCATCAAATCTAATTTTGCAATTTTTTTTTATGCAATGATTTTATTTTTATTATTTGAAGTCAAAATCCATTTTGCTTGAATTAGGGATTAGGTAAAACTCTGAGCTCTTCCCCAGTAAGAGGTGTGAGAGCAGAGGACCACAGGGAGCTTCTGGAATAATTCAAGCTATCTGAAGATCTTCAGTTAAGTATTTCAGCTAGTCAACTGTCCCATCTTAAGTAAATAGATACTTACTGCTAACTTTCTCTTATGCTGGTCAAACTGAGCTGGAAGCGTAGGAACTCTGGGCCAGGCCCATGTTATCACAATGAAACCTTAAAGTTACTGTGCCTGAGCAACTGAGCAAATCTTTATTATGGTCTAAAAAATGCTCTTTTCCATACTTTTTACTGGTTGCATACAGCCTTTTAGTTCCATTCCTAAATGACATTGTGAAGGGAAGAACCTCTTTGCATTCTGGCCATTGTCGCTAGGATAGTAATGACTGTTGAAAGCATCCCTTGAAAAAACTCTAACTAGCTTCAGGGAGAAATTCAACCTATAGGTTTGAACAGATGCATGGCGAAAATGTGATATGGGGCTACTGTTGCCTTTCCATCCCCTCTGCTTCAGCTGCAGTGAAGTCTGATGTCTCGATATGTCTGTAACATGTAGTTTCTGTGTGTGTGTAAAAGCTAGGCTGGGCTTTCTTGGGTAGGATGGGAATGTTAAGATCAAAACAAGTGGCTGTTAATGTGATCCATGTGATAAATGACAGCCAGGATGGGGTGAGTGAATACCAGAGTCTTACATACAGGTTCTAGGCTGCAGTAAAATACCTTTACTACATACAAGCTCTGCTTGTATGTCTTCCTTGGCATTATCTTTTATGTATTTCCATATTTCCTTTCCTAAATCAGGGTAGCTTAAGAGAAAGCAGCCCTTGAGACTTTCTCTTAAGCTGTTCAACCCCACACGAGTCCGAAGGGTAGATAGAAAGGGGCTTTAAAGTTGACTTTGTGCTCCTAAGTCTTGTCACATGAGGATATTGGGCTATTCGCAGTATAAACTGCAGCAGCCAGCTGTCAATCAACTGAAATGACTGTTTCAACAGCTGGGAATCAGTGGGACATGAACTCTGGCTGTGTTCCTTCTCCCTTAGCCACATCCTCTGCAGTAGTCTGGATTTTGTGGAATCCTCTGCTAATTCAATGCTGATTGGAAGCAATTTTGAATGTACAAGAAATTTGAGCCCGGAAAATTTTAAGGAAATATAAACCTTTTCCAGACCTGGTTTATTACAAGGACAGAGAAGTGTTAAGTGGGCTATATCAGGGCTGGTAACTGTATACTTGAATCCTCTGTAGCACTAGGAAAACATTTCCAGATGAAGTTTGCCAATTCATCTCATTCCTTGAGACACAAATCAAGCAGAACGTATGTGCTATGGAGATAACTGCTATAGAAAGCTTTGGAAAACTACAGAAATAATTATACCTAATAATTTATAGCAGTGCTCTCCAATAAAGGAGAAGCCTGTGAGCAGCCCCCATGCATAGTTAAGTATCTGTATCCTTTGAAGCTGTACAGCTTAATTATAGTTTCATTACCTTTGACAAACCATAATTTCAGTGATGGGTTGAGGATAAAGGAAAACACTTTTCTTAACCTTACTATTTTGAGCTTTCTCTCCCTTATTTGACCTTCTGGTTCAATCCATTTATTTCTAATGATGGTCAGTGATTATGTTGTTGTTAATTTTTTTCTGGGAGAAGTTGATTAGCTGTAAATGTGAAGTTGAAAAAAGAAAATGAATGTGAAGGTGATACTGTAAGGCTTTCATTTTTATTCTTCATAGGCTCATAACTGAACTCAATCTCATTTTCTTTTTGCATGGAGCAAAATGTACAGGTTATAACAAGGATTCTTTTCTTCATGTCTTTATGAGGAAAGGGCTGGAAGGAAGGAATCAAATTAACTAGTCTAATGTAAATTGGCATAGCTCCATCGGCTACAAAACAGGCCCAAGTGTATTTTTAGTGCAAGCACAAGCTAAGCTTTCGCTGTGGAACAACACTCGTTGGGAGAAGCAGAAGATGGAACAGATTTTCTTAGGATAATCCTTAGTAGAGCATTTCAAAATGGTAACTGCAGTTTAACATAAACTTCCTCCATCTCTAAAAATTTGTTGAGGTAGGTTTAATTTGTCTTTAATATCTGAGATTTCACTTTGCCATCTTTTGAGAAATTTTCACATTTGAGGCCTTCACTCTTTACTGTTTGTCACTTTACCTGTACAGATGTAGTTAAACTCTTTATTTCCAAAAAAATTCCCTTTTCTTTGTCAATAGATGACTTGGATTTAAAGTCTTATTACAAGGAGAAAACTTGAGTAAAAGGGATACTTTATGCAATTTTCTAAAATTGGTAGAATTAATTATCTGTTAATCAGAAACTTTTTGACAAGAATAGTTGTGATAGATTAGGATGTTTCTCAGTACACTGGCATAAGAGATATTTTTCATTGAAAGTGTAAAATGCCTTTTCCATATGTTGGTTGAAGCTCATCCCCTTTCCTGATCAGAGAAGGGATGTCTCAGTGTCAAGAAATGAATGAATTATTGGACTGTTTTTATTACATGCCTCTTGTGTAAATTTGCCATAAACCACTCCTTTGCTAATGAAAAGAGCAAGGATATCTAAGTATCTTTGTGAGTACATGCATGCATGTGTTAATGATTGTCCTTTTCATTTACTTTCTGTCTCTCCAAACTTCCTGCTAAACATTACTTTTGTATTGACTTTCAAAATCATGAAATGGGCTAACATTCCTCCTGCAGCCAAATGCTGTTGTTTCTACTGGGATCTGCTCTTCTAAGAAAGTGTGGAACAGCACTTCCCATTTGGCAAGCCCTCAGAATGTCACTTAGGTGAAAGGTGTTTCTGCAGTACTGAGATGCTCAGTGGTGGCATAGTTTGCTTTATGAACTTTAAAACACAAAAGAGGTGGATCACTTGGGATGTTGAATCCAGCCTATGAGCACCTTGCCTCTTCCGTTTCTTTTACATGCTGAGCAAGGAGAGATGAGACCACCACGCTGCTTAATATCTGCACAGCAAGGTCAAGCCTGCTGTTATTCATACATGTTTGGATCCCACCTGAGCCCTAGATTCAGTGGTACACGCATTTTGCTGGAGTCTCTGCCTTGAGTGGTTTTCACTTGGTGCAGAACAAGTAGAAATTAACAGATGTATTGTACAAGGAAGATTAGCAAATATGGGGAAACTGAGAGTATTTTAAATATCAAAAGTTCTTGTAGCAGTGTAATGCTACCCCCTGTTGGAAATTGGAATATAAACCAGAACATATGGAACTGAAGCCTCTTTGACTTTGTGTATATTACTTTGTTTCCATTGCACTTGATTGGACTTCAGAAATGCCAGTCTCTATTTAAAATAAAAAAAAGGCATTTTTTTGCATAAATAGGAAAAGATGTTTTCCTCTCAGTTATCAGAAATGAATTCCGTTTAAAATAATCTTCTTTTCATGTTAAAATCCAGCTGTAGGAGCAGGTGCCTGCAATTTTACTGTCTTTCTATAAGGATACAAATACATAACCTGTTGTAATTATGTTGATTTTTATTGTTCATAAACATCTATCTACTCATAAAGGGCTTATCACTTCTAAAAGAGAAACACATCCTGTCTTTTTGCAAAAGCTACTGTATACACTATTATTCACGTGCATGCTGAATAACAGCACTCAAGTTCACCTGTGAAAATCAGAATGCTCAAGGCAATGCTGTGGGTGCATGGCTGAACCCAAACCTTCAGCAGTCAAGACAAATGTGTGTTTGACCTCTTTTGCTTAAGCATTATGGCTGGAATTTCTGTACGTACCTTAGGAGAGGTGGTTTAGCAAACAGCAACCTAACTGAAAATGGCTCTGAATAGGGGAAAAGGGAACGTAATGTTGCTTTGAAAACCTCTCTAAGAAGTTAACAACACTACCTTGAATCAGAAAGTCTGGGCATTTTATGCTTAAATTAAAAATTGTTCCTTTTCGTAAAATTCCAGAACAGAACTTCTGCTGCTGTAAATCATGACAGCTCAACTGAGGAGTTAGGGGGAATAATGTACCTGATTCTTACTGTCTGGGGAACTGGATGTCTATTTTGTCCCTAAGAATGTTTCATACACTGAACTTTAGATTAGATGCATCTGCTTGGGATCTTAGAACTCACAGTTGGAGAAAAAGAAGTCATTGTTTCTGAACTGAATGTATTTGGTGGTTTATTCTAATGGCAATTGTGTAAGAAGTCTTTAGTGTCCTGAATGGCACAATGATTGTTATAAGACACGTCTGGTGAATGATGAGTCAGTGAAGGCTGATAGTAATACATTTTATTATGTATCTAGCCTAGCATCAATTCAGAGGTGTATTTGTTCCGGGTTCTGTGCTCAGAAATTGGGAGATGCTGTGCCCCAGTTGTCAAGTTTGATGAACCTACCCTATGACATTTGCATATGGATTTTTTTATTTTTCGTGAAGAATTATTTTTAGTTCCCCCTTTCTCACTCCTGCACCAGTTCTGGCCATTTATATTTATCAAAGACGTTGAATTAACATTGGTCTCAGAGGCAATTTGCTGTGTCTGGCTTAGCCATTTCTACTGGCTGGCTGAATTCCTCAGCCTAGTCCTGGTTCCTGCTACGAAAGTCCTCCTATACCACGAACTGGGAGTGTTCAATGTTCTGATCATGCTCCAGTGTCTTTATGTAGTGGCGTCTGTCCAGTAACTTAGATGGAATCATCCTTTCAGCAATATTTGTAATCACTAGTGTCCAGCTTTTCATTTGACTTGCTTATGCAGATCTACCTAGAGGGTTTCCTGCTGCAGTATCTCTGTCTGCAGCTTGTCGCTGTATCTGTCCTTATAAAAAAGCCATGACATAATGAAGTGCTTCTACCTGTATGGAAACCCACACTTCTGATTTTTACCTGTGGTTAAGTAGGACAGACTCTCAAAATCAGGAAGTATTATAAGTAATATTTTTTGATCTGGAACCATGATACCAATTTTTTGAAGAACCATGAGAAACTCAAACCTTATGAAATTAGTTTAAAAAACTGTAAGACAAACCCAAAACTTGTGTTTAAGGGAGGTGGCAGAGTGTCTTTATTTTATAGAATCATAGAATTTTATTTAGGTTTCTGAAGCTGTTGTGCTTTGTGGCATTTCTCTGTAAATACAAGCTGTCTAGCTGATGCTGTTGTTAGGAAAATTTATGATGGTTTTGTGTTGTGTGCCTTCAGACTTGGCTTTCTTCTTGGTGTGAGTGTTATTGCTTTGAGGCAGCTGTACATGCTCTTGCCTTTTTTTTTTTTGTCTAGCAAGTATGCAAGCTTGACTTATAGTAGTCAAAACCAGCCACAGACTTCACTGATGTGTTTATTTTCTATGCATTGGACAGTACTGCATAGCTGTTTCCTTTAGAATTCTATCTGAATGCTTTTGTACATAATGAGATATGTGTGTGATGTTAAAAGGATGTTATTTAGGTTGAAAAGTTAAGCCCTTCACTGTTAAGGAATTGACAGATTTACAGTTGCTCATGCCTTCTTGATTTTACCGACACGTGTGTCCTTCTCGTGCAGTGAATGAGGCAGATGTCCTGTGGAAAAAAGTGATATATGACCATGTAATTGCATTCCAGTCCAGTTGTTCAGCACACTCCTCGTTTGAATCTTTGGTATGTAGCAATTCTAGGGCTGGTTTTGAAAAGCAAAAGACAAGAGCAAATCATGCGCCTTGTTGCTGTGTCAGCTTCCACATGCCCATATATTATCAGTAGCAGAGCTTGAAATTTGACCGTTTCGCATTGCAACCCAGGCTCCTACCATTCGAATTTCAGGGCTGGTGCTAGATGGTGGCTGGAGATGGCCTTTATCTCAGGGTGGAGGCTGGGCAGCTGTATCCAGGCACTGGCTTTTATGGTAGCTGTGGCAGAGGACTCAGCCCAGCTTTTCTTTCTTTCCCATGAGTGGTCAGTTTCAGTGTATGCTAAAGGTAAGGCGTATCATTTTGGAGCTAATGGTCATATTCTGATGCCAATGGCCACAATCTGGATTGGGTGACAAGCAGCTTGTGGCTGTGGGCGGCTGGAAAGCCCACAGCATGAAGCAGAAGGCCCCTATCAACAAAAGCATATCAGAATCACAACTGAGAGTTCCTCTGTAAAAACATGACAGAGAGAAGATGGGTATACAAATCAGGACTAGAACTAAACAATACTTTTTGTTATTTCTCATCTCTTGTTTAAACAACACCTGTAGCTTGTAGATGAGTAGAGCTGTGATTATCCCACAGGTATTAGGAGGTGTATGACACAGAGCAAGGTGTGCCAGTGCCACAGAAATCGCCAGCTTCACGCTTCAGAAAATAGCTGATGTTTGGGCTTGGCTGAGCAAACTGAGATGTTTCTGAACTGACTTCAGCAACATTTCTGTATGCCGACAGTTGGCTTACGACAGATGAAGCTGAGTAATCAGAAGTTTGCAGCTGAAACTGGAGCCCTGCACCTGAAACATGCCATGGACACAGGCTTCTGTTTCATTTGGAGTTATTAAGAAGGATTGTACAGTTTAACAATTTTGTATCTTTTGTTCAAAACCTGATCAACTCCTGGGCATTGTGAAACAGCCCATCAAAGCAGATGACCTTTAAAGGTTGCTCCATATGTCAGTATTTATCGACCTTTCCTGGGAACTTCTTTTCCCTTGTGGCAGCCTAAGCATTCCAGCTTTAAAGTTTTCTGCTTCCTTGCTCCAAGAATAAGACATAGGCTTTTAATGATCATAAGGTAGGTACCTTAACTGTCAGTTTTGTTAGGGACTAGTTTCTTTTTGCTGAAATACCTTGGCTTTGTAGAACTTTGGACATGTCCAAGACTTTTTCTTTTCCATTTTCTAAAATCTATTGATACTTTCCTATTTTTGTGATACAAATTTCAAAATCTTCATTAAGAATTTCTCATTGTGTCCTTTGCTCCTTTGTGAAGCAATACGTCAGAGGTGGATCTGCTGGAAAGCAGTGCTGAGGAAAAGGATCTGGGGGTCCTGATAGATAGTAGCCTGTCCATGAGCCAGCAATGTGCCCTTGTTGCCAAGAGGGCCAATGGAATCCTGAGCTGCACATGTAGGAGTGTGGCCAGTAGGTCGAGGGAGGTTATTCTCCCCCTCTACTCAACTGGAATATTGCATCCAGTTCTGGGCTCCCCTGTTCAAGAGAGACAGGGAACTACTGGAGAGAGTCCAGTGTAGGGCAACAAATACGAGTAAGGGATTGGAGCATCTCCCTGATGAGGAAAGGCTAGATGATCTCTAGAGGTCCTTTCCAACTCTGACAATTCTGTGAAGTTGCTGACGATTCAAGATACTGTTGTCATAAACTATGTAATGTGACTGTAATCTGCTGTCTCCTACTACACACAAACTACGTGAAACAGTCAGAGGGATTGTCATGAAGAGCCACCAGCTACATACAGCAGGCATGAGAGTCTTTTTTCATTGTTAGAGAAGTCTGCTTCACAGTTTCCACTTCTCAGGAACCATCCTCTGGATTTAGAGTAGTGCTTTTGATGGATTTATCTTGAAAAACTGAACTTTTAAAATGGTCTTGGTACTGCACAATAGCTTTAAAATCAATGAATGAGAAGAGGAAAAAATCTACATAATATTGTCTGTGAAAATTAAGTGACTGACCAATGTTGCAGTCTGTCCTCTCTGTTTATAGGTGCATTTTTGGTATGTGCTGAATAAAAATCTCACAGTGCAAATATTTGCATTTATCACTGTTGAGTATGACTTCCTATTTCATAACAAGAGGCATCTGGGAGCCCCTCCTTTATGTTGAGCCTTTCTTCTTCCAGTCTGAAGTCACAGACTGGGGCAAAACTTCATAGATGTGCTTAGACTAAAGCTAGTGATGCCTAAAAACCTAAACATCTAACTTTTTCTAGGTTCAGAATAATGGAGTTATAAAAAGCTGCCAAACTTAGATGAGCTGAAAGAAAAGCTTTATTTCTAAAGATACACAAAAGGATTGACACAAGCTGTGACTGATGAGGTGTGTCTGAAATATTGACAATTATCAGACAAATGGCATTTCATTTCTCTTGCCAGTGTTGTAATGCTGAGCCCAGCTCAGCATTACAATCTACAGAAGCTGATCTACTTTTTCTTGGAAGTGTGGTTTCCTCCTTTTTTGGAAGAAAAATATGAAACAGAAATGTTTTGGTTCTTTGAAAATACATGTTTTGTATGGAACAGTGATCTAACTGTTCCTACCCTTGGAGCCAGTAATGGGAGAGTTTAGTCTTAAGGCAATATTTTCCTTTTTTTTTTTTTTTTTCCTGTCAATCTGATTTGTAAGTTCCTAGCTCATTTTTACACAGCAGAGATGAGCTTAACAAGCAGTTGTGATGCCTCTTGTCACTATGAATCTGCAAAATTCTTCCCACAATAAGAAATCGGGTACAATACAGTAATCTTTGTTCCCTGCATTGAAGTTTATGCTGGAAGATTTGGACTTTGGGGCTGATCTCGTGTTTAAAAACTAAAACTCCCATTAGCAGCAGCAGAGCAGAAATTGGTATGTAGTCTATGAGAAGTGATTTCAGTATATAGAGAAAGGCAGTATTTGTGTATTCTGTAATACACACAGTATTTGTGTCTGGTAATTTTTAAAATGAGAACTGGTCTGGTAAATCATATATTTAATGAAATTGAAAGTGAATGAAGCTTTGAATTAAAAAAAATGAAATTTTTTTTAAAAAAAAGGGGCAGGCGGGCGGGGAAAAGACAAAGATATACCAAATATACACAGGGGGAGGTGGAGAATAATCCTATTTTGATTTTAAAAAGGATTATGTACTCTGATGGTTATTTGCACACACACAAATAAATGCCAAGGCTTAGGTTCTATTTAGCTGTTTAGGGCAACAGAGCTAATCTATGAATAATGATACAGCATATCAAACTAGTGGGTTCTCCTAACGTCTCACTGAACCCTACCCAAGATATTTGGAAGCAGAACATCAAAAATGAATGTCATCTGACAGCAGCCAGATCACTACCAGAGTTAAAATAGCCCTGGACATGTAGTTCATGATGTGTGATATACAAGTGGTACATATCCGTTTACTGTGGGTGTTGTAGTGGTGAGGTTGTTTGAACTAACAGCCATGCATCACACCCTGCAGCACTCAGCTCTTGGGTCACAGATAAAAGAAACTACATTGGAAAGATTTTTGACTTAGATTTATGAGTAATATTATGAGATATGCAGGATTTAGATACTCGCTTTATTAGTTATTGTCTGAATATCATAGCAGGCATAACAAAGGAATATTATTTGAGTAAGGTCACATTCCTTTTCATCTTTGGTGTAATCATATTGAGATATGTATCATACTTTGCATTTGGAAACCATGCATTTGCATTTGTATATTATGCCATAATAATTTTCGAAGTTTCTCTTACCAACAAATCATGTTCTGTTTTAGTGCTGTAGAATTAAAAAAGATAGCTTTTAGGTCTCTGATACCATTCTGTCTACTGACTTGCATTAGCGGTAGCCACTATAAGTTAGTGAAGTTTCCCTCATAAAGGATTGCAGCAGGAGGTCTCAGAGATGCAGAAATAACAGAATATGACATATTGAAATGGCAATGAAAACTACAACCTTATAGCCTGTAAAAATTACTTCATAAGAAAATATTTGTTATTGACTCAGACATTTTTTAATCTAATCACATGATTCTTTTACTTATTTGTTGTTGTTTATCAATTCACTATAATTTCAATATTTTATCAGTCCCCCATCTGATGTAATTTCAAACATCTAAATTGTTTGCTTTTTTGCGTCTTTCTTTTCAGGTACACTTTAATCTTCTAATATTGACTTTGAAACTATATTTTTTTGATACTGTCTAGCCTTTATGAATTTTCTCATCTTACCTAATTTGTACATTTTTACAAAAAACCCTTCTATAATGTATTTTATAAGAGTAACGAAGCATTCCAGACATGAAATAAGACTCCATCGTTGAACACTCTGTACCTATGCAAAGAAAATGATCTCTCTAATTTTCAGTTATTTCCATGTCATATATGATGCGCAGAATAAAAGGCAAATGATGATTTGAATTCTCACTCACAGTCAGAGGTCAAAAAGCCCTGGTGATTGATCTTAACTTGCATTAAGCAGCACATCACCAAAAAAAAGTTTCTGTGACTTAAATATTTTTAATGGTTCAGCTTTGCCTACTTTTTAGTCCTCGTTCTTTCAGAAGTTCTATACTTGTGCAACACTGGGAGGAGGGAAATATAGCAAAACTTAATTTGCAAGTAAATCAAGTAATTATAACTTGAATATACAGGGGGAGCAGAGCTGTTAAGCAAGTAGGAGCATATGCCATTTTGCTAATAACTTTGTTATAAGCTGAGAAGAAACCCAGTAAGTATAAAAATATCCAATTTATTCTTTTTTTCTTTGCATTACTGTTGCTTGTAACATCTGTAATGATGAAAGAGGACTCCTCTCTGGGAGATTATGTATAAACAAAGAAAGAGAATGCCATTCTTTCTTAAATAACTTTCCTTTCAGGGTTTCTTCTTTCTCCACTTTATTTCTATCCATGTTTTTGCCATCATTTAAGATATTCTGATCCGTAGTGCATTTATGGAAAGAGAGTTAAAAATATTTTCCTGACTTGCTATCTAGTTTCATGCATCAAGCACATACCCTGAATGACAGCAAGGCTGTGCAGATTAATGAACCTAGAGGCAAAGGTGAGGAAGATAAAGGTTTTTTTTTTTCCTCCCCTTCCCAATACAATTTTTGATTGACTTTGAGAACTAAGTAACATACAGTTTCCCCCCGCCAACACCTCACAAACTGCCAAATAAAAGCAAAAAAGCTTTGTTTTTAAAATAAAGTTTCCAGAAATTCCTTTCTCATTAACAAGATTTGACTTTTATGCATTTCAACACTGCAGTCTGCCACTTTCTGTTCCATTAAGTAAAGTAGCAGATGCAACTTTCAGGGGCAGCATAAACTGCTTCACATCCACAAACATGACCAAAGTTGGGGAAATTATTTTCTGATATTCTGTATTAGCAAACCCCTAAAAAGATACTGGGAGCAGGAAAAAAGCATTTTTCAAGGCTGCTATAAATAACAGCAACAAAAGTGATAAAAGTTCTATTGCAATGGGAAAATATCGTTATGTATATATACAGAGTATTGCACATACACATACTTTTCAATATACAGAATAATGCTCATAATGCTGTAAAGTCCTCTGTCCTTGATCAGAGCGGATACTTCTGCTTATTCCCCAAGTGAAAGCCACAATTTCTGTCGTGGCACACAGTGACTATAGAAAAAAAGAACATCCACTATGATTAAATTAATAAATTGCTCTTTTTTTCTGAAATGCTGTGGGATGTTTTTTCTGTTTCAGAAGTGAAACCTTGACCATATTTCTGATTTCCTCCCCCTCCCTTCTACTCTAAAGCAGTTGCTCAAATTCAGTGTGTCATATTTTAAAATATTCAGCTAGCATAAATGCTTAAGTAAATATTGAAGCTGTAGATTCCATGTTTGCAATAGGATCAGGTAGAAACATCCCACATGTCCTGTATTATTCCACTGCCGAAAGCTGTTCTGTGTTGCAGATTTCAAAACTGTATTTGAAAAATTCTTACACCATCCTCTACCCCAATTTTCTTCCAAATAAGCTCTTTTGATGTATATTTTATTGGCTGACACAGAATCAGTGTAATCTTTTCTAATCTTTTTCTGGTTCATTGCAAAGTCCATCAAAACCAAAAAAAGCCTTTCCACTAACTTTAACTGAAGTTGGACCTAGATGATAGCTCTGATAGACAGTTTTCCGTGATGGTGACGTGTAATGAGCTTTATGTCTTTATACGTTTGCTTGAGCAAAATGTTGGACAGCAATTAGTATGACTTGAACTTCTATATGGATAATAAGTAAATAATCTATTTTGTTTTCTGTTGATAAATTTTGGGAAGTCAACACAGTGCCTGTGTAGGGGGAAGATATGTGTAAAGTATATGTAAAGTCCAGAGTGTGTCTGAAAAGCCATCATTTTCTAAGAAAGCATAGGAAAGAAAGGGAGAGTTACCGGAGGTCACAAGTCTGTGTATTTAGGTGAAGAAATGTACTGTCAGGTGTTATATAAAATGGAACTTTATTGGAATTGAGTGATGTTATTGCTCAGCTCTAATAGGTATATTTTTTTTCCACTTCAAAGTCCAGAAGACACATTTATTTATCAAAGAAAAAAGAATAATGATGAATTCTTATACTTTCCAAGGTCACAGAAATATTAAGAGATCTCTTTGGTAGGGTGGTGGTCAGTAGCACAGACCAGACTGACTTGATGTTGCAGTGCAGGAACGGCCTTGATACCATCTGGAGATGGAAGAGCCAGAGTGTTCTTCAGGTCAGCTTTGACTGGCACAGATAGTATAGCTGTGGAGAAACCTGACCCGCCAGTATGTGTTGGAACACTCTCAAGTGCGAACGGGTATTGGTGCTCTATGCCTGACTGCTTTTGTGTGCCCTTGCTGCCATCTTACCAGCATGGTATGGGCAATGTGAAGCATCTGAGATGGCACAAAGCTCTTCTAGAAAGACTCTGATGTCACAGGTGGGATTTGTAGCCATTCTGAATTCAAGGATAAGATACATTAGTTTTATGGACCACAATCAGAAGCACACCAGGTTTTGGTCTGTTGATGACATACCATTTAAACAAATATAGGCATGGTCTTAATTTCCATATGTTACTCCAACTTGGTCTCATCTGCCTCTGAATATAAAATTGTATTGCTTTTTGCTGTTTAATTCAAGACCGAGTCAATAGTGCTAAGCTTCACTAAGGTACACAAAGGTTTTGCAACTCATGCATGTTCTGAGCACCTTTAGTTCTGAACACATTTGTGTCTGTTCTGGATTGTAAAACCACATATTAAGTTTTTGTGATGAAGTGATTTCTCTGCCATTCTTCCTGTATTTTGTAAAGTTTCTATTTCTTGTACAGATTTTTCATTCTAAAATTTTCTGTTTTCTTTAGGGAACAGCAATATTACAGTCTGGAGTCTTACCAGCTATACCAGGTAGGAGCCTTTTAGTTATTTGCTTTGTTAAAGAATAATGCTAAGTCTCAAATTGTTATTTGGAAGCAGATTTATGGAAGCAGAACTAAAGGCTATATTGAGAGGTATCCTGTTTGTGGGTGGTTTTGCTGCTGCAATTCATGACTGAATATTATGAAATACATTGTAATTGCATCTTTGGTTGCAAAGATTAATATATTTTTTCCCTTCCTTTTGTAATCTAAAGGGGTGTAAAGTTGTCAGTTTCTGAATAAAGTTGTTCAGTGATTTATCTACCTAGATAGTCAAAGAACGTCAAGAAAATGTTCTTTTTAGGCTATGTTAACACCAAGGGAAAACTTGATTTATAGGTTGTGTACACCCAGTTCTCTATGTAACACAAAGACACAGGGATGTTTCCTTACCAGAGGCAACATGTGGACATTTGTTTTGCATCAGTGGAACTACTGACGGTCAGACAAAATCAGTAAAAGGAGGAAGCTGAGTATCTGGCCTGGAAAGATTTTATTTAGGCAAAGGTAACACGTTGACTGTCTTTGCATTGTCAATCTGCCTCTCAGTAGAATGTGTTGATCATTGGGACTTTCTTATTGATGTGGCCAAACTGCTCTGGCACCTTTTGTACAATTTTACTTGAAAGAAAACATTTTGTAACGCCTTGGTTTTTTGTACCCATTTGGTTTTTTGTGTTGTCTCCATCTTTTGTGCTTGAGAGATCTGTGCAAAGAAGTAAATCCATTAAGTTATCAGGTTGCCTGCTTCCAATAGATGTAGAACAGGTTTTTGTGCTTGGGTTTCTTTATTACTTTTAAAAACCTTGGCAAATACGTAAAGTATAGCTGGTTGGTACTTGTGTGAACAAATCCTACAAGATACCTAAGTGGGGAAGGTCATAAGTAACTTTATTCCTTTGTCTGCCTTAGCAGGAGGAAATCCAGAAGCACTTAGGAGATCTTGTTCCTAGTTATTCCACTTGAGTTAGTGGAACTAGTCTTGATTTATAGATGTGTAAGTAGAAGTACAAATTGGATCATTAACTCTAATTTTATCTTTCCTTCTGGTACTCAGGTTTCTAGTCCTCTAATCAACCGAAGGAAATCAGAGCACTTATGATTAAATTTTGTGTAAATACCAGGGAACTTGGGTCTATAGCTGCATATGTGTGTGGCACGATGTTATTTCTGCATTAATTTCAGTGGCAAATTAATTGTGGATGCAAAAAATACCTGACAAAAACTTAAACTCAGACTATTCATGCACATGAAGGAGTTAGCTGTTTTGATAAAACCTATCATTAAGAAAATTGGAAATGTAGAAATACAGGACAGATTTTTAGATCAACAGAAAGCGAAGATACAAGACTGAAGAAATTTTAGTGGGTGGGTTTTCACGTTTGATACATTGGGTAAATATCGCTTAAGAAAAGAACTGAATAATTGTTGGAATAGGTATAAATGCTTTAGTTAAATGCAGCATCTAAAGACAGTGACAAGTTTTTAGCTATCTTTGTAGGGTTTCACCTCTTAAATGCTCTCATTACATACCTTTAGAACTTTATTTTTCAGTACTACACTATTTTTCAGAATACAAAAGAAACCCTTTTTTTCTCTGTCTCATTGCATTTTTATTATCCTCAGATATTTCATTTTAATATATTGTCTCTTATATGTGTGGTCATTTCAAGTATAACTGAACTTGGTGCTGCAAATCTTTTAAAATAATACCGCAGACTTTGAATCTTTTATTTCCACCATCTTTAATCCAAGCCATTAACTGAAGGTCCCTGGGTGCTGAGCGGTTATTCAAACAGTTCTGGCAGACTAAGAGGACAGCACTAGAACTTTTCTATGTTCCTCTATTAAGACTTTTTAATCCATTTTTAAGGATGATATAAGTGCACACTAATTTCAGGTAACGGCTTTCAAAACCCATCTTGCACATGCACATGGCAAGATACCTGTACTAGCATAAATGATTGTATAATGACCCAATACACAGTTACAGTGTTTGCTAGTGCAGCAGCCCACTTAGTCATAAACACATTTCTTTTTTATCAGAGAAAGAACTGTATTGTATTTTCATTCAAACACACTGTACAAGTGCAAACCCACTTCTGCCAGTGCTGCAGGTGCCCACATATTCTGTACAATATTTTTGCTATTGAATCCCTCAGTTCTGTGGGAAGAACTGAAGTTAAAGAGTCATGATCAGTTGTTTAAATGCTTCTCAGTTTATTGGTAGTGAATGTGGATGGTATTCCCTCTCTACTTCTAGTTATATATACTGAGCAATAAACTCAGGAACTTCAGAGAAATGTGTCTAGTTCTAAAGGCAAGCTGAAAAATGTTAATAATTGTGGCAACAATTCTGAATTGTAGTACTAGATGGAAAAAAACAACTTGGGGTGAATCATTCAATTCTAGTTTAAATAATTTGGTTGCCTTTGTTATAAATAACTTTTAAAAGATTGACTAGAAAGAGAGACTGAATTAGACTGCTTGCATTTGTAGTAGTAAACTGTTCCTATTGCTATCATAGCTTTGTAGTACAGATCAAGACAAGAGGTTTTTTGGAATTGTGTGATGTGGGAATTCCAGCTCTTAAGTATAATAGACTGCATTTATGGTTGTTATGGACCTTAAAATACCATGGCAGGGTAGAGTTTCAGAAACGTGTTTCTGATTTTCTAATTTCTGAGACTGCTGGATTCTGGAGGCACCTAAGTTTAGTACATTTGGTCTGAGAAGTTCTTGTTGGACCTGTACAGAATTTCTTATGAATGCTTAAGAAATTCTGTAGCAAGATCTAGAGGCTGCAATTTCACAGGTATGTGTGTAGGTCCTTCTCTCAGGAGCTTCTCATGTGTTCTGAATTAAGGCATCATAATGCACATTCAGTGTTGAGAGGTGGAAACAAAGGACTTCACAGCATGGTGAGCTGAAGAGCTTGTCATCTTGATTGTCTTTCTGGTATTATAAATCAAAGTACTGCAGGAAAAACTGAGCTGAGAGGATTTTTTAGCTCAAACCTCCATCTTGATGTTAGAATGTACTTCTGTGTGTGTGTCTGACAGGTGTTTGTTTTGCATATTCTGCAATGAGAATTCTTAAGCCACCTTAAATTGACTGACGTCCTTTGCTATTCCTACATTTAGTATGTATTTCCTACCACTTGTGGTGTTTCTCGATGTGATGTAGGCCTGTTACTTAAATCTTGTGTTCCTCTCTAGTTCATTGCAATAACTTAAGGTAGGAACCTCCAGCCCTTACTTAATAATGTCTTCATGCTCTCCTCCAAAATATTTGGATTTTCTCAGTTGAGTAGAACTCAGTCACAGTTCTCTTATTTTATCAAAGGTGTTTAAACCATGAAGTTGCTTTATAGGGAGGGAAAAAATGTGACTATTTCTGTCCTTGGTTTCCAACTTTTCTGAGTGAACTGAGCAGTCTGAATCCTGAGACTCTGATTTAGAGAAGCTAAACTGTGAGCTGGAGCGAGTTTGCAGAAGTGCTTAGGGGTCCCTCTGCAATCCCTGGAGAAGACATTTCATGCAGGCTGTACACACCATATTTCAGCTAATTTGTCCCTTCCCATTAGCTATAGGGAAACCTGTTGCCTAGGCGTTCCCAACAGCCAGACCCAGCCTTGGGCATTGCAACGTTCAAATTTCTTTAGTAGGAGGTGTGATCTCCCTGTTCTTTCATGCTGCAGGCTCTGGCATTACAAAAATCAATAGCTAAACAGGAAAATAAGCTAACAAATATCCTCCCCTGGAAACAACATACTTTAATGTTGTTAATTTTAAGTGACTTTTAAATTCTCTTTTATTTTATTTTTGCCTGTGTGGTTCCATTTCTTTCCATATTCCACAGAAACAAGTTCGTTAGTGTTGCCACAGACACTCTTGCTATCTGACAGCCACTTTGCTTGTAACACCAAACTTAAACGATGCTTGACAGGAAGTGTTCTGAGAGGAGGAATTAAGGGATAAACATAAAACAATGCTGTGGATTGGAATTCATCTGAAATGTCAGCTGAATGCTGATTATGAACCTTGTATCTCTACTGAATTGTTCTTGAGTAGATAGAGATTTAAGGTAGGGAGATAAAAAGAAAAGATAAACTAAGTATATAATAGGTGATGGGTGCTGAAAATGAACTCAGCTTTCTGACAGCTTAACTTTATGATGGAAAAATAGGCTTTCTTTCATGCATTTGTAAAATTTTCTTGCAAACCTATGCAGCCTTATACTTCTATTCCAAGCTTAGGAGTGAGGTTTCAAGGAATTAAATGAGAACAGTAAGAAAGAAGAATCTGGGCCATACTATGTTGATTGTTGTTGCTTATGTTGAAAATAATTTATAATTCACATTAATTTTTTTTTTCAGGAAATGTGTTGTCAGCTCTTCAGATGTAGAAAGACAAAGTACATTATGATACTTTTATTGAGACAGTAAAGGACTATGTGCTGAACAGTGGCCACCATAAATATGTCATACCTCATAGGGCTAAATGCTGTAATAGAAGAGCATTATGATAATGAGAAAATGATTAATAAATCCCTGCCTTAATATGACATGCTCTTTCTTCATTGTGGTTTGTTTTATAAGTGCACTCAAAATAATTCCGTAGGGGAAGAAAAATAGGAGCTCAGAAAAAAATGGTTTAAGCAAGATGATTAAAATTTGTATGACATTTACAAGCTAAGCCTTTTCCTTAGAGACTCTCTGAATTACTAAGGGCCTGATGGAAGGGAAATAAAAACGTCACTGTGGTGAAACCACATGCTAGCAAATGATCCAAATGCTGATGCTTCACCCTCTGGGCTGAGAAGGTCCAGCAGGTTCCCTGTTTTGGGGATGACAGAAGGTAGTAAGTCCATGTCACAGCAATCTTCTAGACCTGCCTTTTCTGTCTTCCTGATTTGCTTCCCCATGCCTCCTCTGACAACTGAAACCTGGGGAAGGTACATATCCCAGCCTTCTAGAAGACAAAAGTGAGGAAACCTATCTGCTAACATAGTGATTATTTCAGCTGATTTTTTTTTTTTTTTTCTAGTAAGAACACTCAGTGTGTGATCTTCATTCTTTGCCATTGTAGATCCTGAGTTTCAGATGGAATACTTTTGGAGCAAATATATGTGAAACATCTTTGAAAGTATATTTTTCAAAAAACAGACACTGAGTGTTGTGGTACAGGAAAATGGTAATGATTCCAGAACAACACTTTTGCATTTTTAAGGTTGGGAGGCTGGGCTGGAACGGCTCTACAGGATGGGAAGATGAATTATAGCTAGAGCGAGTCGGATCCTCTGTCATTCATTTGGACACACTGAACAGGGGTCTTTGTGGAGCAGTATTTGAACTGCCACTGTGCTTGAGTGCATTTCTAATTTCAAGTGATTTTAGTACTTCTGAAGTTAACTGCTAGAGAGAGACAGGGTATTTCCGAATACAGTGATACAGTGAAATCGGTAGAGCAAGTAAGTGTTTTTAAGCATCCCCTTCAGTTTTTATGTATTGCGGATAATGCCATTTGTATAGCAGAAAATATGAAATCACTTTGAAAACTGAAGAGTGAAAAACTTAGGGAAGTTTTATAGGGCAATTATACAACAGCAGGAAGTCTTATATTACATTTACATAATGAAAATGTTGCTTGGCTGAGTGAAGTATTAAAAGTAGTTTTAGTTCAATAAGAAGCAAGAATTTATCGTACAGCATGGTGTTTTCTTCTGTCCTGACCCTTTGTCAGCAAATTTAATAGCCCAGACCTGCAGAGTTTGTGCCCTACTCTGTGAAGGCAAAGTAGAGGCTGGATATTAAGAAGTGATAGTAACTGCAGTGTAGCGTTGCACATGTCTACTCACTGGCCACGTAATGACAGGTGACAGGATTTGAAAATGCACAGTCTCCGAGCTTAGTTAATAGCACGTATTCCAACCTCCCTCTCCTTTGTTAATTTTTTTCCCATGGCTCTTTCTTGAGCACACGTGCTGTATACTGCACTTGTTTTTGAGGAGCGGGCATAAAGCAATGATTATAAAGTTAGAAAAAAGTTTCAAATGGTGGTTGTCTTCACTGAGGTACATCAGATGCTTGATTCTAATCATATGTAGGAATGCAAAATATTCTGCTGCATATTTTCATTTTGTCACATTTTGAATGTCTACTTCCTCTTACACATTGAGGAAAGTAGAACAGAAATAATTTTCTTGACAAGCGAGACTTCAGCGAATCAGCCACACCGAACTGGGTGGCCGGGGAAAATGAAAAAGTTATACTAAACCATCCTTTGTAAGACAAAGGGAGGGATGGAAGGGAGTGCCTGTTTCCTGCTGGATGCTTATGTGTTCGGAAATCTATCTTGCTAACTTGCTTTTTCCATTCCTGCAAGTATTATATTAGGATTCATAAATAAGAAACAAACCAGTTTACATGGTAGATGTAAAGAAGGAGGAAGGAAATGTCTAGGTCAGTCTCTGTTGACATGTGTTTATATGATACAGTTCAAAGCTTCAAAAAAACTTTCCATGAGAGATTCAACTATGTAAGTATTTGTTAGGTGCCAGATTTGAAAATGAGGAGAATGTAACAGGACAAATCCTGAAACATTTAACTTAATCTTTTTAAACCAGCTCCAAATGGGCAAACTTCAACTTGATTATAAATAGATTGGAATATCTTATTGTTTTAAATCTCCTTTCCTGTTCCTGATGTGTGCACCACCCTAAAAATCCATGATACCTGTGGAATGATTTCTACTGAATTACAATAAGTTTTTGAGAGACCCCCCTCCCCCCCACTAGTTTTTTGAGGAAGCTGCAATTAACAAAAACTATAATCTTCAAAGTAAGGTAAGGCTTTCAACTTTCAGCTGCTTAAAGCATATTCTGATATTCTTAATAATGTAAAGACAGGATGCTCTGGGATGAGAAAAAGGAAAATAAGTAAATCATCTAGTCCAGGGCATCATGCTGTCTGCCCTATTTTTGCATTTATTTATACCAGCAGACTTGTTAAAAACAAAATTTAGAACAATATTTTTAGTGTTTAAGTCCTCACCAGAGTATGTAAAGATTCTACAATCTGATCTCATTTTTTAAAATACAAAATCAGTTTCTCAGTACAATATGCTTGAAAATTTTTTACCCTTGGATAACCATATATATACTTTTATGTACCCAAAGATTGTGCACCTCTGAAATAGGCGTTTATTATTTTTTTAATCTATTTTCCTCATTAAATGAAGTAATCTGTGATGTTTGTTCAGATTTATTTTCTAAAAGTGTAGGAATAATTTTATCAGCATGGAAGTTATTAGAATTAGAAAGAATTGTATGAATACATCATTTATACAGGGGGAAAATTAAGAAATTGACATTTTCTTTAGGTTCCTCAGTCATTCAGATTTCTTAAGTATTTGAGACTACTATTTTATGTTATAGAATTTCTTCATATTGTATAAAAATTACAGTAATTTTTGGATGCTGCTTAAAAAAAAATGCAGAGAAGTGTCTCACCTTCTCAGAGACTATTCATCAGTTTAGAAGAGTGTGATAATTTTATACCTGATCCCCAATACCCAGCAGCACATGACACAGCTGCCCTGTCACCAGTGGCAGGGTTACTCATAAGCACAGCCTCCTACCTTATTTCTGTTAAGTACAATTTACTTGCACAAGAAGTTCCCCCGAAATTATTCATGTCAGGAGATAAATGCCACTCATCTTGATTAAGGTGCCAATGGTGACAATAGAAACAAGACATTCACGGCTGGATAGGGATAATGCTAACCAAGCAGGTAGGTATAATGCTGTTTAGTTTGCTGGTTAAATGAAGAAGGGATGTATGTATGTAGACAAACCACACCACAAAGAATCATAGAATTGTTTAGATTGGAAAAGACCCTTAAGATCATTGAGTCCAATTTTAAACCTATATTGCCAAGCCCCATTAATCCATATCCCTCAGTGCCACATGTATGTGTCTTTTAAATATCTCCAGGGATGGTGACTCAACCACTTCCCTGGGAATCCTGTTCCAATGCTTGACAACCCTTTCTGTGAAGAAACTTTTCCTAATATCCAAGATAAACCTCCCCTAGTGCAACTTGAGGCTGTTTCCTCTTGTCCTATTGCCTGTTAGACTGACACCCACCTTGCTACACCTGTCTTTCAAGGTGCTGTAGAGAGCAAGGTCTCCCCTCGGCTTCCTTTTCTCCAGGCTAAACAACCCCATCTTCCTCAGCTACTCCTCATGAGACTTGTGCTCTAGACCCCTCAACAGCTTCGTTGCCTTTCTCTGGACACGCTTCAGCACCTCACTGGCTTTCTTGTCATGAGAGGCTCAAAACTGAACACAGTATTTAAGGTGCAGCTCCACTGTTACCTAGTATGGGGGGACAATCACTTCCCTGGTCCTGCTGGCCAGACTGTTTCCAATAGAAGCATACCACTGATACATGTGTACCACTCTGCAGGTTTCTGAATAGCTAGCTCTTATTTCCTCAATCTTCGGTATCAAATATTATACCTGGAATAGCTTCCTGCTTATCTGAGCAGGGCTGAGGAACTGGCTGTGCCATCTGACATGCCCTTGGTAAAGCTTTCCTGGCTGTATTTCACAAGAGCCAGCTATGACCTGGATTCAGACTTCATGGAAGCTAGGTCCTCTGCCTACTCTTTCCCCTGCCCCAGCTTCTGCATGCATGTCCAAAACTGAACAGTGGACTACTGAAGTGTGATACAGTTCTTCCCATTAAGCTTAATAGGTTTTAGATTCAGTCTGGCAAGATTTTAGTGAGTATTTTAAACTCTATGATTGCCAAAGCTACGTTATAGATTGTAAAGGCAACTCCCCACTCCATTTTCATTGCCATGTTACTTCTCAGTTCAAGGCTTTGTGAGTACAGCACCACAAACAGGGAGACCAGTATCCCAAAGTTTTATAGAAGGCATCCTTTTTTTCTAAAGAAAGAACGTAATTAGATAATTATCAAAAAGACAAAAAAAAAAAAAAAGGAGCGTTGCTTAAATGAAGAATAATGACCTATAATTCTTATTGAAATTTTTCTTGATATTTCAGAAACATCTACTAAAAATGATAAGGCACGGCAGATATCTAATTATAACAACAGGTATTTGGATTTAATGTGAATATCTCTCTTTGAAAACAGGTGGTGCTTCTGTCATGGCAGCTTCTGGGTCTTTGAAAGTACATAGAGGGTACAGTCTCCAAGCTGGTAAGTGTAAGTGGTTATGAGGTATGTCTGTGCATATAATTTTAAATTAATTTACACTTAAATAATTTTAAACTTTAGAAAATGTTAAAGGTAATGTATGGCTTGACTCCCTATTATAAAAATTACGTGTTTCTTTGGTATTTTTTTTCTTTTGCTTTACAAGGCTTTGTTAGAAAGGCATTGACAGATGGGATAAGTTTAGAAGAGGCAGTGACAGATGAGCTAAGTGTCAGAACATAGGCAGTAATCTTATTCACAGCAGTAAAATCCTGCCAGCACTTTAACAAAGGGCACCCACCAAAAAAAACCCACCTCAGGCCATGAGAAATCCTGTACCCTAGCAATGATGTGGTGGGAAAAAGACAACCCACATTTAAAGATACTTGATAATGGAGAAAGAAACAATGCCAGCAGATAAAATTAACATAGTTTGTCATTCAAAATTAATCCAAATATGTTCATTCTATGGGCATAGCATTTTTGCTTGCTTTGTTTGAATTGGGATGGAGTCTGAAATCATGAGAGAACTTGGGCATCTTTTTTCAGCTTAGTGCTCTGGAATTGTGCAGCCTGTCATCTTGTAAAGCTGAAGATTTGCATTTGGAAAGCAAAGTTGTCTTTGGGAGGGCCAGTTTAAGTGTTCTCTGCAGAGCTTTGTCAGAAATCAAGAAGTTAGCCATCATGCCGGAGGTGGAATTTTAACAAGAGTCTTCCAGATGCTTCCAAGATCACCCACACACTTCTCCCTGATTCATGCATTCAAGACAGCTTTGCTCCCACATTGATGTACAGCAAAACACACTGTTGACTTCAGTGGCCTTCAGTGTGAATGCTTGTAAAAACGTCCTAACATTTATTTCCTTGTTGTTACACTCGTTACAAAACACTGGCATCACCACCACAGAAAGGTCAACACTGTTTATGCTTTCTGAGATTTTTCAGTATGATTATTCAGATTAGAAGGTTACAAGTCAAAACCAGAAAATCGTATGCTCTGTTTTCATTGTGCAAGTTCCTAAATCCAAAGCTGTTGATGGTGTCCCTGTATTCTAGGTCCCAAAGGTGGTTATGAGATGCTGACATTTCCTGCAGAACCTGGAACTCCTGCTAGCTCTGAGGAACCTGGTGAGTAGAGGTCTTTGCATCCAGTTGCATCAGAGGACACTAACGTCTGTTTATTTTCCATTTCCTTTTTTGTTGTGAACTCTTTTAATTGTTTATTTTTGAGGTGTTTCCCTTTGAAAACATGTCAGCTTTACATGCATGCTCAGATGCACACACACACTTATCTCAGGGTTTATGGTGTTGGTTTTATTTCTGTGTTCTTTATCACACATTTCTCAGAATGGTGCCTACATAGAGTAGAAAATATGAGTAACTAATACTTGTTGAAAGAAAGGCAGAAACATGAGTTTCAAATATCATTCTCCTCTTCCCTCACCAGTCCTACTATATTATCCTTTCTTTTTGTCCTTATTTCAATGCCACTGCATTTTCTTTTTTGCTCTTCTGCTATTTGCTGAATTTTTTTTCTTTCTACATTTCCTTCTTTCTCCTCAAGCAGTCATGAAGCCAATTCTTTCAGAATGTCTCCAAGAACATGTTTTTCTCCCAAAGTCTCCCTCCATAATGATCTCAAATACTGATCCTCCAACCACTCTTGTGAAGATCTTCTACCTTTGTTGACCCACAAAGGACTGATGAAAGTTTTGTCTTTGTCCATGCCTCTATGTGGGTGCCTTGTTTTCTTAGGAGGAGCTTTTGACTGTCTTGCACTTTTCAAATAAGCCTTTCTCTGCAAACAAATATAAGTCAGTTTTTAGTGTCTAATGAGGTGTTTGGATTTTTAGGCAAGTTTACAAAGAAAGCACAGTTTCTATTAAGACAGCACAGACTAAACAACAGAAGACTTTTCCTTTCCTTCCATTCCAGTTTGCCCAACTTTGTTCTTGATTTGATTCGGTGGTTTGTTTTTTTTTTCCTCTGAGAAGAATATTTGATTGTTGCCAGGGTTTCTTTGTTCTGCATGTTTCTTTTGCTTTTCTTGCACAAAGCCCTACCAATGAATGTATTTTTCTCCATGTGTGTTTTTTTTTTAGTTCTCAGGAAAATCGCTTGTCTTGTCTGCATCAGGTATGACATTCAGCTTCCTGAAACCTTTCAACTATTTAGCTCTATAGAGGAGTTTGCTAGTTTTCATGCTAGATAGCTTTGAGAAGACTTCACTTAAACTCCTGCTGCATCACTTTAACAGTGTATAGAAAGACTTCATAAATTATTTTTTCCTTCATGACTGTTCATGGGTATCAGTCCTTTAAGACTGTCATTTGCTTACAGCTTTAACTATTTGGGACACAGGCTTTCAATGCTATGGTTCTGCTGATTCCCTTTTGGCACAGTCAGGCCAAATTCCTGTGAAATATTTCAGACAGAATAATTGAGAATTCTTTCTGAGAATGATGTTTGATGAAGATAGAGAAATTTATTCTGCTTAATTTTTTTTCCCTTTTCATTTTGTCCTAACGCTTGGCTTTGAAACAACGGCTTGAAGACTACGGGTTAGAAAAATATTCAGTTACCTCATGGATGTTCCTATGTTTTCTTTATGAAAATCTATCAGAAAATTGGCCAACTTTTGAGACTTTTAAAATTTTGGACTGCATAGTAGACTCCTTTCATTTAAGTAGCTTAAGCCTTGAGAGATTATCCTAGAACCTACTGTAGCCTCTGAAACTCTTACTGTTGCCTGACTTTGTAGGAGTTATCTCTGTTATTCATAGTTCAGTCCAAGAAGAAGAAAAAGTTCCCCTTGATGGTTATTCACAGGTGCTTTTGGTTTGATATAAGTAGTCATTCTCTCCTGAGCTCTAAAAGCCTTAATCACCTACTCACATCTCAACAGTGCCTGAATGGGCAGAAAAGAAAAGCAGGAATTTGGACAAATAAAGCGTTGACACAAGTTTTATGTGAGGACAAGGAAGGGCTTAATGGGAGGCCTTCAGGGGAAGAGAGAACTTGAAAGTGATACCATTTCTCCTCTGCACTCCTCTGTCCCAAGTTTACTGAACAGCAGAAAGTGTCTAAGGTTACGAACTTCAACTGGGCTGGACAGGTAAGTAATTCTGGCCTGCTGACTAGGACAATGAGAATGTGACTCACCCTTGTTCAAGCACAGAGGGAATGCAGGTTTGTATTTGGGTCTCCTTCTACCTTCTCTCTTCATTTCCTTTCTGATAAGATTAGGATGGTAGAAACTAGGACTGGGAGAGGTCTTAAGAATTCATCCAGAAGATAAAAAAGTGTTGTCTTTAAGTCAGAATTGCTTTATAGAGAACTGTTTCCTTGTAAGTGGTAGTCTATCTCATTTTTAGACATTTGTAGATGTTGAAATTCTTCAGTCTCTGTGGGATTTCCTCTAGTGTTCTTATGATCGTTACTATTAGANAATTAAAGTCTCATTACTTGGTCTGTCCCCACTTGGCATTGTTTCTTTTTCAACTCAGTGCATGGCAGCTGTCAATGCTGTCTCCTCAAGCTTGCCTTTGCCTTGTTTTAAACGTTCTTTCAGTCCCTGCTTTTGGGATGTGCCTTGTAAACTTCTAGTGGTTGCTGTCTTGCAGATGATAGATACACTAGTTCACATCTTCCCAGAGGAGGTTGTTTCATATTGGGCTTAACTTTACAGAGCTAAAAGCTGTGTGAGGTAGTTACATATGTTGCTTCTGTTTGAAAATTTCTGCATGGTGTTTGCTTTCTGTCATGACATAATGGGATCCCTGGCTGTGGTCTGTGGTGTTCTGGACAGATCCTAACTTGATTAGTCTCTGAGAATCTTTTCTGTACACACCTCAGTCTTCTCATGTCCTATCTGTGACTGAGGAATATAGTGTTTGGCAAGCGGAGCTGTTGCTGCTGAATGTTTGCATTCAGAATATTTGGTGGAATGTTATGAAATGCATCACTGGTCATTGCAAACAGTGTCCATAATAATATGTTACTCATTTTAGAAGGGGCGGTAGGTTATTCAGCTAATGTCCCTGCATCAGATCGACCCCACAGTGAGACAGCCACCTATGTTAATATTCCTGTCAGCCCTACTTCCAAAAAACAGCTTCATTACATGGAACTGGAACTCCAAGAACCTAGCACAAGCATAAGAGGTAAGGAAGTCTACAATACCATCTCAACAGCAAAGGAAGCAGAAATGCAGACTATTGGGAATCTTAATTTCTCATCTACCCATAGGCTCTTACTTACAGAAGACTTCAGCCCCGGTACATTTGTGAGGCAGTTCTTGTAATTGTCAACTCTTTTGGAAAAGATTTTTAAGTAATGAGGCTCTATAAGACAAGTGCATTGTATATGCACTACTTCTAAAGTGAACATTTCTGTGTCTGCGGAGTTTGACAGACAGTAATTTGCTTTGTGTTCTCAGGGTTTTTGTCATATGTATTAGGACTACACTTACTTAATTTTTCCTGCTTGACTTCAGAAACAGGGCTGTGGGTGTAGGTCTATAGGGCTTGCTCCTCAGGATACTGACTTTGGAGCCATGCAGAAAATGCTTAAGAATAGAACATAGTGTTCTATCTGCTCTCCACGAGGATGTGTGAAAGTGCTAGAAAAAGAAAGCCAGCCTATGGCTTTACTTTTTAAAAAAAAAATATTTTGTCTGAATCTGAGTATTTTACTTCTAACCCTTAACTTGGACAATTAGCACATAAAAATGCATTACAGCCAGCATGTATTGTCATTTAGAAATTCATGCCTCCTTACAGAATGCCCCTAATCAAGATCTGGCATTTAGTTGCTCACACATGATATTCATGAGTTTTCTATGTGTAGTTTTCAGCTATTGAGATTTTAATTCCAGCAAGTTTATTAACTTTGAAATGCAAGTACTTTCCATTTTGGTTTTTTATATGGCTTTAGTTAAGTAACACTAAGTTTCTCACAGAGTTTAATGTACTTCTCTGTACAACATGCTGTTGAAGTGTAAAAGTGATGTTTTATCTTCATTGTAAAGACAGTGAACCAAGGCATTAAGAATGAAAAGCCAAATTCCATAAACTTTCCTAAATGTCAACAATCCTCCCATGTGCAACTTTTGTAACTTTGAAAGTGCCTCTAATGACCATAAATATTTTATTTTTTCATACTCCCAACCTACAGACTTGTACAGCTGCTCCTATACAGAACTTTTATGCTCCTGAACAGACTGAGCAGCTTTTATCTCTGATAATGACAATTATTGGGCTACATTGTTGTTCTGTCTAAGGCTGAAGGTGGCTGAACTGATAAATGTTCAGAGTGCCTAATCCAGACAAAGAATCCCTGCCAAGTGCCCTGCCAATGGTGTTCTCTTTTCAAATACCACATATTATTCATTTACTTACTAGCAGCCTGCTGATGAAGCCTCCCGGAAGTGGGAGAGCTGAGTTCAATTTTTTTCTTCTCCTGGGAGGAGTAAGGGTGGAGATTCAAACCTGAGGCAGAAATGCAAGTGGTTCATTTGCTTATTTGAAGAAAACCAGATAGCTGAGATATGTAGATAACAAGGCTTTTGAGTTTGGTTTTGTTTGGGGTTTTTATTTATTTATTTTATTTTTCTCCCTTTATAGAGCTTGCTTTAAGACCAGACCAAGAGCATCTAGGAAATCTGTGGGAGAAATGTCTCAGTAGCTTAACTCTGGGTCAGTTTGATCCGGGAATATATGAGGGGTATAGTCTTTTACATGATTTCATTTGGTATTTCAGGGAGTGGATCATCGCGATATGCACAGATTGACATCGCAGCCACTGAGACAGCCCACAAAGTGGGAACGCAGCACGCTCAGTGCCGGGAGGAGCGCCTGCAGGAGCTAGAGCAAAAGAAGAAAGGGGCTCAGCAATGACCCGCAGAGGAAAGAACTTTTGGCTCACCATAAATTGGTACTAATTTATCTTCCAAAAGCATTACATTTATTGTAAAAAGCACTCACACAAAAAGCTAGCATCGCTTACTGCTTTTATACCAGATTCATTCCAATATCTTGATTCCTAATTGGAAAGCTGGTAGCATGAGGGGTGTGTGTAGTCTTTCATTTTATTTTAATTTGTTGATAAAGTCCTGGATTTTTTTTTTTTTTCATACACAGTGGCAGGTGTAAGTTACCTTTTTCTATAATTCTAAAATCCTGGAGAACCTGAAACTAATTCCAGTGTTTATTAAATGGTGGCATTTTCTTTAATAAATGAAGAACTTGAATGTGTGCAGATAAGGGAATGTGAGTGTGTGAGTGGTAATTGTACACGTGTGTTTGCATGTGTGTGTATGTATGTATGTAAGCACACATTACTGATAAAATATATGTATATATCTGAGTGTATAAAATATGTAAAACCTTGATTAATATATTAATGGACTCTTACAAAAGCAAGGAAATTCAGCGCCTGACTTTTTGCAGGCACAATTTTATTCAATTTGTTTGCTTATTTACTGACATGCTTAACTTGACCTATGACTAATTCAGTTTTGTACCTCACAAAGAGTTTGTAGCTTTGGATGAAGTTGCTCAGATTTAAAAGCTGCAGTGTCAGGGGTGCCTATGTGTATGCATACAGACAAAAGCACACACAAACAAGTTATTTAATTTAATTATGTCTATAAATCAAAATAATGCAAAGAGACATTTTGGGTGCTTCTGCTCTTAAAAAACCTGTGTCAAACCATAGGCTTTGATTTCATAGTTGCTGAGTACCTGTAATTCTTAGCAATTTTCCTGGAGCTGAATACATGTATCACTTTTAAAAATCAGATCTGAGGTTTCTCATACAGAATATCTTAAAATCAAGGTACTTAAAAGAAACACTCACTTTTGAAAACTGAGTCCTTTATTTGTATCTCCAAAACTATCCCTGTGTAAACCAACATCAAAAGCTGATCATTCACCTTGAGTCTAAAACTTTCATTGAATAATTCTCTACTGTCCCTAAATAGCACAAAACCAGTTCTTGGTAAGAGGATGATGTTTTCAGAGATGCTACAAAATTGAGGAACAACAGGACGTTCTATTGTAATATAGGTTTATCCAGAAGTCTTTGATGTCTTGCTTTTATACAGTGAGATTATATGATTCAAAATTTGACTTAGTTTCTTGTGTTGCATAGTCTGTGTAATTCTTGTGCTCCATGTGTTCATCCTGATAAAAAATGTTCTTTAAATAAAATGTTACAGCAGTGACACTACACTAACATAGCCGTCTACTGCTGAAGGAAACAAAATTTTGGCCTGCAATAATGTATCAGCTTTGGCTTCCAGAAGTTATGAGGAGTGAAACCTTGGGTATTATGATTATTTGACCGTGTCCTCTTAAGATAACAATCTAACAGCCCAGTCCTGTTTTTCAGATAAGCATTATAATTCTTATTGGTGAGTGGAAGTTTTGTGCCAGTGAGGGTTTCACTAAGTGACTTAGAAGAAGTGGGTGTTTGATTGTGAGGTGGAATTTAACCTATACGTTTATTTGAATGTAGCCTCAATAGTAATGTAAAATACCAGAAATCTCTCGAATAAATAAAAACATGTTGGAGAGCTGATAATTGCCATCGTCATCTGTCCTGTGCTAAGATGTACCTCAATTTATCAGCCTAGCATATTTCTGAAGGGAAAAGAAATATTTCTTATGAGATTCCCCATTTAAAAGACGTTTTCTTATTTGACAAATGCACGGCTGTGATCTGCTTTCTAAACACATATTCAGTATAACTGGAATGGTCTGGATTTATGGCTCCTTGGGACCAGGTTTACCTAAATGAACTGCAAGTCAGTTCAGGATCCTCCACTAGGAGGACTTGCAGGGTTAAATCTCTAATTATGCGCCTACTTATATTTAGCGTTTGAAACACTCATGGTTTGCCTGATGCACTGAATTGCAGTGTTTTTCATTACGATATATAACGAAGCTGCAATATTTCTATTGTAAAAATCTACTTACCAGGAAAATATATTACCCAGGTTCTCTTCAAAGACTACCTTTCTGCACGTTACTCAAAATTGCTTAAATTGAATCCTGGACTTGCAGTATTTCACAAAAAAGTAAAGGTCATCATATTGCCGCTGGCCTTACAGGAGGAGTCACAATTTTAAAAGTATGTTTTTTAGGTTAAACATGGCTGTGAATCTGTGCATGCACATGGTTCTCTGTGCACATGAATTTGTGTACATGTCTGGATATAAATTTATACTTATAGCCTTTATTAATATCAACATAATTCTCCTACAAGGCTTTCCATAAATTATTTTACTTTGTAGACTTCTCTTTTTCCTTTTATACTTGGGTTGAATAGGACAAATAGAACAGATGATTCCCACATATTTTTTTAAATTTTGCTCATATTTTCATGCACTAAATTACGTTTAGGAGACTGAAGCAGGAGGCCAAACCTCACAGCTGAATTTGTTAAGAACTGGTTGGTGGTTGTTTTTGCAGTTCATTGCCGACCTCCCTGTCAAGTTATAGGCTTGACATTTCTGTTGAAGAAATTAAAGTTTTCTCATTTGAACAGCTGGAGCTGACAGAAAACCTTTTAGCCTAAATAATGTGCTTTCAATTTCCAGTGGCGAGCTTGGGAAAATGGAAGTCAAACCATAATCCTATGAGCAGGCCTGTGCTCACCGTGTAGCTTCCATGGGTTAACTCCACTACCACTGTTAATGTAGGAAGAGTTAGGGGTTGATTCACACGCCTTGCATAGGACTTGTGCATAAGTAGTTTAAACTACAGTTTGTGATGATTCCAGATTCAGAGCTCTTTGCAAAAAAAACCCCTAAAGCCCAAAGGATCTCCCACACTTTTGGAGACAAATGTGATTTGTAACATCTGGTGGTACAAATAAATGCTTTGATAATTTTTAATTTAGCATTCTCCTACAGTCAGATCTCCCGCCCTGGCCAGAAATATGAGCAATTAATTACCAGAAGAACAGAACAATGCCATGTGGCTGATACTTCTGTAAGATGTGCTTGAAGTACTTTATCATGGCAGAATTGCTCTCAGTGATGGGAAAACACGCTGCCAGCACGTGCAGTGTTTGGGCATAACTGTTAGTGTGTTGTGTAAGTACCTCTTTCTTTCTGATAGTCCTGCTCAGCAGGTTACTGGCAAACGTAACTGCTACTTCAGTGGTTTTTATGGTGTTGTTCATAAGCTCTTATGGAACATTTTTATAGGCAAGTATTTGGCTGATGGAATTTCTCCAAGTTAACATGTGCTGCTGGATAGAGGGCTGGGGTTGAGAGGCATTTAATTGCCCAACAACGCAACTAATTGCCTGGATTTTAATTGCACTCCGACACCTAATGGTGGAAAATGCCAGTAGGTGTTCTTAGGCATCTAAAAGTGTGTGAAAATCTGCCCCAAGAGCTGTTTTTAGCAAATAGCTTGGAAAAATTCCTCGTTTTCCTCTCTGCTGTAAACAAACAGTTTTAATTACTGCAGCTTGGAAAAGTATACTCAAATTTGCATTATGAGTGATTACATTTTTTTATAAGATGCTGAAACATGGACCATTTCATAAGCACCTTTTCTGTTTTCTCTGGGATTGCGTGTACTGCTGCTAAAATAACCACAGGGAGAAGACACAGAATTTAGGGGTTACTAGCTACTCATTTCTGTTAAAATTATGCTTTTTTTTTTCCCAGAAGAAAATGCTGTTATATTTTTATGTCACCTTTTATCTGGCAAGCTGCTCAGCTCTCATTCAGCCAGTCTTAGGAACATTATTTTGCAATCTAAGTTGAAAGGAAATGTTGATCTAACATCACACAGCAATAAGAACACATAAAACAGAGTAAAGATGGAAGAATTAGAAGTTATTAAATGGATATTTGTAAGGAGTAGCTCTGTATATGTGTGTCTTTTCAGTGTAGGTGAGTAAAATAAAGGAAAAGTGCTATTTTTATAGAATGTGGATGGGTTCTGATGAGTTCAGTGTTATGCTTTCCTTGAAAGATGACGGGATTCAGGGCAGCCTTACTTGGAGGCTTGGGACAGTGATGATCAGGTGGTTGCAGATTAAAACCAGCTCTGCTGTGAACTTTTTTTTGAAAGGCTGGAACATAAGAGACAGGAAAAAGCATGTAATTCACATGCATGTGAATTCTGGATTCTGGTTTCCAATCTGAATCCTGGATTCTAATACAATAAATAGCTTTATAAGGCAGCGGGCAGGTTTGGGGAACTGCAGCTGCCAAGTAAACTTTGGGTTTAGTAAAATCTTTAGGGTAAATGAAAGTTAACTTTAAAACTTACTTGCTCTCAAACATTTGTCTGCATCTAGATTTATTCAGATTTATTATCCCACTGTGTACACAGAGGCGTATGTAACATCACCGTTTTACTGAAATAATAAGTGTCAACTTATCTGAGGAATGTGCAGTGGAGGGGGGAGGGTGGGATCAGAAAGCAGATTTAGCATGACACTAATTTGTCTTTACAATACATTATACTGTTGTGAAATCCCTAAAAAAAAAAAAAAAAAAAAAGTNAAAAAAAAAAAAAAGCCATAGCATCTGCTATTGTATAAGCTTATAAGCTAAATTTTACTCATCTGTGGGCTGAGCTGGCAATTTATGGATAGTTCATATACAGAAAATAGAGCAGATTGCAGGCTCGGAAGTAAATCTGGCCTTTGGATATCAAAGTTTTATTACATAATGAATTGCTCAAATTCATCACATATCAGTGTCTCTGCTGCAGCTGGAAGATGTACCCTGAGACTGGTCTTTGGCTGCTGTAACACTTTTTGCCCTTTACTGCCAGCAGTCAGCAGTCCTGGACACAAACTAGGAAGCATAGGAAGAATTGTGGCCAGTAGGTCGAGGGAGGTTATTCTCCCCCTCTGCTCTGCCCTGGTGAGGCCACAACTAGAATACTCTGTCCAGTTCTGGGCTCCCCAGTTCAAGAGAGACAGGGAACTACTGGAGAGAGTCCAGTGTAGGGCAACAAATATGAGTAAGGCATTGGAGCATCTCCCTGATGAGGAAAGGCTGAGAGAGCTGGGTCTCTAGAGACGAGAGACGAGAAGGCTGAGGGGAGATCTTACTCACGCTTACAAGTATCTAAAGGGTGGGTTGAAGGAGGATGGAGCCAGACTGTTCTTGGTGATTCCTGGTGACAGGATGAGGGGCAATGGGCACAAGCTGTCCAAGCACTCCTGTACACTGACATTTCACATGGTTGCAACCCCTCATTGTTGTCCATCTGGTTGGGGAACTGTCAAGGCGCAATTTACATCCTGCAGCTGGCCACATCCTGGGTTTGGGCTGTGACAGGCACCACGATACCAGCATGGCACTTGCCCTGAGCAGTGCAGGAAGAGCCAGAAGTGACTGGATAAACCAAAACCTGGTGGCCAAGCAGCAAGGTTGTCAACATGAAAACAGTGAACTACCTGCCCCTGCTCTCAGTCTCCGCTGTGTCACTGGAAAGCTGTAAGTGGTCAACGCTGAATAGGATGAGTTGCTCTGTTCTTTGGTTTGGAGGAGCTGAAGGGAATTCCTGTTTATTTTCACTGTCCACTTGTGGCTAAATGTGTTTACTCTGGTTTCTTCTCTAACCCTAGATACGTGCTGCAGCAGCACTTTGATTGGGACTCCTGATTACCCTATTTGAGTACATTCACTGGTTTCTTTTCTTTCAAAAAGGTCTAGCATAGCTGTTTGTACAGATGGCAATAAAATGAGAGGGAAAACAATTCCTAAGATTACTTCTGTGAAAATCATGTTCTTATCCTGAATTAATAGCTACTCATGAATGAAACCTTTGTTTTGCAGTTCTGCAAAGCTCATTTCTCTGCAGGGGAACGAGGGCCAGTTTGCACAAGACCTGAAACAATCGATCAGTAGCAGGGGTTTAGTGACACCAGCAAACCAAGTCTAATGCAAACACTGAGACATATATGTCCTGTGTAGATCGTGGTAATTTTCTGCTTGAAGAAGGGCTCAGAGAAGGGTAAATCAAGTATTCCAAGCCATACTTATAGGTGCGGAAGGTGTTCAGGCTGCTGGAATTTTCTGTAAGAATCTGTGTCAGTTTTGGTACATGCTAGGAACAAGGTATAAACTGAAAACTTCCTCACAAAAACTGGGAGAAAATGACTGCATTTCCCACTGCCAAGAGTCTGTTGTTGAATGGAAATGAGCAGTAACCCCGGATTCCTAAGTTCTTGCCATGAAGTCTCGTATTTCGGAGATGTCACTTTTTGCACATAGTCCTTCTCACTCACCTCTTGTTTTCTTGAACACCAAAATGGACAATGTACCAGGTCTTCAATCATACAGATCATCGTCATACCAGGAACTGGTATGAATGAAAACTCACTGTGACTGGCTGTACTCGGGATTGCAAACAAGAGTCCCAGAACCTGGATCTGAACTGAGACTGGAGAACAGACCCTTTCCCCGTTGAAGGGCCATTCAGTTAATGGTTCTAGCTCAGCCGTCGTCTTGAATTGGATTCAATGGTCACTTTGCCCTACAGAAATCACCAGGTTTAAGTTCCAGTAGACGAACCCTTGACAGGCAACCTTTGAGACTGAAAATGATTAATTTTATTCAAATGGGTGTGTGCAGGTTTCTGATAAGTTCACGTGCCAGTGAAGGAACAGAACATCTACATGCTATGCTAACGTACCAATTGTCATGTTCACGCGTTAAGCATTGCTATCTGTGTACTGTTTCTTTCTTGATTTAGGAGAGTGGTCTTCTGTCAAGTGGTGGGATAATAGACGTGAATGTTTAGATATGTGAGTGCAGTAAGGGCTTCTGATAAATGCATCTGGGTTACAATCACTGCTGGAAATATTTACCATGGGTGAGTTTATGCATTTATTTTGGCTCAAATGGACAGATTTTATGAAGGCTTCTGTTTTATGTCTGTGGATACTACTAAAAGAAATCCATAGTTTTCTTTTTTTTCTTGTAGATTAAGAACCTGCTTCTGAGCAGGTGCTATGTGAATGGCCTGAGATACATATTAACTGGGTGTTGCATTTGGAAATGTTGATTCTGGTATTTAGAAGCTGTTTGTAACAGCATAAATGGAAAATGCAGTCTCCATCTTCCATAGCTCCTTGTTCTCTGTTATAAGAGTAGGTCTGTTTGTACTGAAAGCAATGTTTTATTCCATCTATAGGCTAATATTTCACAGCATTTTTATTTATGTCTTCTATTCTAATTGAATAGTATGGAAAGAAAAATTATATTTAAAAGTGATTGTAGAACTGCCTGTGTACTACTAACTGGTATGTGAAATGATACCTTTTTAAACAAACCATCTCCAAAACCAAACACCTCTCTGAAGCAGTGCCAAATGATGACAGGGAAGATCTGTGAATGCTGAGTATGTTGTGAACCGAGCATGTGAACTGTGGGTTACATCTGCCCAGGTTAGTTCCAAGCTGGACACCGTGTTTAGGCTTTTGAGCCTGGGTTAGGGCCTGCAGAGGAGCCCTCAGCAGCCCGGCTCTCAGGGCAATGCTCTAGTTTCTGGGCACTGTGGCATACTGGATTCCAGCTATGGACCTCCATTCCTTCACGGAGTGTAATTGCACCAGTTGACCTCAACTCACCTGCTGAATAAATGGCAGAATTGAACCTACAATGATTTAGGGCCCCTGCCAGGTCCCTTCAGGGTCAGCGGGGTGAGACACCCGCTTAAGCAGAGGTGGAGACGCTGTGGATCCAGGCAACCTACACACAGGTGTGCTGCCCGTTCTTCTGCTGGGAGCTGCCGTCCCACTCCACATCAGGGCATGAAGCCCTTCTGAAGCCGAGATCAGTTGTTGAAGCAGCCACATCCTGGAAACTAAGCTGGTTTCTCTGCCTCTTGCTCCCCATCACCTTCTGTGCAAGCGTGGCACCACCCTGGCTAGAGGGAGCCCCTCAGAGGCAGCAGGCGGAGAGCCCTGCCAAGGATCCCGCTTCCATCAGCTCCTGAGCACTGAGGTCCCTGCCTGCAGGAACTGGGTTACTATGGGATGGTGGGGCTGCAAAGTCAGCTGACACCTCATTTTGCTATTGCCTGATCTATCAGGCATCAAAATCCCTTGGGAAGTGAGAGGGGTAATTGTTACAGCAATGCCTCTGCTGTACTGGCCGGTCCTTATTTGTCTTGGTAGAACGATGTGATTGGAGCTCCTCTACCAGCATGTAGGACACAGTGTTTATTTTGAGAAAGACCTGGTTATTTTTGTTGTATTTAATGACTTGCGCATTTATTTCCTTCTCATTTTCACACCCAACCTGTTTAATAAATAAAATCTGTCCTATGTGAAATCACTGACACATTTATTTGTGAGGTTCTTTGTCAGGGCAGAATTTGACAGATTGTATAAAGCTTAAAATGGTCTGATCTTTTGTTTGTTTGTTTGTTTCCTAAGAGATTTTTCTTTTCTCCTTCTTCTGCTCCTACTTTTGTATTTCTTAGGGTGGTTTGAAAAACTGAGTTATTTGAATAATTACAAAAGGATCAGATAAAATACCAGCTAAGGAAGAGGAGAAAGTTCAACCATTGTTTAAATGCTGCTAGTTCTTTCCCAGTCAGCTGTCTGTTCCACGCAGTCTCACCTATAAACTCCATTATTCACCTTCCACTAGGTACAGGACTGTAGGCATACTTCATTTATACTTTTTTTCTTGGCTTTGAATTTTTGTGGCTATTTACAGAAGCACAAAAGCGG
Source organism: Nycticryphes semicollaris (assembly GCA_013400055.1). Classification (NCBI taxonomy): domain Eukaryota; kingdom Metazoa; phylum Chordata; class Aves; order Charadriiformes; family Rostratulidae; genus Nycticryphes; species Nycticryphes semicollaris. The sequence goes on along the minus strand of VXBJ01000868.1, from coordinate 244,781 downwards.
TGACTGAAGTAATTTTTCTTTTGTCTCAAAGACTACCCACTCTTGTTATTTTGGCCATGTGAAATTTGTCTTTGGAGGCTTAAAATCTGTAATAATTAACTGACCTGGACCTATATTGATGTGTGGAAGGCACAGGCTACAGAAACTTAGGTGAAAACTTAGTAGCCTGTTCAATGTCCTGACATCTCAAGCAGCAGAGAAAGCCCCAAAGAGACTTGACAGGAATGGATGCCGTTCCTAATGTCTTCTCCGCGCCGTTGCAAACCCTAACTCAGCTACAGACTACAGCTGCACTCAGGGGCAGCAACTGCTGTTGGTTAGTATTTTTTCTTCTCTAAATTTTTGTCAACAATCTTTGGGCCTGACAACTCATTAGCAGCTGTGTCAAATAACTAGAGGCAACTGTACTGACCCCAGTCTCCACCCTTTGCCACTGATGATCTGTGACTTGTTCCTAATTTGAAATTACTGTGACATGTAAATATTTTGCCAGTCTCTTGCCAAGCGTTCTCTCTCCTGGACTCTACCTGGCCTTTGAGCCCAATTACTGTCATGGCACAGTGGGTAAAAGCACGGTGGCTAAAGACATGGTGCAGCCACCACCTGTTTACAGAGCAGCTCTGCACTTGGAGACAGCCATCATTACTGCTGCTGTGACCCTGGTTATGCGTTCAGTGAATCTATGTGCTAGATATGTGAATCTATGTGCTAGATTCACCCCCTGTGCTATTCCACAATTCCTCAGACATTCTTCAAGAAGCACATCCTTTCTCCTCTGCCCTCCTGCGTGGAGCATACAGCTACTCCATCCACATTTATTGTAGGCTGAGATACTCACGTTGCTTTCCCTTGTGCAACAGATTTCCCCCAGCAGCATCTGAACACGCTCAGTGAAAGCTTTTCCATTCTTGTACAACACAGCTAGGATTGCAGAGCAGGAACTGCTCACCCTTCGGTGCTTTGCTTAGTTTTCCTTTCCTCTGCTGATGTACTTGGTGCACACGCTCAGGTTCTTCACCCAGGAGCCAGTGGTGTGGGCCTCTCCACATTCAAGTTATAAAACAAGGATCCAGCCACCAAACACCAAACTGACCTGTGGTTTTACTCTACCAAAGGGAAAAATGAAGGACATAGTGATGTCTGCACCTTCCACACATACTATAGACTACACTCCTATAGTGCATTCCCCTTGAAAAAAATCACGATGAAGATAAATCTGTAAGACAGCTACCGCTGTGTTAAAGAAGGCTGAACAGCCTTAAAGTGATAGTTTGGGCTAAAAATGGTGTGTAGCATCTAGGAAAAAAAACCAAAACAGTTGTGATAAGTGGGTTTTTGTGTTTACTGTTTTTAGCTTACCAACCAAAGGGGGAGCACACCATAAACTATGTGAACGGAACCATCTCTAAGATGACTTTTAAGTAAATGTAGCCTCTGTTTCTTGGATGGACCAATTCTCCAGAATATAAATTTTAGCTACATTAAAATAAAATAAAATAAAAAAGCTTGCTGCTGCAAAGATATTCAGAATCTCAACGTAAGACTGCTACCAGTTTTGATTCAGATCACTTGCACATTTCAAAGTAGTCTTAGAGATCAGAATCATACTATTTTTAACCCACTACGGACCCTGGAACTTGATAAATCATTCAGAGTGGCTGGTTCAGACTGAACAGATCTTTTCAATATTTCTCACAGAACGGCTATGGCAAGTGAGGCTTGAGGACAGCCTCCTCATGCAGGACACGAGGGTGCTGCAATGTGTGAGTGACGGAGCTGCTTAACCACGCAGCTGTAATGATTTACCTTCACTGGACCTTTGCCTTAACCTTCTTCCTGGAGCAGTTTCACATGAAACACTCCTAGAAACTCCTAGAAACAAAGGGTCAGCCTTATTATTATAGAAAATTTCAACCCAGATGGCTAATGCTTGCCAAAGATCTGATGGAAAACAGAAAAATCTGGTCTCAAAAGGGAAAGTGATAACCATTTTTACCGGGGATTGTACTGGAATACATGCTCAAAATACATGCTGTAGACTTTCTTACCTATTCAGAACATAGAGGCGTGTTCTCATGGTGCAAAACTATCCCTCCTGACTTAAAAACTAATGTGTGAGTGAACTTTAGTTTAAAGGAATAAGCAACACACTCAAAAACCAGGTCTGGTTACTTGTCACTAAATGAGAGGGAAGGGAAGAAAAAGCCTCACCAGTATCTTGTTTTATTTTTTTTTTTTTAATGATTAAGTGTAACAAAACCAAGCAACTATGAGCAAGAAAATTGTACACGTACATTCAGTAACTACAGAAGTGTTAGTCTATAACTAAATTGCGTGAATTGTTCCCTCCTTACTCTTCCTCCCCTTCTCACATGAAAGATTCATATACAGTGCAGTTCAAAGTCAGTACAAATAATTTCATTACCATCAGTAGGAAAAGTATTAATCCAGGCATTGAAATAAAAGACTTTTCTGGCCTCTGTCTTAACTTCTTGTACCTCAGTGTTCGTTTTTGTTGATCAGAATACTTTTCCTGACCACCAGATTAGCAGTTTTTTCACTAGCAGCAATCCTCTGAAAGTTAACATAGCTTTCCTTTTAACATGACTGCTTCAAAAGCTGTTACTTGACTCAGATGCAAGATTTATATCATCCAAGATATACAACTTAAATTTAAAAACCTCATCATTTAATTTGATAGTGCAAATACAAAACTGGTAATTAAGTGGACCAAAAAACCCATTTCTTACAGGACAACCCTGTTCAATCCTTACTATTTCAGAAGGAGTCCTTGGTAAATCCTGTTCAAAAACCCCACATTTTCTGTTTTGTGTTGACAGACTGATCCCACGAAGGGGAACAATCTTTTATAATTCGTTGTGTTGAAGACCTTGAGAGATTCTGCTGGACAAGTCTTGCAAGTGCTTCTTTACCTAGCACGAAAACAAAACACACCAAACTGACTTTAGTAAGACAATGAATTATCAATATAATATATTCAAATTTTTGCTGTGGGTATATGTGACAACGGGAAGAGTTGAGACACGGCAGGATTTAGGCATCTTAGAATTAAGCAAGTCTATAAAAAGCAATTATGCATATCTTGTACTAGACATGGGGCACACGGAGCCTTAAACTCCCCCTCTGGAAGTCACTCAATTTGTATGAAAAATCAGCACTGGATAATCTACATACCCTCTACTACCAAGTTAAACTTTCAACATGCATGTACACCGAATTTATACAGACCTTATAACCGAGTTCTTTTGTCTTTTCTTCCAACATGGCATATTTCTCTTTGTTTCTGTTCAGATGTTCCTTATCTCCAGTTCCTTCTACATGCTTCAGTTTCTGGTGTGAAATCTCTAATTGTTTCTGATAATGATGGTGCTTTTCAATTTTTGCTTCAAAGTGTTTCAGCTCCTCCTAAGACAACAAACACACACAGCTTCACAGGATTTTCTTTTCAAGGTTTTCTCTATCTTTTCTTGCCAGGACATCCCTAATGCTATTTTACTAATTCAAACATAGAAAGCTTTTTCGTTTCATTGCTTTTTAAGAATGTCTGGACAATGTATTATCGTGACCACCCAGACACCAAATTCTGAAGGGAGGCGCAGAAAATGTCCCACTGCAGATTCCTCAGAAGGAGACTGCTGATGGCTGTGAGGTTCTAGGAGATAATAGGAGTGAGTACCAAATAAAAGTTTATACATAAGAATAGTGGATTGGGGGGAGAGGGGCAGACAATTTTTAAGAGAAGCCTCCACTCAAAATCAGATCCTGGATTCTCAATTTTCTGCTCAGACTTAAATGTTTTCTGGGTTTGCAGTCTGCTATGATGGATCTGAAACAGGGTGAATTAATTAAGAAACAAAAAGACCTCTTAGTTTGTCCCAGTGACAGTGGCCGGACTAAATGTTGCGTTCAGGGCCTTATCAGAAATCGTCCTCAGATAACCTGGTACACTGCAAAGGGGACCAAAGAATGCGTCATGACTCTACCCACCAAAGCTTGTTATGTTTTGCTACTTCAAGACAGTAAATTCAGTTTCTCTGCATCCTAGGACATGTCCTCTGTAAAGAGGATATGAGCAGTTCAAACTGTTATACTACAGTTCAATGCATTACACCCAGAAAAACAGACAAGCCCTACAGTTAAATTCCTGTGTTTGACAGAGCCCGCTTAATTCTGGTCACTGGTGTGTTTCAGTCCCAGTGGCTGACAAAAGTTGTCACATTTAAAGAAAATAAAAAAAAAATAAATATTGAAATCCATCCTCCTACTAGATCTTCACTTTTTAAAGCAAAAGGGCTTTTGTCTTCAACATTTCTGACATGAAAATGGTTTTCTTTTGCTGTAGAACATCCCAGTCTGTTTTAAGTACTCCATTCAGGATCTCAGTTTAGGGTTTTGCTGCTCCTCTCAGATGGTGTACCAGCTGAGCAGCACTTGCATTTTTCATCATGAAACCCTTATGAAGGTTGGCAGGGTGCTCAGTCAGGAGAAGACAACATCATGAAGAAGCCCTGAAGAGTTACTTCTCCAGGCTATCAAACAAAATCTATCCAGATAAACAGGTAGAGTCAGATGAAAAAAACCCTGTATTATCTCAATGCAACCTGAATTAAAGAAAAACCAGTGTGAACCCCACAGGAATTATTTTCTGTAATAATTTCTTGAAAAGCGGTCTTTATCTGGGTACTTTTGGATCAATTCCACACACGTCCACCACAGGAAGTTAGTGGTGCATGAGGTGCACATGAGAGGGAAAATGCTGGGCAATTGCAGAGTGCACTGCTCTCCAAAGAAGTAATTACATTAATACATTGGGTAAGAGAGGGAAACCTGATGCATTGGAAACAAAAAGCAGAGCCTGATCTCTTAAAGATTTAAAATATGCAACACTTGCTTTCACAGTGTTCAGAATTTTCACTTTGCTGATTGTTACAGAACCATGCCTATGGCTTGTTACATACATGTTTCAGTATCTGAAATACAAAGAAAGCAGAATGAGTCTCTTTTATGGTGTCTGAAGAGCAATATAAAAGTGTCTGCACTCAAGAGTGACATTGAGTGTTTCTCTCCATGGGAAAATATCTTTCCAAACGAGATCTAACTGGAATTCTACTTACCCGAAAAGATTCAAGTTCTTTCTCAGTGAAATTGGCAGATTTGGCCATGTCCCACAAATCAATCACTCTTGGTTCTTCAAATTCTAAATGAACACATGAAATGAAAATCTGGACACAATGCTTTTATGCCCAGTTTCTATTAAAGATAAGCATGCTTTCTCACATACATACACACAGATATATCAAGCACTGTACTGCTAATAGGTCTATTATCTAGATGAAAAAGGTGAAAAATCCAAGTACTTGGAATACGGATACATGGAAGACAGAGCTATCCTCTTTACAGACTGTCCCTCTCCTTTCATTAGGCTTCTACCTCTCGCTGCTAACTAGAACAGGCTGGGCTGTATCTCTTCAGCTCATTGTCATCACACCATGTACAGTGACTACATCTTACTACTTGCCCACTGATTTTTAATTTTTTTTAAAATGTAATTAATCAAAAATAAGCATAAAAGCCACTATATCATACCACTGGTTGCGTCATATCCCTGGTGACTGACTTTACGCAGACGCTCAAACCCCTGATTGATGCTTCTTAGCTTGTCTTTGAGTTCTCTGTGTTTGTTGTGCAAGATTTCCTCCTTCACCAGGTTCTCTTCAGATGGGTTGATAACATTTTTGTGGATATCTGTTGAAGAAGATAAGTGTTATTGATTGTGGGCCAAATCCTGATAGGTCAAAAGCTCCAGAAATCCCCCAAATCTGAGGTGAACAAAAGACAGCAAGTTCTTAGCATTTGAGCTGAGCGTAAATAAACCACACCACACTAAGTGGCAGTAATTCCTTTTGCAGATCAATATTAAGATCAATGACTCTCAGTGCTCTGGAGGATGATATTACAGAAATGCCTTTTAACTCCTACTGGCCATCAGCCAAGATTTTAATAAGGAAATGTTCGTATTTTCCTAGGTTAGCAATATCCCAATGAATTGGGATAGGGATGGTCGATGAATCCTGTGCCTTCTTCCCTGGGTATTTCATGAACCAATGAGGACATCTGATGTTGAAATGACTTCTAGCAGCTTCCAGCTGCAAACATCAAACTGCCTATAAGCTTTAGAATACTTTGGTTCTAACAATTTCAGCTAGGATTAGTATAGCAAGCTGTTTTCAGAACCCAATACTTAATACACCTCAGGCTCAGTGCCTATGATATTGAAGTATATCCTCTTGGACTCACAGCTGGTGAGATAAAACATGTATGTTCTGCAGCAGTGGATCTTTGCACGCTGCACAATTTCCAGTAAAATACTATGGCTATCATTGCTAATCTGATGGTATCTTTCCCACTGGAAGCACAGGCTGAATCAGAAAACTGAAATGGCACCATTTTCAGTAGCTGGCAAGATTTTTGGGCAGCTAAGGCAGAATTAAATCCAGCAAGCATTTGGAAATGTCAGCATCTGCAAGCTGTTCTGACAGAAACATCCTTCAGGAGTTTCAAAGAAACTTGGTAACAGTGGAGGCAATGGGCAGAGAAAAGAGTTGTCTTGGTCTTGAAACATCAGTGAAATCTTCAGGCACCTTCTGTTCTGCTCACAGTCTCCAGCAGAATATTGTATTCATGGATCTTTTCTTTGTGATGCTTAAATTCTCGCCAAAGTTTATCCAACTCCTCATCAGAGAACTTCCCAGAGGTCTTGGCCTGAAAGAAACATGAGCTCATTGTGCTTTCCAGGCCAAGTGCTTTTAAATGCATTCAACTGCCAAACTTCTTTCTACTTCCCACCGCATTTAGAAAATTATTATGTCTAGCTTTTCCTTAACATCTTTTGTTTTAAACCCCTTGATATTAGTATAGGATCAGCATTTACACACTGATGGACATGGAGGCTTTAATCATGTCAAAAAGGAATTTTGCTTCGGACTTATAAAACTAGACTTGCTGTGGACTACTCAGTGAAAAGTGTCTGTCATTTCTATTCTACGGGAAAAAATCTAATACAGAAATAAGGGCCATGAAGCTCCATACGCAACTATAAGGGAACTGTTCACATGAGGGATGGGCCTAGTATTAAGCACAGTCTTTACTTAATCTTACTCTACCTGCAGATGAAGATTTTATCCTGCTGTGCGTTTGCTCTGCAGTGATTTGCTCCTGACCGAACTACTTTTTAGCAACAAGGGAAGCACTGGTCAGACACCTGGGGCACTACCCACAAATCTGGTCACTCACTCGCCGCAAAGCATGATCAAAAGTGAGTGTCTTTGATACCTCAACCCTTTTTTGCTTAGGGAATGTTTCTATCTAATGCACTTTACTGTTCCCCCAAGCACATGACTTCATATCCCTTGGCAGAGATGTACCTAGTTACAGTAACATTTTAAAACCCAGCAAATTTTTTCTCTGCTTTACTACCACTGCGCTAGACTGGTGTAAGAACTATTTGCTTTACCTGACTACTTATTTCTTAAAATTTCAATTATTTAATTTTTGAAAATTAGGGCCAACTGTCCAGACTGTCAGTAGGACACTTTCTATTTTTTACGCATTAATGCAAATTCTCAAAATTTTCACTTCTATACCAGGTTGGGAAGGCCTTTATTTAACACCCCCCCCACTACACGTTTCACTTTTAAATAGTCTATGAAATGGTTCTATTTTAAATGCACCTTTTTAAAAAAGCTCAGTAACAGCAATAAGAAAAACACCACAGGTAAGCCACCATACAGTGTAATAGTCACACAACAGGAGTGTGCAAGAGTTCAGTGAAATCTGAGGAAAAACTCTGTTTGTCCTCAGTGGACCCAGGATTTTAACCTCCATGCAAACTGATGTGGGTGTTTTCTTTGGCAAGGAGAACCTGCCACCTTGGGTGCCCTGGGTGCAGGTGCGATGCCCGATGCCCTAAGGGCACAAAAATGTACACAGCACAGCAGTTTGGTCAGTACTTAAAAGCAGAGTAGTAAAGCTATTCAATTCCAAGTATGGAACCTCTCAGAAGACACAGACAACAGTTTAATGAAGAAATACTGATTTCCTACACTCCAGATCCTGGAAACATTACTCACCTTGCTCCATAGCTTTTCCAGTCTTGGATCATCTAGTATATCACTTTCTGTACCATCTTTAATGTAGTTGGTATCAACCAGTTGAGAGTCCTTCTTTCCATTCATTCCATATTTAGTCATAATGACTGCAAAGCAATAGAAGATACAAAAACATTAGAACCAACTATGGATGTACAGAAGATACTGGATTTTGCAGCTCACAGTGGGAAAGCTAACAGTTTAAGACACAGAAGTCCCAGGTTTAGTGACCTCTTCTGAAACCATCAGGAGCAAAGGAATCTATTAGCCTTCTGCAGCTCCCTACAGACCTCCAAAGAACTTGTGTGTGCTCAGTTTCTGGAAAGATAACCTGTTACTTAATGGTTCAAACACAAACACAGGTGTCTAAACATGCATGTCTCTGATGTAAAGTTTAAACTCCTTCTGCAAAGATAGACCTTACCATTAAAGCTGTGTCTAAGTTTGGCGTCTTTCAAAGATACACCTTACCATTCAAGTTGCGTCTGAGTTTGGCTTCCTTCTCTCCATCTTCATCTAGCCCTTCAGCCTTCAGTTTTTTCCAGCTTAGCTCATCCTTTTCTTGTAATTTTAGATCACTGTGCAACTCTGCAAGTTTCACAGCAGAGAGATGAAGCTATCAACAACAGAGAAAGACTATTTTCAGTTATATGGAGACACCTCTTGCTGCAGTGTTACCTCAGAAGCCAGTAGAGATGTGCAGCCAGCATAGCACAGCATTTTTTCATTTTACTCTAATGCTATGTATCCACCTGAATTTAAGGGTCTTCACTTATGAGCCACTGCACACATAAAATCTCTTGCCTATGAACATGGCTGTGTTGCCAGCATAGTAGTGTTAATGGAGAGTGATTATCATGGAATTGTCAGAGCTGGAAGGGACCTCTAGAGATCATCTTGTCCAACTCCCCTGCTAAAGCAGGATTGCCCAGAGCACATTTCTCAAGGCTGCATCCAGGCAGGTCTTGAAAATCTCCAGAGAAAGAGACTCTACAACCTCCCTGGGCAGCCTGTTCCACTGCTCTGTCACCCTCACCCTAGAGAAGCTTTTCCTCATATCCGAATCAAACTTCCTGTGTTCCAGCTTGTGCCCACTGTCCCCTCGTCCTGTCACTGGGAACCACTGAGAAGAGTCTGGCTCCATCCTCCTTCAACCCACCCTTTAGATACTTGTAAGCATGAATAAGGTCTCCCCTCAGCCTTCTCTTCTCCAGGCTAAAGAGTCCCAGCTCTCTCAGCCTTTCCTCAGAAGGGAGATGTTCCAATCCCTTCATCATCTTTGTTGCCCTACGCTGGACTCTTCAGTAGTTCCCTGTCTCTCTTGAACTGGGGAACCCAGCATCACGCAGCCTTCTCTCTCAGCTTGTCAGCTATGTGGACAGCAGCCAAATCACATAAGGGCTAAAAATTTGTGTCTGTCTTCAGTGTTCCTTCAGGTTATGTTTAAATGGGATTGCTCTCCCACTTTTAACAGGACTACCTTCTAAAAACAACACTATCTTAGAAACGTCCAGTACCAATAACAAAGAATGTAATAAATTAATTAAATCAATCCAGTTTCACTGATTCACAAAAGGCAGTATTGACCAAAATTCTCAAGCAACACACCACTGCAACCACATATGCTTTCCTGTGGACCACCATCTAACCATACAGTTACAAGTGAGTCAGTAAATTCTATTTGCCAGTGTGGTTTTGCAGACTACCAGGACACTGAGGATGGCCTTGCAGGTCAAAGAGCTACGTCATCAGCAGTTTTTACTATCATCAGTGGTAAATTTTCTAAGACCAGTTCTTAATGTGATTTATATGCACTAAAACCATACAAAACCTAGAGGTGTTCATGCCCCACATACGAGAACAAAAATATACGGAGGGTAAAATGATATAAAAAAAACAAATTAAGATTTAAATGAATGACAGATTAGCTTGAAATTTTGTGAAATACAGAGAAAACAGGAACAGAGACAATGACTAATATACAGTTGGTTCAGCAGCACTGCTCTAAATTAAGCCTGAACTTCAGATTTTAGACACTTTAGTTGTTCAGTTAAAACAAAGAAACATAACAAATCGTATTAATGCTTGAGAACTTTTTGTGCATGTGTGTATGTACATGTTAATAGCAAGAAAGTGAGGTTAGGAAAAGTCCAGAGAACAGACGAGATAAAAACATGAACCATGTGAATTCCAATTCAGTTCTGCCTGAGTTGTCTGAGTCCTTCTACCTCTGAGCAGGCACCCCCTGGGAGCTCACATCCAGCTCTGAACCACCTGGGTTCACCTGTCCTAGGAGAAGCTTATTTACTAAAGAGGTTTTTTTGGTCATTAAAATCAGATTACAGATTACACAAATCCTCATTTTCAGTGAGGATGCAGCATGATTAGTAAACAGAATCAGAGCTCAGTATCATTTTTAAACATCAAAACGATACTGAAAAGATTCAGACATTCATTCAAGTGTCAGCAGGTTATTTGAAAGTAACTAGGAAAAATGTCATTATTTTGAGCTAATGCACTCAATTCCTATCGACAGGAATTCAGGAACCTAGGCACATCACTGTTTCTGCTTTCAGCTTAGGCTGTCCTATTAATTAGTCTTGTGCTACTGAATATAATTATTTTAGTTTTTAAATTAAGATTTTTTCCCGGATCTTCTACTTAACTTACTGAAATAATTTACTAAAATGTAGAGTAGTTACAATCACAGGTAAAGTTTATAGAACACATTAAAACTTCTGATCCCTCTAATAATAAAGCAAAGGAGCATCCCTATTGTCCTCTTTACAGTCTACTTTTGGGGAACTGCTTGATAAAAGCTAAGCACTTAGGAGAAACCACTTTATGAATTTTAGTATGTGCTAACATCAAAAAACCTTAATCATGGTTTTCTGGAGAGGGATGGCCTGGACAGCCAGAGTGTCATTGCTGCAGTGGCATTAAGTAACAATACTTTGCTCAGCAAGAATTGCGTGCGGATGCCTCAGGAGGAAGACTGACTGAAAAGTTTGCTTTAAATTGTGAAGAAAATGACTGATCACCTCAGTAGTTCTGTACTCTAATGTCAGCATTCAAGTATCAGGGGCTTAATGTGTAGTTAGGTTGCTTAAATCCACGAGGAAGTCACCAGCAATAACTTTGGCAACAATTAATTCAGCTTCCAAGTGCTGCAAAAATAGGAAAATACACTCTAATTTTAAACAGATGTCTTTATGATCAGAGATACATTATCATATAAACGATTACAGAACGCAGTTTATGTTAGATACTCTGCAGTTACTGCAATCTCATAAACACATACAGTTTTGTGTCTTCTAAAAAGTTCCACAGAATAATAGCAGAACTTCTAAACATGAAGTTTGGAGACATCTCATCATCCATCATTTTAAACTGTAAATACAAACTAAGGAACTACACTAAGACCTTTGATCCTTAAGGAAAAAAAACCCAAAACCACAAAACCAACACACGATTATATTCAAATTTCTCCAAATTAAAATAATATTTTTCTGATTCTCATTATAATTTAGTATGAAACTCAAGTAACTGTCCTTCTAAACATTTTAAATCCTTTGAAATCTGCTGGAAGCCCCTTGCCTGTTCCACTTTTGTAACACAGAAGTGAATACATAGGCTAATTTAAAGTATATAGTTTGAGAACTGCTTCCTTCAAGATCATCTCATGTAGGGCCCTGAGTGACACTCGGTAAAAAAATGTCAACAGCTAAGCCTCATCACTTTATTAACATCAGTCAAATGTTAGAATAACTAACTAGAGGTGAAAAGCTAAGTTTAATGATTAGATAACAAGCACCATGTTCCTTACACTCATTCCTTATACTGCCTGAACATTAACATCCAAGACAGGAACCTGGCTATTCTGAGAATGAGTGCTGGAAATCTGTGACACATTACAACAATTAAGCTGTTTGCCTGGCTACAATCATTACCTGCAATACCATTACCTCCCCTTCTGGGAGGACAGGGTTCTTTACTACAAGTTTTTTAGGTGTAATATGCCCTAGATTCTGGAGCCCACTGTTGCTCCAGTAAGACCAGGAAGCCCTGCTAACAAGCGATGCTAGAACTACACAAATGGCAACAACCTGAGCAGAGAGGACTGTTGGAGACTAGCAGGCCAAACCACAGACCTTGTGAAACCCACACTTGTCATTGGTTCAAGTAAATACAGAATGAGGTTCTAACACTCTTGTATTAAAATAACTTTTCAAAGGTTTAATGCAAAACATACCTACGTAAAGAGATGAAACTCTCTCCTTTTCCTCCCTCCAGGAAACAGGAAGGAATGATGCATGGCTTTCCAGCTCCTGGCTCCCACAAACTAACATTTTCAGGCTTTCTGGAGGAATGCTTACCCAGCTCTTTGTTGCAATGCTGAATTGCACTATCATCTTTTATGTAAAAACAAAGGAGTTCCTTATTTTTAGTACTATTTTCAGCACCACTACCAAAATGAAGGAAAGAGAGTAAAGCACTGGCTTGCACAAAAAATTTTATAGTAGGTCTAACACACAGGCTTAGTTTTCCCTCTTATTCTAGACCTTGCCCAGACGTACTGAAAAATCACTTTCTAAAATGCAGACTGGGTGTTAATTTTACGCAAGAAATTTAGATGGTGGGAAATTTAGTTCAAATAGGTGTTGCCTCTCTAAAATGTGGCTTACACATACAGAACTTACTAAAGCTTAGTTCTTTATTTTGACAGACTTTGTTTTACATTTTAGCATCTTAATGTATCTGACATAAAGCATTTCAAATTTCAATTCCAGAAGATCCAGGGCTGAAAATGAAAAAAGTCTGTAATTGGAAAAAATAAGAGGAAACTGACAAAACTATCATTGTTGTTTATTTCTGGTCTCCATGTTGTTTCTTCTTCAGCTCTCAGTTCACAGCTGGAGTTTCATTACCACACTGCCCTATCCCCCTTCTCGCCCCTCTCCCACTGAAGGAAAGAGCATTTCTGTTATCTTGTTTTGGTATGTTGGGTAGGCAGTATCATGGCAGCAGTTCCATTTTTTGACTAAACTCATGGATGTCGTGCCTCCAATTCAATTGCTCAGGCTGGGGAATGACTATCCAGGATACAGGAAATACATGATTAATATTAAATATACTCCTTTGCCTGAAAGAACTGAACCTTTACCAGCCACGACTCTAACTTCCATGCTTTACAATATTCAGGACATGAATATAGGTGTGCAGTGCACTCCTCCCCTCCTATTGGAGCTGTTCTGCTTTGCTGTAATTAAGTACTTCCGCTGTAATTAAATATTTTTACTGCATTTTCACTTTTAATTAAACTTTTTTTTTTAGCTCAGAGGGAGAGAAACTCAAGTATCACTGTCAAAATTCTTCTCTGGGAATGGTGATACGCATTTGCTGGTCTACACACTTGTGGTTATACCACTTGGTATAAATTAAATATCATAGGTGACATAAAAACCAAGTTTTAATTAAACTTCTCCTGTGCAGTGTGCTCCTGTGCTCTGCAAAGGAGGAACCAAGGCCACTGCCTTCAGACAGGACATAATAAGAGCATCACACCCCTAAGAAAAAGGCTAAAGCATTCCACCAGTGAGCGCAGGAGCCAGACTCAGATCCTCCACGGTACCAGATGACCGTCACTCTCTCTTCCACTTCGTGGCCATGTAGTTTAACTGCTGGATTTAAACATGGGAAGATCAACACTTCCTAGGACGCTGGTACACATGGCAGGAGAGGGAAAAGGAAACACCTCCGGAGAGAAGCCCTTACACGGCACCACTGTTCCCAGCTGCCGGGGGACACACGGAGCCCCCAGAGAGCAGGCCTGTGAGGGTCCCGCTCTGAGCTACCCGTCAGAGGCAGCCAGACCTGAAACCCAAATCAAAGCCACCGCAGTCCGGAGGCCCGACTCACAGTCGGGGGCCTGCCTGGGGGGGCAATGCCGGGCCAGGCCGGCTCTGTTTCCCCTCACACACCAGGCCCGGGCTCCATACACCTCCTGCGCCGCTCCTCTCATCTCCTCAGTCGGCTGATAGGGAATGAGTGGCCGAAGCCGCCAAGCCTGACCCGGGTGTCCCTCAGAGCGCCGCCATCGTCCCCGCTCCTCCGGCGCCGCCTCACTCACCCGCTGCGCCTTCTCCCAGACCTGGTTCAGCCTCACCACCCGGAACTCCCCGGCCTCCCGCCGCTTGGTGCCGGCGGCCGACAACCCCTCATTGGCCTCCCGGGAGTACTTGCTGGCCTGAGCGCCAGCGGCAAGAAGCACCGCAGCACCAAGAACCACCAGAGCCCGCGCCGCCGCCATGTCGCGCTGGACGGGGAACTACAAGTCCCAGGATGCCGTGCGGCATCCCGCCTTCAGGCCTCCGCGCGGGCGGTCGGTGAGGTCCGGGATCCGTGCCTTCAGTGGCGCGGGAATGGCATGTTTGTGCAGGTGTATCAGGCTGAAAATTCGTTTTAGGTCGCAAATCTGGTGTCTAGTTTAGGGTCTGGGTGGTGTGCGAAGAATTAGTTTTGGGCGGTTTCTCTTCAAGTGAGCCCGTGTCCTCTTCAGCGTTTGCTTCACAAAAGGTGGAAATATGCTGCGGTGGCCCTTTTTGCGAGTGGGGTTTTCTGCAGCCTGTAGGGAGTACAGCGGATGCTGTCTTACACTCACCGTGTCCTTCAGCGATGTGTTGCTGTCAGCTCTTCGAGGAAAAAGGGACATAATGGGTCTAAACACCACCCCTTTGATCAAACAAGGTTTTTTTAGGTACTAGCATGGTGTTCAAGAGTATACAGAAAACGAAAAGGCAGCTCAGGAAGGGTGGGAGGCAAGAATGGGGACCAGTTCCCCAGTACTCCCTACAAGAGGAAGAAGGACTCTGTCCTCCCTTGGAGGTGGTAGTGGAGGACACTTCTCCTGAGTATAGCACATACGGTTTGATGGTGTGGGGAGAAGAAGGACTGGGGCAAATGTGAAAACGTGTAGGTTGGGTGACCTATGAAGAGGTCAAGAGGCCAAGAATGGCTCCGAGGCTGATGATGTGTGCTGAGGGTGCAGCTCTTGGGTAGGTGTGCCCCATCCTGCATGTCACCTCTGACCCTACGCACGTGGGCGTCCATGAAGTGCAGTAGGCATCAGGAAATCTTTGGAGGTGATTCAGTCAAGTTGTATTAATAATAAAAAAAACCCATGATGCAGCAAAAATGCCCAATATTTAATCCAGGGTTGGTATATATCTTCCCTGTTTAAAAAAAAATCTGCTCAAATTGAATGTTGCTAAGAAAGAAGTGCAGGAGATGCATAACACACTCCATGTGGGTGTTTCTGAGGAGAAGGTGGTGAAGAAAGCGGTTCTGTCTCTTGTCTTCTTGACAAATCCTCTTTTGCACACTGCAGAGCTTGTGTAGTACAAGGTCTTTGGCATAGTTGGGAATTTCTGTGTAGTTTGTTTAGCAAGGTAGTGGTGGGGTTACTTTGCTGAGCCTAGCTGAGAGTGGAGGCTAAGGTTTGCTTCATAAATTCACCTCAGATCTCATGTGTGACCTTGAGCAAATTAAAGCATAGCTCTGTAGTACTGTCAACACCAAGCCTTAATGCATTATAAATCAGTCCTATGAAAACAAATAGATAGCCTAAACTATAATGAGACTTCTGAAAATATGCCCTGGGGAGGATTTTCACTGGACTCTCATTTTTGCCTTGTAAGCAATATAAACCATCTTGTCTTTTCCACAGTTTCCAAAGTCAAAGCAGAGATTCAGAGTCATATGAACCTAGAAGCTGTTGCTGTAAGACTAAATTGCAGAAGTGGGCAAAAGTATTGCAGTGCACATTGCACTGAAGAGCAATAGGAATGAGCATTGAAGTATACATTGAAATATAGTGAAATGATGATGGGAAAAGAAAGCCATAGGCCTTACCAAAGTCTTGCAGAGCTCTCCAATTTTAGGATTTAGAGCTTCTTTTAGTCTCATTATTATAGTGTATATACTAATGTTGAGTCATTCTGGAGCAGATGGTTTTGTCTTGTCTGTCATTTGAGGTAGTCGATTTAGTTTTCAGGCTCTCTGCAAATAAATTCAACCTCCATGCTATATAAAGTCTTAAAGGTTCCCACTCTTTCTCTTGTATTGAGTGTAGTTCTACATAGCTTTGTTCATTGCTTTGCTTGAGTTTTTGGAGCAGTGTAGGGTTCCTGGTAGAATAAAAGAGAGTAGGACTTTGAAGCCTATGTTCAGAGGCTTGAATGTGATTTAAATTGCATTCTTCTGAGTGCAATGTGTCAGGAGTCACTGCAAGAGCTGGATGAGCTGCTTCTTGCTTCAGTTTTACCAAAACTAGCTCACAATTAAATTTGCGCCTTTGCATATTCTATATACTTCTAAATTGTTTTGTGAGTTATAGAAACTCTCCAGTGTTTCAAAGAATCATACAATGGTTTGGGTTGGAAGGGACCTTCCACCCTTCTTGCCATGGGCAGGGACACTTTCCACTAGACCAGGTTTCAAATACACTCTTGCAGAGCTCTGGAAGTCAGCATTTTTGTGGCCTTTCTCATCTTCTTCTGTCCCAGCAATATGGTCAGCAGGCTGAGCCTTGCTAGCCAAAATGCAGGGCAGGTAGGATGAGTGGTGGGTTTGCAAGGGTGCTGCTGGCTTTGTGCAAATATGCCCTCACTCAGCCTCCCTAGGACCCTACTGAGGGTACCCTGTGAACCTTTTGCAAGCAATAACCTTAGCCAAAAGTCTGCCCCAGCTGGAAAGTGATGTGTTAGATGTTTCCCAGGGGGCCTTTTCCTTCCCTCTGGGAGACCACAGATATCTCCATGTAGTAACATGGGTCCTACAAGTTTTTAGGACTTTTCCGATGCCCCACTCCCAGCCAAACTAAATTTTAGCAAAGAACAGCATGAGTGGAAGCCATGGAAACGTCCATCTCTGAGGCTGAATCCCAGCACTGGTGATGACCACCGGCTCCCTACCCTCTCCCTGGACGTGAGGGTCCCATCAATGGGGACAGGGCTTTCTCCTGGGGAGGGGCAGCAAAACTCCTTGGGAGGATGCAGCAATGCTGGAGTCATCAAGATGGTCCTCAGCTGGGGAGCAGATGGCCAGGAGGAGCAGAGTGGCCTGGGTGACTGCAGGGACCTTCATGGTGCTGCAGGGGCTGAAGAAGCCACAAGTGAGGCTGGAGCTGGGGGTGGGGGGTTGCAGGGATGTCCTCTGCACGATGCTCAGCCCCTGCTGCCGCTGCCCTCCTTTTATTCCCTGGCTGCTGGGTGGGTTCAGGGTTTCAAGAAAAGGAAATGAGTGCATCATACCAGGGAAATTATGCAAAGATCACCTAGTTTTGCTGAGCTGGAGGTGTCAAGGAAACCACAGCAGGGAAAGTACCAGTCATGGGGCTGCAACTTTCAGATTCAAGAGAGAACAAGTCTTATGAGGAACAAGTGAGGGAACTGAAATTGCTTAGTCTGGAGAAAAGGAGGCTCAGGGGAGACCTTATTGCCATACCTGAAAGCAGGTTGTAGTGAGGTGGCTTTCTGTTTCTTTTCCAAGGTAACAAGTGATAGGATGAGAGGAAATGGTCTCAAGTTGTGCCAGGGGAGGTTTAGGTTGAATATTAGGAAAAATATTATTCTAGGACAGCAAAGATGATGAAGGGATTGGAACATCTCCCTTCTGAGGAAAGGCTGAGAGAGCTGGGACTCTTTAGCCTGGAGAAGAGAAGGCTGAGGGGAGACCTTATTCATTCTTACAAGTATCTAAATGAGNGCAGCCCTGAGTGATGTGCTCTGGGCAACCCTGCTTTAGCAGGGGAGTGGGACTGGGTGAGCTCTAGAGGTCCCTTCCAGCTCTGACAATTCCACGATTCTGTGAAATATTTTCACTGCAAGAGTTGTCAAGCATTGGAACAAGTTGCCCAGGCAAGTGGTTCATTCACTGTCCTTGGAGTTATTTAAAAGATGTGTAGATATGCCACTTAAGGAGATAGTTTAGTGTGGATTTGGCAGTGTTAGGTTAATGGTTGAACTTGATGATCTTAAGGGTTTTTTCCAACCTAAAAGATTCTGTCATTTTATTCTATGAATCCCTGATGCTCTGGGGGCCAAGGGAACCATGAGCGGGGATGGAACTGGGATGGTTGCAGGGCTGTCCTCTGCATGATGCTCATCCCTTGCTACTCCTCCCTCCCCCTTGCCCCCTCATCCATTTTTGTCCCTCAGAGTTTCAAGGACAGAAAATGAGTGCATCGTACCAAGACAATTAAGTCACGATCACCTAGTTTTACTGAGCTGGAGAAGGCAAGAAAACCACAGACGGGGAAGTTACTTATCAAGAGGGCTGGGGCATGAAGCTCTGTGGCCAGAGCCCTGAGAAAAATCAGGGCAGGGCCAAAAAAAAAGGTAAAAAAGAAGGAAGCAGCAACTTTTGCAGCTTGCTTTCTGAGTGTGCACTGGCAGGAATGTTTGAGAATGACAATATATCCAAATCATAAATTCACATTTTCCTAAATGCTTAACTAGACAACAGCACAAGCCAAAGCCTGAGCTAGGTTAGCTATAACTGTTCCAAGATTTATTTAATTACGGTAATATAATATACCTTTGTCTCTGTTAAGAACATCCAAGAGCAACAAAATGTGCCCTACTACTCCTCTTTAAGCAAACAGTAATTGTAAACCACCACTAATAATCTCCTTAAACACCCCCTTTCTTGTCTGTCCTGGTAAAAAGAAGGGCATGTCCAGATGTGGTTTTGTTCAAATTTAAATAAATACAGACCATTTTTATGTAGACGAGGCAAATAATTTTGAAACTCCATTATCTGGGTTTTTTTGTTTTGTTTTGTTGTTGTTGTTTCTTTTTTTGTTGTTGTTTTGGTTTTTGGTTGTTGTTTCTTTTTTGTTTGTTTGTTTGTTTATAGGCTACTTTTGAGGTCATGCTCCCTTTTAGTTAAGATAGAAGCTACCCTTTGACTGATCTTTTATCTTCATTGAGATAATATAATAAATAAATCCTTTGTGCTTATCTAAATAGGACAAGTGTGTCCAAACTATAAAAGCAATATTAATTGGATCTTGGCTATAATATGTTTGTGTAGCTGTAGTCCCATTCAGGAAGACACGCTACAAAAGTCAATGAAAGTTTGAGGATGACAAGCAATTATGATTCTTAAACTTCTTGATTAAGATCTTTTATTAGGCAACTATTATACTATATTATAGCTAGAACTATGCTTTTCCTCATTTATGAGAAGATTAATTTAGATCCCAACACTATTTAGTGTTGTAGTAAATTAACCACATCGTAGCAGGTATCTAGGACAAGTCAGTCAAAGGCTAACTTCCTTCCTTAGCCATTTGGAAGTGAAACAATTGTATAATGCCCTTCTAAGGAATATAGCAGCAAACATGAAAAATAAGCTCAGGTACTGTCTAATTTAACAATTTCCACAGCTATAGATTTCTGTATAGTTGCTTCCATTTATGAAGTCAAGCATTTTCTATTTTCTGGTTGGGCTTTTTCCTGATTCTTTGGTTTTAATTTTTTTTTTTTTTAGCAGCCTGCCTTATACCTATAAAAACCTCACAACATCATGATTATTAAATATTACAGAGTAGAAATATACTGGTCTCCAAACAGTCAAGGTTTGCCTGTAGCTTCATCTGAGATACCACAGGTACCTTTACACACCAAGGTAACTCCTGGTACATTGCCACTTTCTGACAGTGGGTGAATAATACTTTTTTGGTGTTAACCCCTCTAGATTTCACATCTTGACGTTTTCCTTTGGATTTATGTGTTAAATAATAGAGTTCAGCCAAGGTTGATCTAAGATGACTGGACATCCTCCATCCATGGGTTAAAATCAGCTGTCTTGTTCTGCAAGAGAGTATACAGGCTCCCTAAATAACAAGGTTCAGTCCCAAAGAAGTGTAAGAAATGTGATGGGAAGGCAAAACTGTCTTGAAAGCATCTGTCTGTCCTGTTTTAATGGTGGCAGCAAACCAAAGCTCCATGTGGTACATATCACAGCAGTTAGCTAAAGCCTGATCTTGTGAAGGAAGCCGCAAATACACCTTAACATCATGTATAATCCTGTGGTCTCTACTTGCATCTTCAGGATTTTATTTATATTTTGGATAAGCTCTTTATGGTTTAAAATCTTCTTTCCCCACCATAAACATCCAGGTCAATGCTGGTAAAACACTCAGGTTAATGTGAGGAATAGGTAGCACAGGAACATTCCAAATCAGGATGGCTTTGGAGATGCCTGATTGTCTTTGCTCGGTCAGTGACACAAAACATTCTTTGTGTCTGGTTTCTGCCTCTCAGTGTGGTTTTGTAAGTGTGGAGGGATCCTATTTCATTTTTTACTCTCTTTTAGAAGAGGAAGCATTTTTCTGGATCTTACACATTATGCTTTAGAGATGCATAGTTCCTTATACTCACTTTATTCACATTAAACTGAAGAGTATTTATTCAGGTCTCCTTTAGGTTTTCCAGGACAAAATAGTCAGAGACATGTATCTGGACTAACTGAGCTGAAATCTCTCATCAAAGACACAATCCTGTTTGTCAAGGGATTAACCCTGTTCCTTCACTGTGGGCTGCTCTCTAAATCTTGGCCCAAGGTCAAAGTCTGCTTTTAGCCATCAATTTTGACTACTTCAGCAGGGCTAACAGGAGCTGGATTCCTCTGATATTCCCTTCAGGAGTCTATGATAGCTCACTGTGATGGAAAGTCACAGTTGTCTTAAAAGCACTTTACACACTCATTCCTCAGACGGCCCGGAGGCTTACAGCTGTACCTGACACAGCGTTGTAAGCTTTCCTTCTCCCTACAAACCTCATTTTCAGCTCGGAGAAGCAGACTTTGTCGCAGCGTCCGTCTCCGTGATTCTCTGCATGGCTGACTTGCAGTTCCCTGTCCAAGCAACCCAGAAAACGTGTCCTTTTCTAACCTCAGAACTTCAGTCTGCTTTGTCTGAATCAAGTCTGAATCATAGGAAAACTACTCCGTTGTAGTGTGGATGAAACCTTCCCCCCCCACCACCCTTTTTCCTCCCTCCCAATTTGTTCCATTTAAATTAAGTTAAGCTATGTAACTGTTTTCTTTTCCTGAAATAGCTTCCTTATTTTCCATGGATTTAATTCTGTGCATTCAAGCAGAAAGTTAAACAATGTCAAACTGAAGAAAATGAATTGCATAGCATGCAGAAAAGATGAACTGGGGAAATGCTCATTATTGCATTAACTTCTTACCTATGTCCTTAACATGAATTACTGTAATGTCAGAGAGAATTAACCAGCTTGGAATTTATTTTTAAATATGTATTCTCATAAAGTGGATCCTTTCTTCTGTGCACTTAATTTTAGTGAAAGAAAAAAGAAAGTGTTGGTATAATATTATTGCAAAACATCTCTCTGGAGCAGTTAATTCTCCTAAGTGGTAACAAGCTCTCTGTTGCCGTTATCTTACTGAAATGACTTCCTTAGCTAAACTGATTAGGGCTGATACTAAAGATAAGCATATGAAAACCAGCTCATGAATTCTGCCCTTCTAGAAATGAGCTTTGTGGATGGTTCAAGTAAACCTTGACTTGTCTGGGGAAGAAACAAAGTATTAATTGCATTCTTGTTTGGTTTAATGCTCCTGACTGTGGCTTTAGATGACTTCTGACTGCTGTGGTGAATCCAGTGTTCTTTCTTATCCAATTCTCAACACGTGTTTTTATAGTTCTTTCTTACCTTGTAAGTGTGGAGGGGATGATAAGGATTTTGTGAGTGGAATCACAACTTTCTAAGTATTCCTGCATAATACATGCTCTCATCCCTTTATTTTCCTCCCATTCCTCATTCATTGTATATACAGCTTTCACACTTTACCAAGCAATACATAAACCTGTCAAAACTTATTTGAACTTTTGTTAGTGTTTCCTAGATGCACAAGGAAGAGTCGCATGTCACAGTTCTGTGTTAGATGTGGCTCAGAATCTTTTTTATATCTATTGAGACATACAGAAAACATTTTATTTTCTGGTGTATTTGTTATCAGAACCCATGAAAAGAAGCAGAGATGTTTTTCAAGTTACTGTTATGTGGGGGATTGAACTTTTGGTGAGCAGCCTTCAAAGGTGGCTTGGCATTTTAGAATGTTACAAGCTCTGGCATGAAAAATTGAGAGTATAAAAGGAGTAGTTTTCATTCTCATTGCTGATCCTGAAGTTTCAGCTGTTTAGGCAGAAGATGGGTCATGGGAGCTGTAGAAAATTGAGCCAAATAAACATATGGAATCTTCTAGTTCAGCTGAAAGAACTACTCTTCCTGTGGAAGGTTCAAAGAGAGGATTTCAGAGCTAGAAAAACATCTACATCACCTGCTATGTCTGAGATCTTAGTGCTTCCCAGTGGGTATCATAGAGAAATTCCTCAAGGAGGGCAAGATCACAGTTGAGTTGGAAAGTATTCACCAGCCAGGCACTGATTTCAGGTTATTTTGTTGTCTTTCTTGGCTATGAGGCATTCAAATGCAAAAACTCTTTAAGTAGCAGTTGGCTGTACATCTGTGCAGGAAGAATCAACCCAACAGGACAATAATTGTAGAGGGAGGTGAGGTCACATCGGTCTCAAGAATAAGAGCAATTTTCTTCATTTTGTTAGCTTGCAGTGTTACAACAGCCTGAAAAGTAACTTAGAAGCCAGAAGAGAAGACTTGTTTCTTGCCTGAAATACACACTATCCAAGTAGAGATGTGCTGTGAAGGAATGCAGGTAGGGTTTTACAACAAAGCAAGAGGTACAGAGCTCACAAAAGTAAAATAAATGGTAAGTGTGAGCTATGGGAGGGATGATGAAGTGAGTTTCTTCGCTATAGTCTGGGTCAGAAAGGAAGAAGAGAGGCAGACGAGCCTGCACTAGCTAGTAGCATCCTTCTGTTGTACCCAGTTGTGTCAGTTGGAGTCTGTTGCTTCTGTAAGATGGCCTGCCAACAAAGAAGAAATCAGTGTAATTGTCAAGAAAATGATTTTCTGGGAAAAAGTGTTAAATGAAAAGAATGGTTCTGGATAGTGTTAAATGTAGCATAACTAATACTAAGCACTACAGATGACAAATATACAAGCCAAAAAATATAAATAAATGGAAATCTAAATGTGAGCCACTTAATCATTTCCATTTGTTTTTCCTAGATAGCATCAAAAATAAATACTGATGAGGAAAGATGGAGAAACGAAGTGAACAATCCAAAATCTGCTGTATTTGGGAGCGAGTGGCAAGATCCAAACATGGCTGTTTGCTGCCACAGGGCTGGGGAAGAAGGTACGTGAAAGGAAATGGAGGATGTCTTCAGGGTTCCCAGAAGAAATCTGAATGTCTGTCTGTCTTCACCTGCGCTAAAGGACATGTTGCTGTAAGATGTGGCCAGTGAACATCCTTGCTGTAACACAGCAGTGGAGCCTGAGCTGGAAAATTGCTGTTGGTTTTATACCTCCATTCAAAAGATATTGTTTATCTGCCCAATTAAACTAAATGCTAGCAAGCATGATTTCTCTCATGTGGTCTTAAGCGGCATGTATCTATAAACTTTTATTACACAGAGCTGATATACAAGTAAGCAGTGTTCACTGTGACATTGTTGATAAAACCTTTTCAAGCATTCTCCTTCCTGGCTGCAGTTCTGTATTCTTGGTCTGCACAAATATTCTTTGAAGGGAAGTCCAGACAAAAAAATATTTCAGATATTTCCAAGAGAATTAGAGTTATTCTTTATCCTGCCCTCCCTCTATGTGTCCCCAGCTGTGTATGTAATCATCTTTAGTTTCCATCCCATTCTATAGATCCTCCTGGAACTTAGTTTCTCTTGAGGTGATCATTACAATTCATGGATCAGAAGTAAATCATAGAACCATAGAACGGTTAGAGTTGGAAGGGACCTTAAAGATCTTCTCATTCCCACCTCCCTGCCATAGGCAGGGACACTTCCTACTAGACCAGGTTGCTCAAAGCCCCATCCACACTAATCTTGAAGATTTCCAGGGATGGGGCACCCACAGCTTCTCTCAGCAACCTGTTCCGGTGTCTCACTACCCTCACAGTATAAGCAGCAAGGAAAATTTGCTGTCAATACTCAGCTGAAAGAAAAGTTGATTTTATTTTGATCAGAACAAAATTGTGTTAATGAGTATGCATTGCTGTGTGCATTCCAATCTATTGAAAAACTATGGCTATGACCGAGTAAGTTATTTGTGGCCCCGGACTCCTATTCATCCTCTCTTTTGGGCTGTATGTTTTCCAGAAACAGCTTAAAATACTTTTGTGCATTTTGAGCACAAATGTATTCCTTAATTTTCTCTGGCTGTAAGGATTACTTGTGAGTAGGTTCTCCAACTTGAATGGAGAATACAGAAAATCCTGGTGTAGGAAATACCGAAACACCGAAACACGTGTATAAATTGAAGTCAGACTTGATTAAAGTCACACATGTTGTCTTAGAGTTCATTCTGAGCTACTAAAGTTCACAGAGGACTTCCTCCATATCACCACACCCTAAAGGTGTCATAAATCACTTGTAGAAAATGGGTACTTGCCACATTATTTTTCGTGAGAGTTAGTGGTAAGATTTGGCTCCTCTTTTGCTGTATCAGGGATATAAATCACATGATTATTTCCATTCTATGCCTCAGAAGAGCCATGAGGGCCAGACATACATACTCATGGTTAAAAGTTTAAAATTGCATCACCATAATTACTTTTAATACTCAAAATTTGTTGCAGCACTGACAGTGTCAGTGCCAAGACTGTCACGAAAAGACCATCTATGAGAAGGAAAAGGTAAGTCATTCTTACGCTACGTAGCTAGCAATCATAAAAGAAAGATAGAGATGCTTATCCTTATTTCTTCAGCCTTGACAGCCGGACAGAAAAGCTGAGTCATATTAACTGGATATTGGCAGGTGAAATAAATCAGGTCAAGCACATTCCGTGGAATATGTCAAGTGCAATTAATCTTCACGGGAACTGTAACTGAATTTTCAACAGCACTTTGACATTACGGTGAAGAATTTAGACTGCTATAAGCTACATTGATCATGTCATTTATACGTACAAATTCTTTATTGCAACAGATTTCTCTCAGGTGTGTGGCTCATCCAATATTTAAGTTTTTATTACTTGCATGTTATTTTACCCACACAAAATTTGTAAACGTGTTTGGTAAGCTACGCTATTTGGCTAAATTACAGGAATTTCAGAGATTACTTTATGTGTTCAAGGTTGGGATGATTTCTTCTGCTTTGCATATCAGTTCTGTAGCCTAGGGGACTTCGGTTTTGCTGTGAGGAGCCTCGTGTCTGTCTCTGCCCTGCATTGCAGTCTCTGTTATTGCTGCATGTGTCTGAAAACTCTTACATTATGTCTGACTAAGTCACTAAGGACCTGATCCAACAGACATGGAAGTCACAATCTGTTTATTTATGTGGGTTTTGGGTAAGGGCTGGAGGGCCCATGCCTCCTCCCAGTGAAGGGATAGAGAGGGTTGTCTTAGCCTGAAAGCAGGCAGGATATGGTTCTGCTTTTGCATTAATAAAAAAGTAGAGGAGGACTAATTAATTAATGATGCACAGAAAGAAATGCTATCAAACATGACCACTGAAGATGAATGCAGATAGTCATAATTTCTGCTGTGAATAACATCATCAGGAGAAATGTAAGAAGCCAGAGGTACTGGCATCGTGTCTACTGCTTACTCTTTCTGTTTTGACATAATATGCCAAACCCAGCTTTAGATCTAGGTTTTGGAGGGGTTTAGAAGGGAGTCTCGCAGTTCTGAGTTCCCTTCAGAAAATTGCCCAGTGTGTCTGAGGCTCTGCATGAGAAACCAACAAGTAAAGAAGAAAGGGGAACCCTCATACGATTTGTTTCTTCAGAATAGTCTTTGGCCACAGGAGGGCAATACTGTTCTATAATAAATTTGACATGCTTTATTCACTGGAAATCTGGTTTGCAAACAGGTACCTGAGGGGGAAATCGGATTGATCATGTTTAACAGTCATCGGTCATATTGATCGGAAAGTGGATTTACGCCTTTGTAGGAGTTGACTAGCTAGTCCTCCCAATACTGCTGTGAATATCATCTTCCTTTTCAGAAGTGTAAATTGTAGCACTGAAAATGGAAGCGGTGATGATATTTAAAGAACTGCTGCTTCTCCATCCTTGGTTTAGGTTGCTACTGGTTTATGCTCTCCTTTCTCCACCCTGTGAATTGGAGGCCAGAACCAAGAGGTGGCACAATGAATTCAGTAGTGAGTATGGCAGCCCCTCATGGTACTGGTGGAGGGCTCTTTGTCCCTTGCCCTGCAGCTGTTTCAAACTGAAGTAAGAAGAGTTTTAACTGAAAATAGTGAGAGTCTGAGAGTGTGGGACTGAATAACAGTGGTAGGACTATTTAGATGGAAAGGGTGGGTCTTATTTTTCTTTTATTCCTTAAGAAACTTTCTGTTTTTTCCCCGGTGGCTGAGGGCATATTCTTCTTTACTAGGACCCAGGCATTGGAGCAGGACTCTTAACTTACTAGGTTATTGATTCATGTCCTCCGTCTTAGCTGGTCAGATAAATCTTTGCTGTAAAGCCCTCTAGGCTCATTAGTTAGAAGATTCTCCAGAGAAGCAAATGTTGTGGGTTTGAAATCCCCAAAGCAAAAGAGAGAGTTGACTGTGCCTTCTTTGGCATTTAGATGAATAGGAGGTACCACTGTTGGGTCTTATGAAAGAAAACTTCACAGTGTTCTCAATGAAGATTAATCTGCTTAGTGTGCTTTGACACTAGTGGATTTAACCTTGAAAGGGAAGGGAAGGGAAGGGAATATTTGGTTTATGCAGACTAAGAGCTTAATATGTGAATGGTGTTTGGCACAGTTAGAAATAAGAGTACATTTGAGTACTAATACATCACTTAACATACTTCAAATATTTAAACATTAACATGAAAGTAGTTTGTAGAGTCTGGCTATCTCCTGAGTTTGGAGACAGCTGAACTCCCCAAACTAAGAGAAAAGAATAGAAAGCTTTCCAAGCTCTCTACTCTCTCATCTGTGTTATAAGTATGACAGGAATGGATTTTAAGAAAAGTTGAATTCATATTAAAAGTTAGAAAAGCATATTTATGAAGGATAGATTGCTAGCTTTCAAGCTAGCCGCCTAGATCAGCAGGAAATGAAAATGTTTCAGATAACAAATTCTACTGAGCTGCTGCCCCTTTAGCATCTATTTCTGAATAAAGGCTCAAAGACGGTCCCTTCTGAAAGACAATTCTGAGTGGTGTTTTTCAATCTGCAGTTTGTACAGTACTTGTGATGGGCCTGCAGATGCTAACTAAAAGCCTTTAGCTTCTCTTTAGAAGTGGCTATACTTGGCACTGAGTGTATTTAAGGCTCTGCAGAAGTCACAAGCAATCAAATGTCAGCTGAATGCCAGAGAATTAGCCCTTCTAATGAAATCTATTAAGGTATCTTAAGGTGTCCAATAGCCTCATGCAAAAGACAAGATAAACTTTGTGACCTTTAGGACACATCAGCCAAAACAATACCCTGCAAGGGGATGGAGAAAATGGCCAAATGTTGGTAGAACTTTTCTTCTTTATTGATATTTATAATTTTCTTTTTTTTTTTTTTAAATAATTCACAATTATTATTATTTCAAATGCTTATTTCTTTCCAAATTCTGAATGTTAGTAGGCAAACCCAAATTTTTTCATTCTTATTATTCTTTCTCTTTAGTATTATCAACCTATTCACAGAATCAGAATGACATGGGGTTGGAAGGGACCTCTGGAGATCACCTAGTCCAACCCCGCTGCCAAAGCAGGTCGTCCTAGAGCAGGTTGCACAGGAACTTGTCCAGGCAGGTTTGCAACGTCTCTAGGGACAGAGACTCAACCACCTCTTTGGAAAGCCTGTTCCAGTGCTCTACCACCCTCAAAGTGAAGAAGTTCCTCCTCGTGTTTAGATGGAACTTCTTATGTACATTTGTGCCCATTTCCTCTTGAACCTATTTTTCTGGCTAATCATGGAAATATGTTCTTAATATTTTTTTAATCACTGATTTAGAGGCTAGAAGAGCCCCTTAGAATTGGTTTATCTGCCCTCATGTACAAGCCAGACCAGAGAACTGAACTCCCAGCATAAATTATTCTTCTTGAGATGGAAAAAGAGGCTTTTAGAAAGACAAGATGCTTTGTTTCAAGACTTTCAGTGACAACAAACTCACTATTTTATCTGGTAAGTCTTTGAAATGCCTAATTACCTTCACTTAAAAACTGTATCTTTTGTCTAGCCTGGACAGAATCCAGCCTGGGATCTGGATGTGTTTGGTTAGTTGCTCAAGAGAGAGTACCTGAGATGAACAACAAAGAATAACTTGTCTTGCTCCTGGACCTTGATGCCTTTAGCAGGCTAGCTGAAATATCCACAAATATTTTTGGTCTAAGCTGTCTACACCACGGTTTTGAAGGTTTTTGCTGTGAAGGCACCTGGGACAGAAGAATTAAAATTCAGAAAAGCTAACATTAGGCAAAAAGAATCCAAATGTCCTGTCAGCAGGGAAAATAGAGTGATACTTCCAAGTATGCATGTTAGAATATTTAAGGCTCTTCTGATTACCCACGGCCCTGAAAGACCCTCTGTAAATATTCTGTAGAGTGAAGACCCTCTATAAATATCCTGTAGAGTCCACGTTGTACATTTCTTTTCTGAAAGGTTTAATTTTGTTCCCTCTTTCTTTAGTAGTGCTTTGCCTACATGTAGGGAACTATTTGAAAGAAATGTGCTTCCTAAAAGAATGGATTGATTTTCATTGATGAATCTGTCAATAAAGAAATAATTATTTAAACCTGAATTAAGGGTGGTTTTCTTGCCTCTGCCAGATGAATCCCAGATGGAGAGTGGTAGGTGATTGTTTAGTGAGAAAATAGCTGCATTGATATGGATCAAGGACATTTAAAGCCTCTAATGTTCAATTACATAAACTAAAATCACCTCTGACCTCTATCTGGAAGGATGGTGTGTACCCATTGTTAAGACATGTGAATAATTTTCTCTTTTTTTCTGAGTTTTGTTGTCATGTTTGTTTCTTTTTTTTTTTATGCTTTCATCTCATTCGGTGATGAAAAAGCACAGTGTGTGTGGGACTTTTCCTGAGCTCTAGAAACATGATAGGGCTTTGTCAGTTTTCACTTGCATGAGCCACAGTGACATCCAATCTAGAGAAAAATATAATTCCTAAACACTGGGACACATGAATTACAAATTTTATGTTACAGAGAAGAGTGTACTTTATTCATTCAGCTGATCAACACAATGCATCAACTTAAAGAGACCAGAGAGATTTTCAACAACAGGGCCAGTGCATACTGGAGGGGCATGATCTTTCTTTCAGCCTTCCCAGAACTGCTGATGTTTTCCAGTAAAAAACTTCTGCTATCTTCTGTCCAGTCTTCAACAGGACGCTTATTAAATGTCACGTAGTAGCTAAAAGCTTCTGTGCAGTGGTGTCTTTGGCTATCTAATGTATTGCTCCTAATTCAGTTCTCCTTTTGGCTCATACACAGGACTATACTTGCTGATAACCACTCTCACCACAGGTAGACCCCTGTAATCTGAATTGGATGGAAATTGTGCTGATGGTAAAATCATCTTGGCTGTTTCATGGCCTTTCAGGGATGTTATGAGAGTCTTAGAATAAGAGATGCTATGGAGAAACAAATAT
This sequence comes from Nycticryphes semicollaris, assembly GCA_013400055.1. Taxonomy (NCBI): domain Eukaryota; kingdom Metazoa; phylum Chordata; class Aves; order Charadriiformes; family Rostratulidae; genus Nycticryphes; species Nycticryphes semicollaris. The sequence goes on along the minus strand of VXBJ01000868.1, from coordinate 214,861 downwards.
TTCTCCTTATGCTGTTTGAATTGGCATCATAGAAATTAAAGATGCATATTCTGTTGCCACTCTGTCACTGACCTGCATTTTTACCTCTTGCAAGGCCTTTCATAAGTTTTCTCTTTCTTACAGTTGTCAGTTTAAAGAGTGAGCCTTTTGGAATTGGATATTATGTGAATTGGTCTGGCCCACTCTTTTTTTTGTGGCTTCTAGGTCCTGGTGTAAAATAAATGCTAACAGGAGCCTCCAAGCCTGTAGAGACACCCAACTCTGTACTCTTTTGCAATTGATTGTTTTTCAGGTGTTATTATCACCTAAAGTTGTAGACAATGGATCCAGCCCTGTGTCAAAGGCTGCTCCTTGGTGATACACTGCCATAAGGGGTTCTCATTTCTATTTGTTAGTTGCTCCAGGAAGAAAAAAAAAAAAGCAGCTTAAGTTTTAAACCTATTATGCAGTATTTCAAAAGGTCAAGTTGCTGTTCTTTTAAAATACAATTTAATTGAAAATGGACAGTAGCCTGGATCTTCTTCAGGCATAATGAAACAGGCTATTGATATGCACCATGTGTCCCTGATTAAAATCAGAAGGCTAGGAATGTTCAGCCAATTAGGCAATTTGTGAGACATTGGCCCAATTAGTTTGGGACGATGGAGAAGCAGGTAACGGAAAGATACTTTCTGTGTTCCCTGTAAACAAAAAAAGAAATTACAAGGTGCCGAATGTCCAAGCCAATAAAGCCAATTAATTGGTTGAAGTCTCTTGTTGCACTTTATTTTTCCACTGGAAAGATTTGTCTGTAGTAGAAATTTACAGTGTAGATAAATATAGCAGTAGGGAAACACAGAGTATTTTTTCCATTCAGCTGACATAAAGATTTTGCAAAGAATAGTTTCAGAACATGCACTAAAAACGAAGACCCAAATACATTGGTGAAGTTATAATTTAAGGTTGTAGTTAACAGCTCAATGTCCAAGTGGAAGCCAGTGACGAGTGGTGTTCCTCAGGGGTTGGTACTGGGACCAGTGCTGTTTAACATCTTTGTTAGTGACATGAACAGTGGGATAGAGTGCACCCTTGGCAAGTTTGATGATGACACCAAGCTGTGTGGTGCAGTCGACATGCTGGAGGGAAGGGATGCCATCCAGAGAGACCTGGAAAGGCTTGAGAGGTGTGCCCATGCAAACCTCATGAAGTTCAACCACGCCAAATGCAAGGTCCTACACCTGGGCCATGGCAATCCCAAGCACAAATACAGGTAGGGTGGAGAATTGCTGGAGAGCAGCCATGAGGTGATGGACTTGGGAGTGCTTGTGGATGAGAAGCTTGACGTGAGCGGGCAGTGAGCGCTGGTAGCCCAGAATCATAGAATCATAAAATGGTTAGAGTTCTAACCATTCTATGATTCTATAATCATGTTTGGCTGTATTGACACCTGAATTGTTGCTTTGAGATATTAATACAAAGACCAGAAACCAAGAGTGAGTATAGTTTAACATCTGGAAAAATCCTCCGATTCTGTATTGCGAATGTAGCAGTTTCTGAACACCGCATTTTAGAAATCCATCTAAGAGCAGGTGTCATTGCCTAATTCTCTAATTAAAAGAATGGCTTATTTAAAGAAGTACAGATGTGGTTTTCATGATAAATGGAATTTTGGATCATCTTAAGCACGAAACATTCACTGTGGATAATGTTTACAGCCACAGATGAAAAAATCCATATAGTTCAAGTTCCAGTTTTGCCTTTCTGTTATTTTCAGAAATTACAGCTTGTACTGTGAAGTACAAAGACATAGGTCGTGGATTAGTATTATTTTGCAGGAATATGCCTGATCATGAATCTACCCAAAGTGCAGAAAAATCAGTAGATTTGTAAAAATCAAAATTATCTTTTATAATATATGCATTTTATTAGAGCAAAAGGAAATGTTTCAGTAGCCTTAGTCTAGGAGACGCATACAGGATGTTCATCAGATTTGCCAAATTTCTTAGAGCTGCAGTTACTTCCAAACCAATGAAAATGTTCTTCCAGACTGGCAAGTAAAGATGGGATAGCTAGCAATACAGTCTCCCTCATGAAAATAAAAAGCCATGTTGTGGAGGCTTTAACTGAATATTAAGCCTTCACATAGTTTTCTTAGCTGGTGTTACAAAACATGTCCTTCACAGCTCCTGAGTGTTTGAAAACCAGGTTGTTTTAATCATGGGCTCAGGGGTTTTATTCATATGAGCAAGGGAATTAAAGTTCAGCTACTTTGTTGTGGGCTAAATGTTAATCCCAAGGTGACTGGTACTGAGGTGCCTAAAAGATAGTACTCAATTACTGAAGGCGATGAAAGTTTTTTGGCAGCCTGGTGCCTCTTCATTGCATTTGTGCTGAACAAGGAAGCAACTGGAACCAAAGAAAAAAAAATAAATCAGCCATGGATCCTTCAGGGAATGCATCAAATCAGAATTGAGGAGTTTACTTCTTTCACCAGCCAAAAAATTTCTGGTGGAAAGTGTGATTCTCATAATGAATGCAGCTGCAGAGTGGAGTCTGACAATACCTATCAGGTATTTATATTGCTGTAGGGACAGCAAATATAGGAACATTTACCCGTGTCCCAGTCCTGTCCCAGTAAAGTCAACTGGAGTCATTGGCCTTCTGTGCAGAGGACTGTGTGACTTCCCTGCAGCTGTCTGCTCCGTGCTGGAGAGTTTACTTTAAGCTGTGGTACCTGAGAAAAGGCAGTTCCTGAGGAGAGCAGAAGCCATCACTTTGAAAGAGCTGTCCTGACTCAAGTATGGGACACAGCTGTCAATTCCTCCTGTTGCACTTCCACTGTATTTAAAATATTTGAAATGCTTACTAGACCGTGGCAAATAAGTGTGGGAATGATTGTACAGCCTAGTAACTATGGGGTTTCCCTGAGAGAGGTCAGTGCTAGACTCCAGTTGCTGAGTACCTAATATAAAATACTGGGAACATATGCTGGGTGAGGGTCTCCTTTTTTAATAGAAATCTAAATTATTCTTTGAAAAGGATTTATTTAGGAAGAAGGTCTGAAGAAGCCCTTATTTTCTAAAGAAATAGTGAGTGCGCAGTGTGTTAAAAGTGTCTTCATACAGGAGTGGGGAAGGAAGAGAAATTACATATAGTTTAGGTGAATACTCTGACAGACCAGTGAGTTAACAGAGATCACACCCCTTCCTGGCTCAGTTTTGTTGTTTGACTAGTTTTAGTTGAGAATATCAGCCATATCAGCAAGTGAGACAGGGAGGGGCATGTCTTACATTGTGAGCTGAATGGGGCTAAGAGCTGTGGTAGGTACTTCCCTTCACATGTTCATCAACACAAAGGCAGTCATAGAATCATAGAGTTGTCTAGGTTGGAAGGGCCTTTTAAGATCATCTAGTCCAACCATCAATGAACTCTCATAAAAACCATCACTAAACCATGTCACTAAGCACTATATCAACCCGTCTTTTAAATCCCTCCAGGGATGGTGCCTCAACTGCTTCCATGGGCAGCCCGTTCCAATGCTTAATAACCCATTTAGTGTAAAAATAATTTTCCTAATATTCAGTCTGAACCTCATGGCCACTTTAAGCACCCTCAGGATTAGATGGAAACTGAACAGGAGTCTTGAGGGGGCAAATTTTGTAAGAAGGCATCTCAGCCTTTCAATAGATGTAGTACCTAATATAAAATACTGGGAACATGTGCTGACATAGTGAAGCAGACATAGTGAATCTGTTGGAAATTTATGAGTTGCTCCACAGGTTCCTAACGTAGGAACATCTTCCTTGCATAGCATTGAAATGCAGATCATGCTGCTTTGCCTCACCTAGCTGTAGTAGGGCTAGTGATGGGACTTTAACCACTCTTTTTAAGTGTTCCACAGTGTGGTAGTCTTTTTGTCTGTGTCACTTTTATGAACCTCCATTTTTCCTTAGTTCATGTCCTTGTGTTATGCTAATTTATACACTCTGAAACAGCCTTTCTGAACATAGTCTTCCTCAGACCCTTGGGAGCGCTATTCTCTACGCTAGTCTTTGCAGTGGTGGAAGAAATACTCACTGATATTGACTAAGTGACTAAATATGCTTTTCCAGACCATCACCATCACCAAGACATTACTTTAATTAGCTCTCTTCCCCCAAAGAGATATGTGTCATAACTTTCTTAGCTTTATATGGACATTCTTCTAATACCTGGCAGGTGTACAGAAGAAAAGATGATGCTTGTTCCAGGAAAGCAAATGTTTAATTACAGATTATAAAGACATTTTCAAATATATTTAATAACACAAATCCTCATGAGCCGTTCCTATATATTCCACATAGAATTCTAAAAACTTTTAAAAATATGTCTTAGCTAGTAAGCTACAAGTACTTTTCATTGTGTGATTTGCCAGGTGTATCTTATCTCTGGGCAAGCACCTCACAAAATATACTCATGAGGTTTTCCTGTTCCCTCTAAATGCAATTGTGGCATTTGAGTATGAGTTAGGAAGAATGTTCACTAAAATGCTACCTGCTAATCCCAATCTCTGATTTGGGTAGTCACGTGTATGATAACTTTGAAGGATGTTTGGATGGTTAGAAAGAATTCAGGTACTGATTTGGCTGGTTATTTTGATATTTTCTGGGCTGTAGAATCTGGTACTGACCTTTTCTGTCCACCTTTTTCACTTCCAAATTAAGATGTACATTAAACTCTCTCTTTAACTGGTTCTTCCCTATGCAAATATCAGAATATACTTTACAAAGACATCTTTCTTAGCTTTGCACCATTTACAAATTAAGCATAAGTAAAAGTCAATTCCACGGCTTTGTATAATACACACTATCTGTGAGGTGCTCATACAAACACTGTCGAGCAATAATGTAAATATTAGATTAGATAACAGGAACTTTAGGCAGCATCCTCCCTTCCCTCCCATATTTTGTTCCCAGTACCATGGGTAAACTGTGGAAAGAAAAGAATAGCCCCAGGCAGATCTCTAACTTTCAATGGTCAGGAGAAAGAAGCATGCAAAGCAGGTAAACACAGAAATAAAAATAGGCACATCAGTGAACATGTTAATATATGATATGCATTTTTCAGTCTGCCTAGAAGGCACTGAAATATTGAAATGTCCTCTTTTCCAAGTAAGGATAAAATCATAATTTCCTAAAACTATCTCAGAGCCATGAGCTTTGCAAGCTGTCCATTTAACCAGGATTGAGCACCAGCACTTGCTTGTTAGTGGCAAATACATGACTGATACGCAGAATCTGTAGAAGGTCTTGTGTTTTAACATACCTACCTTACCTTTTGCATGAATGAAGTTTCTCCAGGACTGAAGTCTTGGGTCTTTTGGTAGAAGCTTTTCCTACAGCTGGAGAATTTATGATGTCTTTCTTCCCTGCAGGTTTTCTGTGTGAGATCATGTGTTCATACTTCAAAAAACTCTGTTCTCCTGGCAACCTATTCTTTGTGGTGACAGTAAAAGCATAATCATCTTTGAAATGTCAACCCTTCTTTCTTCTTGAACAGAAAAATGACCAACATTGCCACAGTTTATTAGGGAAGACACTCAGACGATATTATCACATAGGTCTTATTTCTAAAGGAAATCAATCAAAACATAGACAAGAAGCGTGATTAAGAATGTTGAAGTTACAATTTCCTGTTACAAATCTAGTTAAAAACACTGATCAGTGAATGTATATGAAGCTCTGTTACTGGTGCACAGCATAAAATTGTTAAACAATAATAATTACTAGAGTATTAAAAAGTGGTTTTGCTTCCACAAGTACATATCAGTTACATATCCTAACTAGTTTCAAACTGTCAGTTTCCTTTTATACTGTCTCTTCTGCAACTCAGAACATTTTGGAAATTTTTGTCATTGTCCATAAAATCTGACTTTGTGGAATTAAATTTGTATTTTGACTGAAATTTTTATTTTGCTTATTTCCTCAAGCTCACACTATTCTTCACATGTGATGTACTCATGTGTTGTGTCACTGTGAAACTTCATTGGCAACTGTGAATCTTCTTTTCTTTTGGTTGATTTCATTTATGAAAACATTAGCTAGCATCAGTTCAAAAACTGAGTCTTTAAGAACTCCAAAAAGTAGGATCCTGCCATCTCTGTCAACATTAGGCTTTCTCCAATTCCTCACTTAGAATTTTTGCCTCAATTTCTAAGTCTCAATTTTAAGACAGCATTATGGGTGTTGCACCCTATTCAGTGCTTTACTAGAAAATTAGATCTATTTTATATCTTATTGTGAAATTCTTGGGTCTGAGCTTTCATCCCCAGATCATCTCTATTCTTTAGAAGACACCTGCAACTTACCAAGTGCTTTGTGCTTTACCTTGATTGTAGTCATAAGCTGAAAAGTGTGCCTGTGATTATTTACTGAGGCTAAACTGTTACTCAAAGGAGAAACTGCAACTTTCTCTTCAAGAAACTCTAAATTCAATCTACCAAATAATCACGTGTTTAGGGTTATGATAACAGATGCATAGTGTCTATGAGTCACCCATATTCTTTATGTCAGATCCAAAATTATAGTTCTCTTTTGATAATTTGTACTCCAGAGTCTTGCCTCCAGAGGAAAAAGGTAAAGGAACAGCATCTGAAAATTAAATACCATGTGGAGAACATGACAATTCGCCTTTCCTCTCTTGGAATTAGAGTTTAATTACAATCAAAGAACCCTTCAACCTAAATTGCAGTTGCAGATTTTACAGCCACATCTGATGGTTCATGACTTGCAAGTAGTTTCATAGAATGATTCGCATCAGTTTATACTCAGTTTGGTACTAATACCTCTCTAAGAAAGAGCTCCAGCTGAGATGACAGACAACGTTTTCAAAATCCCCAGGGCTTCACTAGTTCTGAATTTGTTTCTTCTCCAGTTTTCAGATAGAATATTGTCCCACAGATGTGTAGATAGCAAAAGTCTGCTTTTTACTTTTCTTGGTCAACTCCAGTTGGAAAAATCTGCAACTGTAGCTTTAATGAATTGTCACAGCAAATGGTGCAGTTTATCGAGTAAAGCTGGTCACAAAATATGCATATTCTGTCCATAAGAAACCTGTATGGTTCTTCTTTGGATGAAATGATAGAGAAGTATACTAATATTTGTATTACAGTGGTAACAGTCTTGCCCTACATCAATATCATATATTTTTAGTTTTTGTGGTGAGGGAGTTGGCTAGAAAACATTATTTATTTAGTTTTAGCTACTTGGCCAGCTGGAACTGTGTCAGGTCTGGATTTGGGGTCTTAACCCTAATTGGGTACAGCTGGAAATGTCTCCTCTTGTAAAAACCAAGGTCCTTTCTATATGATAAAGAAAAGAATCTAAGACAGAGAACTCTAAAGAACAGGAGGGAAAGCATAAGAAGGATCAGGTAGAATTAAAAATAGAAAGAAAGAATAGTGACCATAGCCGAGTGGTTCATATAGCGATTAAAATCTAGATGAATCCAGATTTTTCAACCTCAGATACAAAGGGAAAGAAAATTTTGCTTGCATGTATAACAAAAATGAATTGTAAGTTATTTCACCCAGCTAATTTGAGGATATTTCTTTCTGAAATTCAGGGAGAGAAATCCAGACCTAAATGTTTTGTTGTTTCCAGTGTGCTCTTGATTTTGTCTGACTGTGTGCTTGCATAACATCATTGCTAGAGAGCTATGCTGGCTATATGAAGGGCATTGTATTCCTATTAAACTCATTATACACCGGCATTAGTGAAATATAAACCAAAATGAACCCTTGTTTTTCCCTCGTCTTCAAAACTGGCCAAATACTTAATTATTTTCGTAAGGGCTGATGAGTGATAACTCATGGGTACTTAGGTAACACTTCTGAATCCTCATAAGGAAAGCATAAAAGAAGGTTAGCCTCTGAGCTGCATTTAAATTTCTATTGTTGCTTAAATTAGCATAAATGTTTGGGGTTTTTTTATTAAATATTATCAGTTGAATGCTCAGAACACGGGGGTATCATAGCCTGTTTGTCTGAAGACTGTTCCAAGGGAAGGTTCATTTGCCCAGTGTCTTGTCTTATTCTCTCCAATCTGGGAAGACACAGATACCTCAAATCCTGGCTCTACTGTCCATCACATAGTTCTGGCTTCACATGCCTTCATAGCAGATGTGCTATGGCATATAGGTCCACCTGGTCAATTTTGAAGTTGAAAAGAATACATGTTTGCTCTTCTTTGAATAAACATCTCTGAAAGAATTAACATCATCAAGATCAGCCTAAATGACTCCATGCTGATGAGCACAAACACAATATGATTTGGACGCTTCAATTTTAAGATTGCTTTAATAGCTTCAAGCTGAAGCTCCTATTCAAATCCTTTTGCAACTACTTCTTTCATATCAGTATATGACAAATCTAAGAGCTGTCCTACTTCTTCTCCCACCTGTTCATGTGAATGCCTTTTTACAGCAATCATCTCTTATACAAAAGCAACACATTTCAATGCCCTTACTTCAAAGTGAATGCTGCCAAGAGAAAAAACACCAGTACAAATATTTAGATTGTTATAGGAAATGCTGGAATAAGGAGTTAGACTTAAACATCAAAAAATTCTGATTTTTGAGAAATTGTTTTTTTTCTGTTTCTTTGTGGACTGTGTTCCCTTCAATATAAATTAGAGAGGGGGTATTTTCTGGTAAGCAGCATTACATCAGAACAGTCAGCACACAAAAATAATTGTTCTGTGTGCAGTAGAGAATTTTGAGAATACCTTTTGAAGATCTGAATGGCAGCAGCAGCAGTTTTGGGGAAAGAAGGGTGGTTTCTTAATCAAACACAGAAAATTCAACCACAAGCTCCCTTCTGCCTAGGCAAGTGACCTGCTTGAGTTTGTCAGGGAGGACCATAAGACTTACTGATATGAAACTGTGTTGGGAGGCATCCTTCAAGAAGGAAGAAATGCCATAAAGACAGCTTTTAGAACACTATATTGACATTTTAAGGAGGATTCAGCTGTGTTGAAAATGAGATGTGTTAATGTATTGCTTTTCCTCTGATGCTTCAAAAATACAGTTTTCAATCTCTTGACTGGAACAAACCTGCAATCTTTTTGCTGCTTGTCAGGTCTATGTCTCTGTCAGATGTTCTTTAAAAAGGCTATTTGGCAGATGTATGAAAAAACACATATAAAAAATCTTGAAAGGTTTCAGGATAGTGTCAGATACCTATGTAAGCTACTGATCAAATGGGCAATTGCAAATATTTCATGGCACATGGTGCTGTCTTCTGTTGTATCAGCTCTGCTGTTCTATGCCTAAAACTAGACTCTTGAGGAAAGATTCGTGTGTATCTGATGATATCCCCTGCTCTTACAATACCAGTTTCAGCAGCAAAGCTGAACCCACTTTTATAGCAATTTTCAAAGCAAAAATTTGTGGCAAAAATAGATTACTGACACTTTGTATGCATTAAGAAATACTAACTTTACAGTAATTTCAAGCATGATCATTAATAGGTTATGAGCAATTGCCCTCCTGAGCTGTCATCTATTTTATCATTTATTGTATTTTTTCCCAGCAAAATCATTACTATTTCAGAAAAACACACCAAAAATCAGATCAGGCAGAAATTTACAACTCTCAGAAATGGGGCCTATTAAAACCTATACAAGTCAAAGTACGTCACAATTTTAGAAAGGAAGAAATTATTAGAATTTATTTTATTACTATTTAACCAGCAATAAATGAGGTCTCTGGTATATTTGAACTCTTCACAAGGCTTTAGACTGTAATCTCTTGTAGATCACAGGACCTAGTGAAAATCAACCTAAAACCAAATGCACTCATGATTTACGCCAAAGCATTCGACCTCTGGTAATGTTCAGAGGATTCAAAAGAGAAAAGTCTCAATGATAGCACATTAGATCACAATAACTGTTCTACATCAAGTGAAAGGTCTTTTTATGACAAGTGTTAAATGTAATTTGCAGAAATATGTTTTAATGTTTAAAATATGCACCTTGGCTTATAGTTGCTTTTAATCAATTAATAAAATGGAGTGTCTATGTATGTCCGTTAATAACTATGCAAATTTGATAATGTACAAAAATGTAATTTATTTATTTTAACTTGGTATCACAAAGGATAAAATTGTACTTGGAGTTTTAAAGAAATGACCTTTTTTGTCATTAAGTAGAATGGAAAAGTCAAATGTGTAAGGTTCAAAGCACACAGACAGACATTTCATGAGATAATGCTGTCTAGTAATGTAATTTTTGTCAAGTCTGCCAGGCGGAATCAACAAATTAGAAAATCTCTGTGCAATATAAAATTCTTCACCCCTGTCAATAGTTATTAATGTAATTCTGTTTACTCTCTCTCCTAAGCTTTTGCACCTCTCACTTTGTTATGCTGTTTTTGCTGCCTTGAGATTCAGTCAATAAGTTCCCAGTGAGCATTGCTATACTGTTAATGCATTTAATTGTCAGATATTTGTTATTTCCTTATCTAAAAAGGATGGCTTACAACAGTACATTTCTCCTCTGAGATGAGTGTATAGATTTTGGATTTTAGTCACACAATGCTTTTAGAGGAAATATTAATTTAATTTAGGGCAGTTAAAAAGTTTACACTCTTATGGTACATGATCCTTTATTAAGAACAGGCATCTATTTTGATTCTCATATACTCAGTCCTGTAGTTTTTCTGCTTTTATAACTAGCAAAGAAAAGAGGAAGTCTATGTAGGTGCCAAAACGAATTCTCACGTGAGACCTCTGCACTCCCTAGTGATGTGTACTGTGTTCTGGCACCAGGGGAAGACAAACCGAAGGAACATTTTCTATAATGTGATTCTGGCCTCTCAAAAAATTTGCTGTAGCTCCACAGCATAGGATTCATCTGTTCCTATTTTATTTTCTCTTTCAGAAGGCAGCAAGAGTGCAGGGGACTCCTGAAAGTCACAGAGGCTGCTCTGCACTACCTCGTACTTATTCTATCACTTCTGCTCAAACACCATTGACTGTAGCCAGGACTCTTCTGTCAAGCAGGCAAATAACGCTGCCAGGCCAGAAGCCTGAACATAATTCCATTTAGGCTAGATATGAGGATCATGGCTCTATTTTGAGTACGTATGTATTTGTTTTTTGCTAAAACAAATGAGGACAACTAATCAATTGAGCAACTTATGAAATGTTTGATGGAGTCTCCATGACTGGCAATTTTAAGTCAAGAATGCGGATTTTCTAAAGAGTGTGCTCTGCTTCAGTCATGATTAAAATCCAGAAGGTCTGTTCGTCTGCCTTATGCAGGAAGCTAGAAGCTGAGTTCACAAAAATCCTTTCTGGTTTTTTCAGAATAGGAGCACCTTTTTGTTATCATTAAATCAAAACCAGTTCTGAATCAGTAATGAAGTGATTGTTTACAGTGTTAATAATTGCTTTGGCTTAGTGTCTAATAAACTCTGCCACTTTCAAACATAACTGATTTTCCATTTGTAACAATTTGTACCAATGAGCAATAACATCATCAAGGATTCTTTTTTTCTCTTTTCTTTTGGCTCTCTCCTGCAAACGTCCTTTTGAGCTGGTGACTCCATTAACCATAATTTGAATGGTTTCAATCAGTTAAACAAATAAAACATTAATCTTTAGGTAGTGCCAAATTTTAAAAATCAGGCTGTTACATGGCCTTAAGTGAAAAGCTTTGCAAAAATCTGAACATACTATGTCAACAAAATTACATTTATCAGAGAGATTGAAATCTTGTCAGGAACCCAGCCTTCTGTCAGATTCACAGCTTCCAGCTTTAGTGAAGAGAAAAAAACATTCAAGATAGCATTTTAGTTTAATGCTTGAAGTCAACTGAAGGATTAACCTGTCCTTCCCAAAAGGTAGGCATTCATTTGCATATCTATATCCATGCCATGTTCATTTTCAGGAGCCTAGAACTTTTTAATGCTGATTCAGTAACTGACAGGTAAACGGGAAGTTAGGATTCACTTCACATACTTTAATTGCATCACAACTCTAGGACCATCTAGCTTGCTATCTGAAGCATAGGAATGTTGCAGACGCTCATTAATAACTGTCAGAAGTTTTAATTTACAAAAACACAGAAACAGGCTGCTGTATTCTGGGTTGTGGACCATGCACTTGTCCAAACTTCCCAAAGCTGATGGAAGTGTGTCTGTTTCAGAGCTAATATGTTTTCTGCCTCTGCGAGCAATTTCTGCTATGATGAAGGAAGACAGCACAATATGAAAGATTTGTATTCAGAGAATATTCTAGAGCAGCAGTTTGGCTTTTGCAAGTTGTCAGAGCTTGACTGGCTTCAGTGGCATTCTTCCAGGTTGTACTNCCAAAATTGCAGGTATTCAAATGTAGCTCTTGCAAAAATTCAGGTAGTTACTTCCTTGCTCTGAATCCTAACCTCTAAGAGGAGCTCACTTCTTTTTGTGATATTCTATGTATAATGCAGAGACACTCTGCTGTATTTTCTTTCTGGCAATATCTAACGTTTACATCATCATTTATCATATAAACTCATCATTATCATATAAACCTGCAAGTATGGAGCTTGAGTGTCTGAATTGATCTGGGATATCCAGGACAGAAGTAATTGTATTTTCCTGCCTTTGTACCGACAAGTGCTTGGGAGGTTCAGAGATTTTCAGTCCTTATTTTGATAGCATTCAGCACAATCAAAATGTTTTCCATTTAGTATTATTTATGTACTACATCCACAAAGGCAGGTATATCCTTGCTGTCTGCTTCCCCACACCACAGAAACTACTGATTAATAAAAAAGAAGGCCACCATCTCTTCTTAAGGGACTTGATACTCTAAATTTCCAATAGGATGTAAAAAGTAATGAAAATACCTCTATAGAACAAAGCAATGGATATAAGTCTCATCACAACCTCCTTCTGCCTCAAGAGCTAAGCCCTGGAAAACACTATCTCTTCACTAAAACAAAATACTACATCAGCCAAGGGTTGAAATGTTTCTGTGTCCTCATCTCACAGGTAAAATGAGTTGCCTATTTGAACATAATTAGAGAAGAAATAGTTCCTGTGTAGCTGAAGGTAAAAGCAGGTTTAGGCAGCCCTCAAAGCAGGAGAATGAGATATTATCCAATTAATTAATGAGAGGCAAAGGAGAATGAGTCTAAGGTGTCAAAGACTGTGAATACCTACACATTGTTTATAAACTAGTGAAAGGTGGAGGAGTTTAGCCCCTCTGGAAACCAGATCATATTAGCAGAGGGCCTAAATCCTTCCATTAAACAAGGAAATGTGGACACTTTTCCCCTGTTTCCTCATTGGGGAGATGGAGAGTTCAGATGAGCCTGCATGTTTAATCCCATTCTATTGCCAGCCCCAAGTTGAGATGAAAAATGCAGCTACACTGTTTCCTAGGAGATACTTGTCTAAGCTTTTTTTAAAAACCTCCAGTGATGTAAAGTCCAGTTTTCCAGGTAGTCTTTTCCAGTTTTTTAATTATCCTGAATGATAAAGCATTTTCTCCTTTGCAGTAATTTAAGTTCATTATTCGCTGTCTGATCCTCAGTGGACATGAGTAACGCTTTGCTATCTTCATTTTTGTTGCAATCTTTAACAAGCTAGAAGACCATTGTTTTCTTACTTTTGTCTTCTCTATGCCCAATCAACCCAATCCTTTCAAGGTTTCTTTTTTACATTTTATATACAACACTCCTCTTTATACAATATGACACTTTCACAATGGCATATTTGCCTATATGCTGGCAGTGGGCAAACAAAGTGAATAGAATTTTAGGAGAAGTCTTGCTAGTTGCCTTTTGATGTTCATGATATATTAAAAACCATAGCCAAACCAAATTTTGTCCTTTTTGCATTCCCATCAGATTGCTACTGGGGATTCTTACTCTAGTTACCTGGAAAAGGACATGAACAGTATGGTCACCAGAAGTATTAAGTTATCCGTAGCAGCCTAAGTGCCAGCTGACTGTGAAGAATAGTGGAAAGAACAGTTCTGAATGACGAGTCAACAGATAGATGTCACATAGGATTCAATGTAGATAAATTGATGAATATAGGAAAAAAGTTGTGTGAACTTCACCTAACTGGCTCCAAAATGGTGTTACCACTTGGTGGAAGGTGACGGTTTGGCATGATAAAGTTCAGGGAAGGCAAGGAAAGATCAAAGGCATGAAATGGTTTCTGGAAAAGGAACAGTTATATAAATTGGGAATCTTCTGACTGCAAAAGAGACAGCTGGGGTGAGAGCCACAAGATCACAGCAGGCTTGGAGAAATACATGGGAATTATTCTCTGTCTCTCTTTATATAAAAGAAGGAAGAGTACCGAATGAAAATAATGGTAACCATGTCCTAATCAGACAGGTGGAAGCAATTAATCACAAGGTTGGTTGTAGACTTATGTAGGATGTTGTGGCTGCTGAATTCAAAGGAATTTACCATGGGCTCAGAGGGAAACTGGATAATTTCATGGCAGAGAGCTTCACTGCGGGTAACTAAATACACAGAAAAGAACACATAGCCCAGGAATCCCTTGAAGTGGAGATAGTTAGAAGCTGGGAAGTCAGGGGAAAACATTCTTGTACTGAATGTTGGTGCTAGGGGTTTGTGGAGACAGAATGTTAGGCCTTTGATGTCACCCAATACTACCTTTTTTACTAAGTCAGATCAGTGCACTGCATTTTTGCTAAGAGCAACCAATATTTCTTCTTTAGAGGAGATGAGTATTAAATTCTGGGCTTGCTGAAGACAATGGCAAGTTTCTCACTGACGTCAATAGATGGGCACTTCATTCCAGGAGCTTCAACCACAATAAATTGTCCTGGAAGCAAATGCTGGAACAGAGAATCCTGCCAGGATGTTGAAATTTCTGAGAAAATAATCCAAACTTTAAGGTACAGCACAATGTTAGTCATATTACCCCAAATGCACAGAACAAACATAAGCAATAATGACTGTCACAGAGAAGGATTTAACTAGAAAAATATTTTTATTTATCATTGTTATGGCTTGAGAAAACCTATAATAATTTATTGTCATTTGCAAAATTGTTCTGTCACCCGATGACCCCTCCCTACCTGGGAAGGGAAATCGGGGAAAATAAGGAAACACAAGGGTTGAAATATAAATAGATTTGATTGGATAAGACTAAATAATTAACAATAATACTAAACAACCAGTATTGATCCCAATACCAATATAGAATATACAAGGATTATACTCAGCCCATTCTCTCAGCAGGAAGCTGTGCACTTCCAGCAGTGGACAGCAAGTGTCAGACACTGCCAGAGCTACAGCTTCAAGAGGAAGGGAAGGGCTCAGGGCTCCAGCACCAGGGCAAGAAGTTCTCAGGATCACATCCATTGTTGAAGAGAGAGAACTCCTTAGCAAAATTTCAAATTTATATTGAATGTGAAGTTTGTGATATGAAATAATCCTGTTGGCACCTTGGGTCAAATGACCAGGCCTCACTCCTCCTCATCCCTGCACCTGACAAGGCTTGAAAACACTGAGACCTTGAATCCCAGATAGCCTAGCTGGATATAAAGTAAATATTTTCATTAATTCAGATGCTAGAGTCTTCCAAAAGTGGAGTTCTCCCAAGCATTAGAAGACAAGTTAGTCCTGTGTTGCTCAACCCAGGAAAATCTGTGAACTTTGAGGTTTTATATTTTCTACCAAGAGCCCAGGAACATTATTCTAGAAAAAAAGTTTTCAGAAAATAAAATTTTTGTGACCATATCATGCTAATACTGTCTCATTCATGCTTTGAATATGACCAATGGAAAGAGACTCACAAGGCACTAGTCAAAAGTAGAAGGTTTAGGGTAGAGAATGACGGTTGATTCTAGAAAATATTTTCAGAGAGTTGACATTGCTGCCTTGTTAATGGTTTTATTGTAGGAGATAGATATGGTATTACATATGGGGAAACTTAATTAGAAGTTTATCTTTATTTTGCTCCAAAAGTCCTGTTCCTGAGGTGTGACAGCCTCATATGTTTGTTCTGATTCTGACATTGATCACTGCAGTTTCAGCTACAATCCCCTGCAGAGCAGTAACCAAGTTTCCCTCTAAGGAAGATACAAGATTTGTGTATAACCGTATGGCATAAATGCTGCCTCTCCCATCCTGTGGGTATACTGCTGGGGACCAAATACTGTATGAAGTCTCACAAATGGTGCTAACTACAAGAAAGTGCTGGCTCACTTAACGGCAATTTAGATGCTTTGTAAAAATCTAAAGCTTTACAGAACCTTAATGAGATTGCATTAGTTCTTGGGGCTTGGACACCAAAAGGAAATACATGAGTATTTGAGTGCCCATAGTAGGAATTTAATTTTCCAGGTAATCCTCTACACAACCATAAAGCTGTGATTTATATAGTTAAGTATATAAAGTGAAAACATGTACAAAGGTCTGTGAATTAAGCTGCTGCTGTTATTTATTGCTTGTTCTATAGCAGTATTTAGTCTGGTGTATGAGACACATTGTATAGACAATCATAAGGAAACTTAGGCCTGTTTGTAAAACAGTAAGTATATTCCAAAAAGTATTTAAAAATAAATTATTCTCTGTTTTTGTCGGGAAATTTAGTTGTCCTTTCAAAACAAGAGGGAAGCATCAGTCAAAAAAAAGAGGCTTATTTATTTCTAGGTGAGCAGTTTTGAAGGGAATGGAAATGCTGCTAAAAAGAAAAGCCATTTTTAAATGGCTTAGCAATATTTTGTTATGAAGCTTAAGATTTCTACTTCCCAGTATAGACAGCCATCTGCTTTCTTTTACATTTGCTGTGGCTTTCAATTCCTCAGAGATTCTTAGTCCAAATTTCAGTTTTTAACAAAGTGACAAAATGTAGTGCTGGCTTGTGTGCATATGCAAAGGAATGTGACTCCAGGTCAAAGTGCACAAAATGAATATTTTTATGAGATCTGTCAAACGTAGACTCTTTGTATTGTCCTCAGTGGAAAATGAATCAAGGTTTTACGTAGCACACTGATGTCTATTGTCCATACAGATGTGCTTCGTATATAAGTTTGAAGAAATGGTGTGATGCATGGTTCTGCAGATGCTAAGCAACCAAGATGATGCTCTTTTCCTGTGATGTGTTTTATCCTCAGGGGTCACATAGACTGCTATTTCTTGGGCATTTTTTTCAATACTGCAGATACTTCTGTAGGTTGGATTAATGAGCTTGACAGCGTCAATAGGATTTTGTCACACATTTGTCACAAGCAAGGTCTTTGCTATATTGGTGTGTCAGCAGTTTACAAGGAGAGCAGGGGCCCACCACCCTCAGTTTGGAAAAAGGTTCAAGCCAGCTTTAGTGGGCATGGGGTAGAAAAGATCTATGCAGCCAAGGCCACATAAGTGAACTGGGACCATGTATGTTACACCAGTACAGGAATAATGACAGAAGGAGCAGCCCTTGTTTCCTTAACAAACCTCTTGTTAATGATCTTCAGAAATGCACTTTCGCTCATCTACACAACTTTACCTTATCCCTTCATAATATATTGGTTCACAACAGCTGACTGTGAAATAAGTTCACTCTACTCAGTTTATCTAAAAGAAAGCTAAAGCCTTAATTAGTGTGAGAAGCAGTCTGACTGTATTTAGCTTTTCAGTCTGGCAGAGAAAGGTATAACAAGATCCAAGATTTGCAGGCTGAAACTAGAGGATTTCAAGCAAGAAATAAAGTATGGTTTTTATTTGTTTATCTTTATTTTTTTATTTTAACCAGTCTACAAAATAGATCCCAGAATAATTTATGTAAATAGAAGTTTTTCTTTTATCCTTAAGATTGCTAGCTTTGATAGTTAAGTCAGATATTTACATGGAATAACTCAGTCTTTTCTTCTCCTTGGATTTAATTGTAGATTGTTTTTCAGCTATATTTGGAATATATTATAGCAAAATTTAAAGTCTGTCACAATAAACTCTTCATCTTTAGTCTTGCCAGAACATTCTCCTGCCTCAGCTATTTGGTTTTTGATATTAATTTCAAAAATGTATACACAGCTGCCAAGTAGAAGTACTGGTAAGCATGCTCTGGAGTATGGATAAATAAAGTAGAGTCAATAGATCACATTTCTTTTGAGTAAATACATACTTCAGAAGGTGAAGTCCCTTTGATTAGAAAGCTGTGATTAGAGCACACTGGAAGAGACATGGCATTGCATAGGTAAAGATGGAGAGGCAATGATGGGTAATGCCACAAGCCATTTGTGGCTGGTAGTGCTCTTCATGATTAAGTGTCTTGAGATCATGTAGTTAATGTGGAGAACTGGAGTGTCAAAGAGTGAGAACTGTAGAAAAGCCACAGCCTTTTCTTCAGCTGTGGCTACCAAAGCAATGCAAGTGGCTCAAATAATTCTGACAATGCTTCAATTCACCTTTTGCAGCAGCAGAGCAGAGCACATCACTGCCCTTCCATCAGTGACAGGCCTATTGCGCTTTCAGCGTGCCATGGCTTCTGCCAGATTCTGATGGAAATATAGAGCCTTGGCACTGTGCTGCCTGGATGCTAGTTAGAATGATCTGTCTTTCTTGTTTTCCTTATACAAAGTTTAACTCCTGTTGGGAGTCTCTAATGGAACATCCCACAGCAGGAGGTTATACAGATGTTTTGGGAGGAGATAATCCCTTGGGGCTGGTTGTCTACTTGCTGTACAAAGATATCTACCTGCTGGCCGTACTTCAGTATATCATACTATATCAAGGTATCAAAGTACATCATGGCACAACTATATAATTCATGGGTATATTATCATGGTAGAGCATCTAGATATATCACGCTGTAGACATATTTTAGTCTTTAATCTGAAGGCTCTGAAACGAGCTCCTTCCAGAGCAGTAATGCTGGAAAAGATTGACTAAGAGTCTGGTAATCCCTAAATTTTCCTTTTTAAATTTTTTTTTTTCAATAGATTTTTTCTACCAGACATTCACCAATGTTTTGGGTTTTTTTTTATCCTATTAAAATGCATATTCAAATGTCCAATTATCTAATTAGCTTGCTAATCTTCTGCGAAAATAACATGTGAATGCAATACATTTTCTGTTTCATAGCTGTGAAGAGGTGCACATTCTTTACTCTGTTGTAGCATAGCATTATCTTACAGCCTGCCATGCCCAAAAATAAATGATGAGACTCACAAGGTTCCTTCTTCTCCAGAGTAATTTATCTGAAATGACATGTAGATTTTAAAAGAAATGTTGTATCTGTAGGGTTAAAATTGTATGAGCTTCATACAATTCACTTTTCATAGGAGGCACAGAGCTCTTTGTTATGCAGATCTGTGTGCTGATGATGTAGTGCATATTTCATTGTGCCGCTGTTCCTTCCTACCTTCATTTCTATGTTCATATACGCAGTCTTATATAGGAATAGAAATCTCCAGGTGTGATCTCTGACATGTATTAAGGTAGAGACAAGCAATTGAAGACACACTGAGGGTATAAAGTCATGGCTGCTGAATTTAGGGTCACATTTGTACTCACCCTGAGGCAGCTAACAGGAAATAATGGCCATGACACCGATATTTTATCCAGTGCTTTTTGAGAGCATAGCACTCTACAAAGGCAGTTAGCAAAGCTCTAATGGAACCTGCAGCCTCAGTGACTTGTCCACCCACGAAACTACTGATACAGTTCTGCGCCATGAGCTAATCCTGTCCTTTGCGGTCACTCCCTGTAGGGGACTTGCTGCATTTCATCTGGAAGAAAACTGTAGGTGGGAGAAAAAAACAGACATGAAAGATGAGAGAACTGAAGTGGTCAATTGTAACTTGTTCATGTAGACTTTTAAGGGCAGACCGTCTGAGTAGTACCACTTATATGATGGTTTGAGGACGCACCAAACCTAGATGCCATGGTGGAATTCTGCAAGTGATGGGAAAGGTCTTACTCTGCTATTGAAAATGGATGCGTGACTGGGGTATTTCAGAAGGATATGCTTTTCCCAGAGCACAGTAGATGTTGGCTTTATGTAGTTACTGATTGCCTGGTTACTTTTGGAAATTCAGATACAGGTGGAGTGGAGGTGGGACCTAATTTACTAGATGTTTCTGGAAAGAGAACATACCACCTTTAGCAAAGCCTCCGCTTCTGCCTGGACAAGTCAGGACATCTAATTTTTTACTTTGGCCTGGTGACCTTTGATTGTCCTGACAAGTAATTGCAAGCATGGGATTAGCATCCTACTTGAGCCCAAAGACAGGCAAGAAAATGCTAATGAATAATGCACAGGTAAATATGCATTTCCAAACCAGTGAATTTTTTTCCCCTTTCTTTCTTTTTTTTTTTTTTTTTTTTTTCAAATGTCACACGTTTCAACTCTTAACACTGCAAGCACTTAAAATAGGCACACTGCATGCTGTGGAATCTTTCCACCGGTAAAAAGCTTTTATACCAAAGTAGAAAAAAAAACATTACAGGAGCTAATTTTTTTCTGGTTGGCTTTTATATTTTAATTACTTTTTCTGGACCTATTTTGTAGATAAAACTCCCCATTGCTTTCCTCTTAGGTAAAAAAGTTGCAAAATTAAAATATATTTGCATACATCTTCTGTGATATCTTTTTATTGCTGTTTGAGCTGACATAAGATTTCTTCTTTCATGTTTCGCACTGTCATTCAGTGCTTCCAGTAGTCTCAGAGGTAGTGCTCAGTCACTGACTCTTCATGTCTTTTCTGAGGCTTCCCATGATGACAAAATTTGATAAAATGTGAAGATTTTATTTTCCTGGCAATGTTTAATTTCCCTCCTATTCCATGTTGTCCTCTTTGCTACTTCAAAGTGGGTGTGAACAAGAGTAATCTTCCCTTTCACCCTGGTGAGCAAAGGGATGC
This sequence comes from Nycticryphes semicollaris, assembly GCA_013400055.1. NCBI lineage: Eukaryota > Metazoa > Chordata > Aves > Charadriiformes > Rostratulidae > Nycticryphes > Nycticryphes semicollaris. The sequence continues at coordinate 194,022 of VXBJ01000868.1, read as the reverse complement.
AGTCAGCAGCATCTCTACAGTAGGGTGAAGGAGGAAGGGCACATGCACAACACTTAGCATCGTTCCTCATGGTTTGGAAAAATCCTCTTCCAATACACCTTGCACAGTGTGGATTATAGGAGAGAATCTGGTCTCCACAGGTCCCCGTGTCAAGGCTCTCTTCAGGTGCCTTCACTGTTGCACAAAGGTTTCAACAAAGCAGCAGCTTATTTAATGAAACAGGACCAGAGGGAGCAAAGAGAGCTTTCTAGGACTTTATTCCACTTCTGAGAATAGGAAACTGCTGCTGTGAGTGCTTAAGTCAATGAAGCATTGAATTTGCTGTCTCCCTAAGCTCGGATCATTAGCTGTGGTGCTATTGTAGGTGTGCAGGTTAATCCAGGCCTGGCTCAATCATCCGGGGATTTGAAACATGGGTGAAAAGCCCCATCCCTCAATGACCTCTTCCTTTAGTGCTTCCCTTCCCTTGGAGCACCAGGGGCTGTTTTCCCTACTGCATGTTATTGTGCTGTTAATAAGAGGACAAAGAGTCTCAGTCATGGTCAAATATGGAGACCTTTGCACAGAATAGATTTTGGAAAGGTGCTGAGAAGAGCTTCCCGGCATGTAAAATTATACATAGTTTTGTTTATAAACTTGCTACTGAGCATGATTGATTATTTTTCATTTTAATGATTGCATCCAGGATGAAAGTGATGGCTGGGGGGCTTGGATGTGGTGATAAAGATAACTCACATCTAAAGTAGGATCATAGTTTAGGGAAAAATATCTGCAGAGAGAAAAGCTGCAAAACTGAAGAACAGCAAAGCATCTGTCTGTATCAGGCATAATTTCCTGGGAAGGAGAGGTAGGTACAGCAAACAAGAACAGAAATCTCTCCTAATGGCAGTAGTAGAAGTGTTGTAGTTCTGATTCTCCACAGCTATAAAGAGTTACAGCTTCACGAGACAAACAAACAAAAACCTCTTGAAGCTATAGTAGTTTATGCCATTCAAAACCAGGTTCTTAGTGGTTCAAGACATTCTGAAAGTGAAGCTTGTGTTTTATTAGCAATAATAATATTTTCTAAATAATTCTAGCTAGAAAACCAATTCACTTGATGTGTTTCAAGAATAAGCTTATTATGTCCAACGTGGTCATGATCTGTCATTTGCCGGTGGCATATTGTGGTCTAAATCTATAGCGAATAACTTCAAACACTACTGGATGTAAATGCTTTTTGAAAAAACACTCTAAGTGCTTGATGGACAGTTTCTGTCTTTCTGATCATAAGCACCAGCCAAATCAATAAAAGCAATATTGAAATAGAGAAGTCAGCTACTTGAAACAGTAGGAATGAGTCTGCTGTCACCTGATTGATGGAACTGTCAGCTACCGAAATAAAATTTGTTTTTCACAGGCCAGTTCTGAAGTTCTGAAACAATTCATAATCATATGTAGAAAAAGTTATTAATATAGAAAGTTGCGAAACACTCATGTTCTTGAAATTCCTCTCAAGAGAATTGGCAAATGTAACATGGGGAGCAAAAAGGGTATCAGAAAAGAGGAGGGTTGGGAGATTCTAGTACTGATAATATAGGATATTTTGCACGTAGTAGTAAAAATTTGTTAGGAGAGATTATTAGACTAGATTATGATATTATTTACACCAAATTCAGTGTAATACTATTTACAGTTGGTGAATTTTGCACTGATTTATGTTGACATAAACTAGGGCAAAAATTGGCACAGGACATCTTAGAACAAGTCTTTAAATTTAACTGCATGATCTTGTCTTTGTTTCTTTTTTCCAACTTTGGTTGGGAGGTATCTGTATGCCCATCTAACGTGGACCCTCCTCTTCTCCGTCAGTCTTGTGTTCTTCCCCACACACTTATGGCAAAATTATTTTCAGGACAGTAGAAGATGATGTGTTATTTCCATATCAGATAGAAAAAATAATAATCTCCAATGAAATGAGTTATGATGCTGCAAGAAAGGCATTAAGACATATAAAAAAGTTTTAGTGGCTAGAGAGTGGTGCTGAAGCATTTGCTAGGTATTTAAGATATGTTATTTCTATATGTACAACTATTCCCCAATCTATGGGCCATTGGATTTATGTAATGATGCATATATGCCTTTTGCCAAAGAAACTAACTTGACTGCAGACTGAAGTATGGATCAAACCTTCATCCCTCAATGGGCCAACAAGACTAGAGTACAGATGTTGGCCTGCTGTTCCCTACCAACTGAGAAAATTGCTATTTGTGTTTGGGAGCATATTTCCCACAGGGAAACTCTATCACTAGTTTGGAAGGCAGGAATGCATCTACTGAGTGTACATTAAAACAGGAGCTTGTGAAGCCCTACAGACAGTGGAACCACATGTGACACTCAACATGACTTTCCACTACCACGTGTATTGCTCAGAGAAGTGCAATTAAATATCAGAGTCCAGAATGTCTTCACTTGTCTTATAAAATATATATTCTCTTCAGTCTCCCCTTATCACAAGGCGATATCATGACATATATTATTCTTCAGGTTCGTAATCATATTGTGTTCAAATTCTTTATTTTTCAGCTGCAGTAATACATTCAGCAACAAGGTCTTAAAATGGGTACGTGTGATCTGGTGGGCCAGAAGTGTCAACATCAATGTGTAGACTTGCTCTAACTGTGGAAATTTCAGGTGAGTCATACCGGGCAAACTAAAATACTAGGGACTTAAGTCTGTAAACTGTCAAGGTCAAATCATTATGTAAAAAAGGAAAACAGGTCATAGTAAGCAGGAAATAATTTTCTGTTTATGCATTGTATATGAACATGTCATTGGCCTCAATTTATAGTATAGTTTCATCTACTGTGTACAGTAGCATCAAACTTACCCTAGTTAAAAGAAATACAATTTTTAATATAAAAATTTAGTACCTCTGGAGCCTATATTATCATAGACTCAAAATTTGCTTTCTTTGAATATGCCATTTTTCAGTCCTAGATTAGCTACAATATTTGTAGTAGATAAACACAGAAACAGGCACCCAGAGCAAATTCATTTAGTGCCTCATGGCAAGGCTACTAAAGGAAATGACAGTCTTTCATATCCACCTTGATGGGCTTTGATTAGGCCCTTCAGGAACTTATTTCTGTAGGATTCATTCAGTTCTGTAATTTCTATTTCAGATTATTAAACAGATCCAGAGGGACAGAATTCACACATCACCCACAAAACATCTCATTCAGCTGTTTCTAGAAGCTGCTGCATAGCTTTTGCTTTCAGCTTCACTGCTGAAGACTTTTAAAATGTCATTACCTTCTGTGGCACTAAGAATTTTGCAGTAAGCAAAATGTCAGAGAGTACGTATGCGGATTTCCTCACATTCTTGCTTTCAAGCCACTGATGTAGGCGAGTTCAGACTTTCTGTGTCAACCATAGTTTTTCTTTCAATTAGCAGGACGTTTAACTATCAGAGCGTATAATCCCCAAATTTAATTTTTTTTCATGTGGCTCATTGCCTCTCTTATCCGCTAATTAAAAAGGTTAAGCAGGGTTTTTGTTGATGAAATGAAGCCACCGCATTTCCTTCTGCCATTTCAGAGAAGTGTCCCCCAAATTAGTTTATATTTTATAATCATTTACACTAATGTAGCCGACTAACTAATTTTTGACTAAGAAACCAAACCCTGCAATCTTTGGTGGAGTTTGGAAAACTGTGGTGAACAGTTCTGTGGCGACAACGTGCTTTGATCTGTCCATACCTGTATGCAGGTTTTAATGTTAAGCTACTCACAGCTGTATTTGCAGAAACCTTGACTTTTTTCACAAAGGCTTTCCTTACCCATGTCATATTTGCAAATTATTGTCATGTATTTGCCAGCCCAGTAGTTTCCTAATCTGTGTTCCTAAAATGGTGTTCAGAATTCATCATTTGCACTGAGTTGCTTGTGAGTTAAGTAATTTAAACCTCACCTAATGAAGTCATTCCCAGAGATGTTTCATGAACATATCTCAACTCTTTATCCCTAAAACCCATTGATGTTTGGATGACTGGCAGACAGAGGCTGCCATCTCTCCTGCTGACTGTTGTTTTCATTCATCTGTACCAGGGGTGTTTGCGTCACTTATTCTTTATCAAACACTTTGGCTCTAAGTTACTTGAGCAATGATAATTTTTCCCCTTTTCATGAAAGACCTGAGAAAGAGGAGTCCCAAAACATCACCAAGGCTTCTAGGTGCAAGAGGATTTAATGCAAATAATCAATTACGTGCTATATAAAAAGCAGACAAAAGGTAGTGGTAGATGTATGCCAGCTCAGAAACAAAATAATTTATATTAAATATAACAGCTTTCATCTGTTTTGAAAACAATGCAGATTGCTCTACTACAGTTGTATTATTGGATTATTCAGTCTTAAACTTTAGACAGGTGCCCTTTAAATAACAAAGAAGAAAACTCTGAATGGAATCAAGTAAGACACAAAGAAAGATCCATAATAGAACTGAATTATTTTACTCAACCTCTACTTTGCTCATACAGAAGCAGGGCTCAGAAGTTAGTGATGTGTTTCAGCCAAGCAGGATCAGTTGGATTCTGTGGCAGTTCTTGCTGGCATTTCTGTTCTCATCAGGAGCAGGGCTTGGTCCAGAAAGTGCTGAGTTTTTGCTTGTCAGGTCCATAATCTTTCCCAAAGTGCCTTTTTTTCAGGGGGCTTCCAGTTTCTGCCCTACCTCTTCCCTCTCTTTCAGAGGACCTGAAGAAACCCAGCCTTGCATCAGATGAGAGGGGAAGCTGTACGAAGTCTTGGTAGTGCTGAGACTGGGAATTTACTGCCCTATCTAATGCCCCATCCTATAGATATCTGAGCTGCAAAGACATCCCTGACAGATAAGAGGGGTGTCAGCTTTGCAAGGAGGCAGTCCTAGTTTCTGTCAATTCTTCCTTCTGGTCTACCGAAATAAATATTGACTAGCAAGCTGTGAAGCTCTGGTTGCTGTGTGGCTGGGTACCAGCTGAGGTAACATTTGCAGTCAGGGTTTCAGAGCAGCTCTATATGTGCAGCATACAGTATGAGGACACCAGACTCCTGGCTGATGGCACATTGTAAAAATAACCTAATAATTCACCTATTAGGCCTTTGTGGTATATTTTATCATATAGTCTTGTCATGCACAGTTTCATTTTACTTGATTGCATTGATTTTTGTTGTAAATACCTCTATATTAAAGTGGAGGGTATGTTAGACAAACTTAATTTTTTTTTCCTCTGTGGTATTTCACCCTGACTTTAAAATTCTTGGCATGAGACCAAAAAGCAAAACAATACTCAATAGGCAATATAATCCCCGTAAGAAAGACAAAGCTCCCTTCTTAGGAAAACCCTATCAAGGAGCTGCTTTGACCATATGGAGAGATTGTTGATACTCCCTCAGCACAGAAATAACAAGGCGTAATAGCTAACTGAAATGACAAATATTTCTATTTAGTATTAGAGGGATACTCGGCATTGACAGTCTCTCTCTGACTGTGCCATTAAAATGGAGCAGGAAATCAGAAAATCAGAGTGATAAAGAACAGTAGTGCTTGTAATGGAGAGCCCCAGATGTTTTGTCGAAAAAGGCGTTGCTCCACTTCAGAGAGGGCTGCATTGTATTGGGTGGTGGAAGGATGGCAGGGCACTGTATTACAAAGTTTTTAAAGAAGCCTGTGACCTTTTAAAATAACTACAAAATTGCAGCAGATTAACAAAGTGCCTTAGTGCTTAGAGTGGAAAAACTTTTTATATATTGTATGTGCCCTGACTTACAGCAGCAAATAAATCATTATTTCATGTTGAAATAAGGTTTAACGTTGTTTTCTAGAAGCAACCTGCATTCAAGAAATTATATTCTTAATGGAAATATTGAGCAAAAACTAGAGAAATTTATTAAAGCGTCATCTGAAAGGTCAAATAGGGCATTGCTGACTTCCTTTCTATTTTTCTTCCTGCAAAGATGATATTGTAGCAATAAGAGATGTAAGGCAATAATAGATGTAAGCCAAATAGAAATATTCAGAAAACCAAGGAGATCATAAGTCTAATAACACTGAGGAAATTATGAGTCTTATTCTGACTTTTTCTTAAGTTGGTGGACAAAAATCAGGAGCTGCTACTGGAGTCACCTAGCAGTAAGTGACAGAAGAAACAGTCCTTGTATCTTGCAGGAAAAATAGAAGACTGAAAAATATTGCACGTGCTAGTTTAAAATGTGAACAGAGTAATGAATTATTCAGCAAAATGAAGAAGGGTGCTAATCAAAATGAGCAAGGCTTAAGCCATTTTTGAAATATTTTAGGGGGGTTTCACAGTGTGGGGGAGGTTTACTAAGGTAATATATTATCTGTTTCTCATTTATCTAGTTGTCACTGCGATGGGCAGAGGACTATTGTTCTTAGAAATTAATACTTCACAGATGTTCTGCATTTAACTTAACTGGAAAACTCATTTGTGAAACAGAAGGGGGATTTTCAGGGCTGATGCAAATGGATTCAATGCTTTCTGAGTAGGTGTTCTACAGTATGAATACTGCACGCACCTGACAGCTTAGAAGAGGGAAAATACAGACGGGGTCCTGGCCTCTTGGCCGTGCTGAATCTTTTAAAATATGATGGCGTGTCGCCAACCGAAGATTATCTTTGTTGTTTTGTAATTCTAATAAACAGTTTTAGTGATTGGTTAAATTAGTTGGGCCATTTCAATCAAATCACAGCTGCTGGTTAATTTACAAAGCCATTAGGATCATCCTCTAAACCCCGGTGCTTTTGAGCAAAATAAGCAAGTGTGAACACTTCCCCTCTCCTAGGTGTCATTCAGTGAATATTGCTGTATTACAGCTTTCAGATGTTAGATCAGGAATGTGCATTTAAGTAAATCAGTTGAGAGAATATCTGTCTGACTTTCATAAGGCACAAACCTTTTTCTTCAAGATATTCAGACTAAAATGAGTGCTGTGCAGCTTTGCAGTTGTCCTCTGTTGTGACAAGGCAATGACATTCGTGATTACCTGCTTTGTGTCATTTCTTTGATGTGTCCATTCACAGACAACGCTGGAAAATGGAAGAGAGGCCAGCTGAAACTACTTTTGCATTGGATTTTTTGAATGATGGATTGCTGGATAAAGACCATATTTATTTATTTTAAATACAGTTATTCTAAGGTTGTACCATCCAGAGTTGTAAACCCTGTTGGCGTGCTGTGCTGGAGAGCTGAGCAAGTGCAGCTCTGGCACAGTCTTTCAGCCAGATAAATGTTTGTCCAGTTTTTTAATGATGACCTGTGGAAGTGCTAGAAATGTATGGAGTGAGCCTGAATGGTTATCTCGTGTCTGAAAACCACTGGCCACTAAACTATTGCTACTGATTCCACTCAGTTTGGCTGCTTATTCAGGGTGTATGTGTGAGGGCTGTATTTCCAAACTGTCTGGGTACCAACAACACCAGGAGCACTGAGGGGGTAATATGGGATCCGAGCACCACCTAAAACCAGCAGTTGGTGTCCCTTGTAGTGTAGAGGTGAGTTTCAAAATCTCACCTTGTATCTGTTAGTTTGCGTATTTGAATGTACGATTTTTATGATTGCGTTGCCAGAAAAATTGATATGTTGAGATGCAATTGTTGTTTCTTATGAAGCAAACAATGATTAATATGTTAAAAACTGATTGGAATTTGTGCAGTCAGAAAGGACTGAAAATAAAATTTGTTCCAAATGAGAATTGGAGAAGATTTTACAATTCCATTTTCCTCTAAGGCAAGGAGACCTTCCTCCTGATGAGGGACAGAATATTATTTCCATAACATTGGAGTTCACATTACTTAGATTGTAAATAGCGAACCATGACTAAGTGACAGAATCATCTGTTTGACATTGACTTTCAGGAATAGAACCCTTTGGTAAATCTGACATGTAAGTATTACATAGCCTACCATGTATAGCCATGAGAAATTAGTTCAGCAAATATTTTGGCATCTTGTTTTTGAAATTGCTGTCCAGAAATACTAAGCTATAGTTTTCACAGAATTCTTTCACTGGAGGATTGTTCCTGATGGCTGGGTGTGACTTCTACGCAGAAGAAGATTATGGTAGGCAGCAGTGATGTTGCTAATTATCTGATGTACCATAAGGCAAAGCTGGCATCTGCAAGTCATTTCTGTCTTCTCCTAAACTTTGTTTCTAGCAAACTCAGATATGCTTCTTCATTTGAAGTGGATATTACTGATATTATACCTGACAACATCTTAAAATCTAAAAGACAAATTAATTATGTGATCTCCCTCCATTCTTGTGTCCATGGAGTTGTAATATTTTAATTAAATTTTTTCAGTACCTTTATTAATTTTTTTTCTAGGATCCTTAGGTCAAATAAATTCTGAAAGTAGTTGTATTTTCTCCTTCAAATATAATTTTGCAACTCTATAACATGTAAGTATCCCAGAAAGCTTCATGAGCCTGTGTGAAGATGGAAGTTGAAGCTATTTTGTTTCAAGATGTCCTTTCACAAATGTTACTGTAAGACTTGGAAGCTATGCACCTGTGGTAAGCAGTGCTCACTCAGAGAGTTGTAGTCTTGCTGTGTTTTTACATTCAGAGGTTTCAGTTTCTTCTGTTGTGACTATTATAAAATAGATTGTTTTCTATGTTAGTTCTTGATTTTAAAATCCACAATTTTTTAAAAATAACTCTAACTTCATAAGATATGCAATGTTCTCATCTTGCTCCATGTGCATTGCCCCATTCAATCCAGAAGGGTTACAGATATCCCAGAACTCCACAAATTATGACTTCGGTGCCTTCGCTGGTAGTTTTTGAGGATACTTGTAGTCACTTTTTTTTTTTTTCTTAAGTCAGAGATACAGAAATATCGAGAGCTTATCTATATCTGGAGGTCACACAGAAAATAGCCCTAGTTGTCTGATGGATATTTATAAAGGACAGTATTGTTTGGCTTTAAATAAAAGGATATTAAAAGAATTTCAAGCTGGCAAAGAAAAGCACAGATACACAGAAATGTAGGACATTCCAGAATTAAATCCACTCATGAAAGCTTAATTTGGCTAATGTGTGCATGTGTATTGTGATACTGTTTTAATTCCTGTACTCACACTTTTTTTTCCCCTTCAAGACATATGCCTGCCTGTTTCAACACCTCTTTGGCATGTTCTGTCACCTTCATCTTACTCTGAGAAGGTTCCAGCTTCCATGCTTATAGGATGTATTGGTCAAGAGATTTATTGTTGGCTTTTCAGGCAGTTGTGTCCAGTGGGCTGGAAGACTCAGAATAAGGCTATTGCATACAAATCCCACTTCTGCCCTTATCTAGTTCTTTCACACTCTGCTCTGAGCCAAGGCCACAGCTCTGACTCCCAGCACTGAGATATGTCTCTCCCTTTGCTGGGGTTCTGGTTGGAGTGGGATAACCACTTCTGGAAAAGTCAGATTTTTTTCTTGTGGCTATTTTTCAGCTTTCTTTTCACTTGTACATCCCGAGCCAGGCTTCATGCTGTACTGGTTCTTGTAGTGCAAGATCAAAGCTCTGCCATCTAAAACCAGCAACCTCTGGGGTGCGGCTTGGAGTTGTGGCATTGCCTTCACTACCATATTGAGCAGAAAGGATCGTTAAATGGCATTAATACCTCCCAGTGAGGAGGACAGAATTGCAGCTTGCCTCGATGATGCTCAGATTCTGTTCAATAACCTGTTGATTAACATGCTTCCTTTGTTTACTTCTCTGCTAACTGGGCATTCAATTTTGAATTGACAAAATCTTGCCTGATAATTTCAAGTAGCATATTCTAGAGAACAGCATTCTGCTGCAGTTGCATGCCTCTGGTGACCTCTCAGTGCTCATTTTGATATTTGACTAAGGCATTTCAGATCCTCCATGGCATTTTAAATGGGTCTTGGTTTGGAAAGTCAGACTGTAAATGTAAGATAACTCTCATTATCATTATACAAACAACCCCATAAAGTTCACATTCTGCTTGGAGCAATTTAATGTCTTTCCCAGCATTTTCAGGTATGTTGGCCTTAGAGGATCTTCTGAACTCATTTCTACTTCCTCTATATTTAAGCTAATTAATTGAGCTTTAACCCCATTCAAAATGAGGAACTTTTGATGCAGCTGTGAGATGCTGCATCAAATGGCCATTAATACCCAACCGGATAGCAGAGTAGCAAGATGCTCATTGCCCATTTCAGTGGGTTTACTTGGGTAGTTTCCTGGTTAATGTCTCTTTCTTTGTAACTATTACAGACCCAAGCTACCTGGGTTGCAACTCAAAATCCTCTAGTCCCAGTGCTGATAAGTAGGAAAGAAGATGGCCTGCAGTAAGACACTGTAGTGTGGGATACCAGGTTGGAAGTCAGAAGACACAAGGACTCATTTCTCAGCCACTGACCTGCCATGCCTCTTAGTCTGTTCAAGCAATTTCTTTTGCCACTGTGTCTCATCTGTTTTGTAAGCTCTTGAAGCAGGACATAATCTTGTTTAGCATTTGCTCAGGGTGTGGAAAAAGAGAAAGTTCAAGATAAAATATTCCCTCCCTAAGCTGCCTGGAATGGAAACAAGTATGATGCAGAAATGATGGTAACAGAAGGGATCTAATGCATAATAACTTTACTCCTGACCACATCAGGAGGATGAGCCGCTATTGCTTTTAGATTTCTCAAGGCAGCCTGGTCATTTGATGCTGTATCCTTGGAGACTAACAGCTGACATCTTTTTAAAGCAAAATGCAATACAGTTGTATAACTGATGAAAATTATTGTTTGTTTATACTCCCATTAGAGGCAGAATGATATTATTTTATGGGTGAAATACATTCAAAACCCGAGCTGTAGGGGGAGAACTCAGCTGCTTTGCAAGTTGAAATTCAACTTGGTAAATAGTTTAGGCCACAAATAGTGGAGGAAAATATTCAAGTATCCAAGTATTGCATCTCAGAGAATTTAAAGTTAACTTTGGCTTTGTTTCAAAATGGTGGTTTTTTTTTTTTTTATTTAAAAATGAACCTAAAAGTACAAATCTACCTCCATATTCCTGTCATCTTTTGACCAAACAAAACAATCTAAGCTCCTCACTTACTTTGCTGCAGCTGGACAGAAAAACGTAATTATTTTTCAAGAGGGAAGCCACTTTTGCCCACATTAATGTGACCAATATTCATTCATTTTTCAATCAGCCTAAGTGGCCATACTCATTAGATCTCCATAGTTTGTTTACTTTTAAAATGCCCCATATCTCTTTTCATTAAAGTGTAATAGCAGTCCAGTGTATTCCCATTTCAGATTTACTTTTAAGGATATTAAGTAATTATCTTCAACGCATCTATAAATTAGAAAAGGCATGTCAAAAACTGTAACGGGTTTACTTTAGTAAATTAATTCATAATTACAGCTATGCTGAGATGTTTGACAAAGAATCTCATGCTGACACAACCCCAAGTCCCTGCAGAGTTACTATGAGGTCAAAAGAAACTTGAAACAGAGGTCTTGAAGCCCCAGAACTTTTAGAGCTACTACAAGTTTGAGCTGATGACCTTTCTGAGACTGGAAGGTAAATATGGAATGAATTCATGCACTGTCATCTTGCTCTGAATGTAATTATGTTTAGGATGCAAATGAACCAAGATATGAAAGACAGTGAGGGACAGAAGGACTGGGATGTGCATGGGGAGCCAAGCTTCATGTGATTGGAATTAAGTATTGAATGCTTTTCTAACTGCGACATTGTTGAACTTAATTTGGTATATGCTTGAATAGGTAGACTTCTGAGACTGACTGCAAATTTGAGGTACAGACACCATCTCCTGGAAACCAGAACTGGTTCTTCTCCTGCCACTGCCATGCTGTGCTCTGCAGACCACAGCCATGGGTGAGCAGCGACAAGAGCAGCAGCAGAACGTCTCTCTTCCTACTCTGGACATCTGTCTGGAACCGCTGAGCCAGGGGTGGGTTAACATTGAGATGGAAGCCAAACCCTTTAATTTGCCATCCCTGAGGAATAGACAGTGACATTTCACTGGCCCTGAGGAGGAATTCCTGGCTGTATAACAGGAGGAGACAGAGCAAAAGTCTGCTCAGATAATTGTTTAGGAATTTCTTATCATCCAAAGTTTTCGGATTATTACACGGAATGAGCATACTGTGTTGTGCACTCACCAGAGACACTGAGGTATTACTCTGAAAGAACAAATAATGACTATATTATAGAAACTGTTCTAGGAATAGCTTTGAAGGAAGGAATAGGAGATAATCCTATTTATTTTGATGGAGCCAGGGCTACAGACTGTTCAAGTCCAGCTCTGAGTGTATATTTTTAGCTTAATTTTGTAAGATAAAAAGTGGATAAGAGAGTTCACCATCCTGCTTTGGGGAAGAGCTTCCTTATAGACTTTTTTTTTAAGTTTTCATAGGGAACTTTCTCAATATTAGCTTATTGCGACCTTTCAAACCCATTAGGTTGAACAATGAATCGGTAACCATTTGCTGTTTTCTTCTAGGAACTGAATCTCAGTTCTACAGAGATAATAATATATTTTAGTGCAGCAAGTGAGTTACCCATCTGGTAGCTGTATGCTGTTTATATCTTCATTTAGTGGCTTTCAGAGCGGCACATAGAGTGGATATCAAATTATGAAGAGGTTTCTGCAGATTTTCTTTTCCAGGGTACCTTCTTCGGACTAGATGATTGTTGTAAGTCTTTTCCAACTGAAATTATTCTCTATTCTATTCTATTCTATTCTATTCTGTTCTATTCTATTCTACTCATCCTTCTCCCCACGGCTGTTCATGTCTCTCCCCTGACTCTGTTTCAGGAGTGTGCCCCCCAACCAGCTGGCTATGCCTCTGGTGCTGAGTGTCCCCCTTGACAAGGTGAACTATTAACAGCAGACATTCTGTACTGGATGTTTCTGACTCCTATGTCGCTACAGAATATTCAGATGACTTATTTGTCAAGACTAAGCCAAGTCCAACATCCAGTCTAAACATTTTATTAAGATCTCTGTCTGTTCCGTACTTTCCATGTCAGAGAACTGGCTTTAATCTTTAGCACTTTAAAGTTCTTCCACTATAGCTACAAACCACACAGCTTGCACAGAGGTACATGGGTGTCTGTTGCAGTCACAGCAGATCTATTGTTTGATGTGCCATAATTATTAAGCTGTTCTATCACTTGTATGTAGACTACAGGGACAGGATTCATAGTGAAAGCACAAAACATCCTTAGGAAAATGAGGTCATTTGCTACTAATTAATACACATGATTCATTGTTTAAAAAAAAAAAACAACAACCAACCCAAAATATTTGCTTAGCAATGTACTTCCCTATTTCAGCACTTTAACCTGTAGGAACTATTAAAGCCTAATAGCGACCTTTCTATAAGGAATGTCTCTCTTCACATACTCACAAAATAAGATGTATTTATTAACCCAGTATGCATCCCAATTATTTATATTTCATTTCTGGTTAGGCTGGAGAACCATGTAGTTGCCCAGTGTGCAGATTATTCCTCTCTGTATTACCCTGACAGAAGTATTTTTTTTATTATTTTTGCAACTTGTTCTGTGTTCTGGTTTGCACCTGGGTGACCATTAGAGCAAAACCAGTGCTTTAGTATATGGCTTCCCAGTGCTTAACATAATCAGGACCAGAGGCAAGATACAGAAAGTGGTTAACCTGTGAACTACTTAAAGAAGATGGGAAAAAGACAAGAAAAATGATGGAGAATATAAAAGGAAGGACAAAAGGAATAACAAGCATGAATCAATATCCATTCCAGTGATTTTTATTTCACAGCTTTTGCTGAGGAGTTTTACTTCATCCTGCTTGGATTCGGCAGAAGAGATCTGTACAGGCTATGTTAAGAAAATGCTGTCGTATTTTTCATATGCTAGTGTGGTTTATGTGCTCATGTTTTTCACAGTTAGCAGTAATGGGAAGAAATGCAATCCCAAACTTCCAGTGAAATGGGGAAACCATTGAAAGAAACTCACTGCCTGACACTGGGCTGCAGAAGTTATTTTCTTAACTAAAATGAAGATCTTTAATAAAAGCTCATTATCAGCCTACTGAAGTTTTTTATGCCAGTGAAGAGTCTGACAGTTCATCCAAAACTAACTACAGAGACAGAAGCTCTTACAAAAGAATAAAACTTGAAATCTACTTATTTTCAACTCGTGGATTCAAATAATATCATTACAGAGCCCAGAATCCTCAGCCCAGCTTCTTCTCCATCATATACCCCTCGCTCTAAACTCATAGTACCTTCACTTCTGTTCATGCAGAGTGAGAATCAGATGCTTTCATCCTGCCTCCAATTTGGGTAAACTGTCTTCCTTGGTCCAGAAAGGAAAACTTTTTTGTGTGTGTTTCATGCTATTCCAAATGCTAGCTGCAGCAACTGCTTATTTGTACTCTTAATAGCTGTTTATGATAAGGTTACTAGGGTAGCTGAGTAGTATATTTAACCAACAATTTTTCAAACTTGTGTAAAATGCCCAATTTCCAGTTGCTTCCTGGATGTCACAGTTTGTGGTTTATTTGATTAGTGATATGGACTTTCCTGTGCTTAAGACCCTCTTGGTTAACTCTGTGATCTGTGATCTAACTCAGCTGTGATCTGAAAAATATTGTTGTGTTATACATGTTCCAATCTCAGGTGAATAAGCCGGGTGGATGTGTAAGAAAAAGCTTCCCCTATCATGTCATTAAATCATTTATAGCATCTTTTTTGGTGGTATTCCCTGAGAGGCAACTGTCTTTGAGTAATCAGAGTTTGATTTGATATTAAGAAAATACATACTCAGATCTGTTGCTAATCAAGAAAAAAATACCTGTAGGGAAATTCTTCAAGTTATTTTGACAGAACATGGTAACCAGGCTGTGTAAATAAATAAAAGGCCAGCTCCCATCCAGGTAGATTAGCTCAAAATTGTAGTCACCTGTGCAAGCAATTGTGCATATCTCCCTCTGGGCATTTCCCTATCTTTCCTTCTGCTGTGTGCTCTTCTTTGGATCCCAGCAGCCATCCTGGGAACAATCTATTCCAGTGTCATGTTGTCATGGACTCAGCATGGTAAGTGTCTCATTTGGTATTCTGTTGCAGTTACACCATTTTCTGTCCTTTGTTGTTTTTTTTAAGAGACTCTCTTTTTTTTTTTTTTTTCTCTTTTTCCTGCAGTTAGAATTTTCCTGCAATTTGTCCAATTAGAAGTATAGAGACTCTTGAATAATAAGGATACATTATTTTCTACTTTGTATGAGTTCATTTGTGCTGGAACCTTACCAGTAATCTGCAGTGAAGGTGCCCATGAGTCTCTATAGCCATTTCAGTGTTAAAGGACAGATTGCCTGCATCACTTTTATTTCACTTCTTAAAAATAATTTCTGAAGTATTAGTTCCTTATGAGACTGACGATGTCCTAGGACTGTGCCTTTATGTGAAAGTATTGCACCTGCGGACGCTGCTCAAAGAAAGGCAGATTCCTGAAATCAACACATGCAAGCCAGATTTCTGAAGTCAACACATGCAAACAAGTTATTGCATTCAGACGGTGCTTCTGTGCATCTGGTGGCTGGTCCACAGCCACATGTGTCCAGGCAAAAATCCCCAAACATGTTTTCCACCAGATGTAAGGGTCTGGGCCCATTCCTCCAGTCTGGGCTGTTTTTCAAGGTAGGCAAAATTTTAGCCTTACCTTAAAAGCTGCTCCCTCCTGAACTCCCTTTGTCTCTCCTACACTGGGCAGCCTTTTAAAAAGCCGATTCCATTTCTCTACACCTATTTACCTTGCCCATTAAGGTAACTACCATTAAGGCCAGTGGCTCCTGGGGGGCTTTAATAGAGTGGGATGATCGGGGGTAGGACTTCTGCAAAACACTTCTGCTCCAAGAAAAAGAAATGTGCAACTCCCCTTATGCTGTGAATGCAGGGATTTGGGGAGTGGTTAGAGGTCAATGAGGCAAAGTGGTTGTCCCCCGTTTTGGTGTGAAATTATGCAAACCTGGTAAAAACATTGCACATTCCAGTCAGTACGTTTATTTTCACCACCCCTTGACAAAAAGGGCAAATTGCAAGCTGTTGTGATACTTTGTGGCTTGAGTCTCCTAGCAACAGCGCTTCCTCCAAAGATGACCCTTGTCATTTCAGAGTGCCTGAACCTGGAAATTTTAAATAGCCTTGTATGGTTATAATGAACTTTAAATAAGCCTTTTCTTTGTGAAGGCCTCATTTCCTATTAAGCAGGTTTTATTTCCAAATCTCATGATAGCTTAATTATAAAATATGATAATAGTTGTGCTTATGGTGAATAGAATCACAAAGGAGGTAAGTCGCTTCTTTTTCATAAACACGCCTGAGTTAATATTTAGTAAGCCAGTTCTTTTTGAAAAACTGTCTTCTCTGAGATTGAGAAAAACAGCTCTTATTTGCTGAATGAAGGGTTGAGGGCTTTAAAACTGTTATCTATTATTATTAGTATACCTGAGATTCTACTGGGTAAATGACTGTTCAGTAATTTTACTTATCTTTCATTTTTCTAAACTTCAAATTGTATTCAAAATTCCTTCCCCAAGTAATTTATTTTCCCAAAACTCAGGCTTTTTCATTTGTGTGTGAAATAGAGATTTGTAATGGAAAAACACTTAAGGGGTGCAAAACTGGCTGAAGAGTTCTAAGGAAGTCGACACAAGTTGTGCACTGAGTGGTGCACAGCTGTGTCACGGGGAACCTTCAGAGATCTGTCCTGGATGTGATGCTGTTCAGTACTTTTATTAATGGACTGAATTAATGGAATGGAAGTGATGCTTACACACCTTGCAGATTCTCTGAATGGTTGAATGAGTATTTAAGGTGATCTCGACACAGGAAGGAACAGGATGCAATCTGCTGAAGACGAAGCCATGCATTCATTCAGGAATAGTCCCTTATAGTTACATAGTGAGCTGAAATGTTCTCAGGAAAAGGATCCATCATACAGAATGGCCCACACATCAGGCATGAATCAATAATGCCAGTATGTTGGGAAAAAACCCACATATTTTTCCTGACATTATGTCATGTTAAACAAGTTCTTCTGCTTTATTGGGTTGTGGTGGGAGTGCTATATTCAGTTTGGGGTAGCACGACACAGGAAGGATATCAACAAGAGCACTGGAAAAGATTGTGAAGCTAGAAAACATTGAAGAAAACTGAAAAAACACCCCAAGGGTTTGCTTACCTTCAGAAAAACTGAGAAGCAACAAAGTAAAAATCTTTGTTATCTAACTGGAATGCCATTGAAAGTGGCAGTTATAAGTTGCTTCCCCTCTCCAGAGAGCCTCTCTGTCTCATATGTGAAAGTAAGAACAAAGGAAGTCACCAGAGGAGGAGAAGCGGAGGCTCTGTTTTGAATCTTACATGCAAGGCAGAGATTTAGAGCAATCTTTTCTTAGTGCTTTAAGAAATAAGGTGCTATTTTAGCCAGCAGTATTAAGTAAAACAAGACATGCAGATAAACTGGTCACAGTTCTGTGTCATTCAGGTTTCAGGTACCTTGATTATCAGAGATAGAAACATATATTTAGCATTTAACAATACATATCTTTATTTCCCCATATAGAAATTCGGAGATGCAGCTGGGTCCAGTGACTGATAACCTGAATAATGAATATAGTGTGCTGCTGTGTTGTATATGCAGTCTGCACTGCAGTTATTGATTGTACTGTTTTGGTTGCATACGTTACCAGAAAATATATATAAGAATCCTCTTCCACTTGCCGTGTTAATAAATTCACATAATTTTCCTCAGCATTGTGCTGGAAAACTCTTAATGAAATTTGTAAATTGGTATCAGGTGTGGTGCTAAGGGATGAGGATGAGGATGAGGCAGAAAAGGGATAGGGGAAAGTGGTATCCATGTAACACATTTTTATAATTACAAGTAAAAGAGCTCAACATTCTTACCTAGAAAAGGTAACATATGCCTCTGGCAGGGCACAGAGGCCACTTTTAGGCCTTAACACCTGTAACTGCTTCATGGCCTGGAATCACCAGCCCACACCGCTGCCCGTGATCTCGAGAGCCCCGTTGAGGCTAAGACCTTAGCACCCAGTCCACTTTGGGTATGTGTTGAAGCCTTGTCTCCTTTTGCTGCTAGCCAGACTCCATGGAGCAACTCGGGATCTGGTTCATCACTCAGTGTGGCTGCCAGTGGACCATGATGGTAACACCTGACTGTGTCTGCTATGTCCAGAACTTGTGGGGCTTTGCCTCACTGGTGAGTGCATTGCCCACACTGGGGCTACCCTGAGCACCCAGCTCACCTACCCTTTGGGAGCAGCTAGCCATTGCTGCTCTCTGACAACCCATTGTGTCTCATTACACCACCCATGCACCACTGTAAAGAGTCTCCATCTTCTTGATGACCTCCCTGTGAGGCCAGACATGCTACTGTTAGGTGCCCTGAGGATCTCTTTTCCGGGGGTTGAACAAGCCTAGGTGCTTCAGCCTCTTCTCATCGAGCATGTACTTTAGCCCTATTTCCGTCTTGCTGATCTTCCACTGAACTCTCCACAGTTTATGGTTGGGGTTTTTTTTGGAAAATACTAATCAAAGAGATCTTCTCTTCTTTTGACTGAATTCTGAAAACTTCATGTCCATGGCACAGTCTCCTGTTTCAGATTGTTTACTTCCATTCCCAGATGATACTTTCACTGATATCACTAGACTTCTTCCTGAGGATGCTTTATTATTATATCAGTCTAGCAATTTAGCAGCTAACACACATTTGGCAATTAGAACTAAAAAATGAAAGAACAGGGCAGTTTCTTAATGGAATTGTCTAGAACGCATGTAAGTGAAGCAAAGCAATGAAGTCAAATACTAAGAAATATGCTGCATTTTAAATATTAATGTGATCATACAGCATTTCATCACTTCATAGCTTTTGATTTTTAGCATTTTATATATCACTGAGTCTTGACGTCTGGTTTTCTTAGTCTCTCTTTTCTAGATACCTCAATAAAGCCCAAGCAGAAAATGAAACAATAAATATGACACTAGTAAACTAAAATTCACCTGTAGCCTTTTGAATTAAAGCAAATAAAAGAGATATGGCTGAACAAGTCTGTAAAATCATGACAGAGTTATTATAGCTGCTTTTATTTAAAGATAAACACTACTTTCTTCTTCAGTCCAAATTTTGAATCAATGAAGAATTCGGCACTTGCAGTAGAAAGTTTAGGTAGTTGTGTCTGTTTTTTACATCTGGAATCACTGTTGCAGGTTTTTTTTTTTTATTCTGGACAGGCACTGAGTGTCTGTGCATGATCTGCAGGCAGAACCTTTGTTAAAATACAGACCACGTATGCAAAAAAATCCTGGCAGAAGAGCCAGAGAATTGAGAAAAATTGTAAGCCCTCACTCTAAACATATCACTTGTCCAGTGAAACCCAATGGCATCATGTTTCTTCCTTGACTGTTGTATAACTTTTAATACCATACGGTCTTTGGGACAACTTGATCTCACTACACTAGCGGGTGGCTGTGACCCAGTGACTTTTGCTTCTTACCTTCTGCTGTCCCCGGGACTACATGGCTGGTCACAATAATCACCCCCAGCCAGATACCTTATTCTCCCTCTCTCTTGGAAATATCCACCTTAAAGCCTTTCAGGAAATCCTGAGAGCCCATGCAATTGCAAAATCCATTCACTCTCTTGAATCACTGTTTGGGACCTGTATAAAGCACAGGCAGTTCTCCTCCAGTCTTTGCTGCTTTCATATTGCTTTTACTTCAAACCTCTCTGGAAGAAATCTGTGCTTTAAGTTCCTCATTATCAATACTTATGTTTTCATGAGAGAATTTTCACAGGGGTTTCTATAGCCTCTTTATTTCTAGGCAGTGTAAGGCTATTGTCTAATCCCAGGTGTGTTTATTGTTAATCTCCAAATTAAACGATGAGCAGCTAGAATAGCTCAGGATGTTATGTATCACATAATAGATGAATATGTGGGTTTCCTGCCAAAAGATGGTGGCTCAGATGATGCAGCCCCAATAGAAGAAGTAAATAAGTTAGGAACTTAATTACTGCCTCGCACGATATGCATTCAGGAGTTTCTGTGCATAGCTAAACAGCTAGCTAAAGTTCAGGGAATTGCAGTAATTTCCTTTGCTACTTTATTTGATTGTGCAGTGATGGAGAGGGAATGAGGTAACTTCATTTGCATTAAAATTATTATGATTCCTTTTTTTCAAATCACAAATACGCACTGAGATCAGAAGTAAGAATAAAACATCCCATTTAGATGTTTTATTCGCAGTGTTATTTTGCATCAGTGATAAATGCCAGCTATATCACATTCCATCAACAGTATATTAAAATGTCTTGTAATAAAGCAGATGTTAAAGAAACACTCCTATAAATATTGTAAGGCCAGTTTTACAGTGGAATTAACCAAGAGTTGTATGACTAGAAAAACCTTAGGACAAGAAGAACCGGGAGCAGATCTCTATGAAAAATCTGTATGGGAAGAGGAGTATTTACAGCCCCATGCTTACAAAAGTAATTAAATGAGAGGCCAAAGATGGTACCAGAGCAGATAATAAATCATGCAATTTTAAAGCAGATCACCTCTGAGAATTTTTCATTTGTTTTTTTCTGCTGTGGAAGCCTTTAGGCTGTACATCTTCCACTTATCTTCCTAAGCCACAGGAACTTGGAAACTTATGTTTTGTTCCCCAAATGAAAGCTGAGATTATTATGTACAGACATGAGTTAGGAGCTTGGATTCCAGAAAGAACACCAAATGCATCACAAAGTAACTACTGAGATTTTGAAAACCAGCTGGCTTCCTTGTACTGCTTTTTTGTAAACTTTCACATAATCAAAGTACATGCTTAAATGGCACAGATTGGATAAATCTAAATATATGAGTTTTTGGATGATCAAATATTGATGATAAAATAAAGGCAACGTTAAGAACCGCCTCTAATAAGTCCACTGTCAGTTAAAATCAGACAGTTAAAATCCCATAGACTCGAATGATTTTGCTTCAAGTTTGAAAGAAGCTGTCCTGGTTCTAAGCTGGACTGCACTTCTTTCTCCTTTGGTTTACAGCTGTGTCAGGAAGAGTCCAAGCAAGTTTTGTGGGAGAAAAATTTCAAAATAGTTTTTAAAATGTGTACTGGGTTATATATTGATAATCAGAAGGTGGGGGGAGGGGGGGGGGAAGCGGCTGAGGTGTGGGAAAATATTCAAAATCCTTCTACGCCATGGGTTTCAACAGCAGGAGTGATCTGAGAGAGAGCTCTAACTCATCCCTTTTTTCACAAGTCCTGTTCACTCAGACTTACTTTGGAAGCTGCTGGACTGATTTCTTCTTTGAGTATCTATATGTGTGGAGATATAAGTTGCAATGCTGTAGGAAACACAGGGACATTGTCTTGGACAAACAGCCACAAGAAGAACATTTATGATCCAAATGAATGCAATTCACATGGATTGAGTGTGAAATTCTAGCTTCCCAGTGGGTCCCTAGTCTGCACACTCTGAATGAACAGGACTTGTGAAAAAAGGGACTGTCCCATTAGAGCAGGAATATTTTCCTCCCACTTTGGGAGGAACCCTTCTCTGCAAATGTTTCTCCTCCCGTCTTCCTTAATTTGATGAGTTAGAGCACTCTCTCAGATCATTCCTGCTGTTGAAATCCATGGCGTAGAAGGATTTTGAATATT